>VWZS01007271.1:5342708-5594995 GCA_013397075.1 Rhabdornis inornatus
GAGAAAAGAGAAAAGAGAAAAGAGAAAAGAGAAAAGAGAAAAGAGAAAAGAGAAAAGAGAAAAGAGAAAAGAGAAAAGAAGAGAAGAGAAGAGAAAGAAGAAGAGAAAAAATTATTTTAGCCCCCTACCTAAAGCTCATGCTTATTGTAAAGAATGATGGAGTGTCAAGAAACAACTTAATACAATTTTTATAAAAGGAATACCATAGTGATTACATAATTATTACCTGAGAAATATTCAGTACCATGTAATTACCACTTAGTGGAAAAGTGTGGGTTTGGTTTACATATATCCTATAGTCACTTTGCTTAATAATAGTAATGTAAATGAGAATCAGGATTATATTTTTTTTATATCCAGAGTCAATATTTAAAGATGAAATTGTTACTACCACATTTATGTCATGATCAACATATGAATATTGTTTATATTTACAAGAGAGGGAATAATAAATCTTCGAGATCAATATTTCCTTACTATTTAAGGCATTTTGCAAAGATGGAAGCAGGCAGGTAACACTATTATACAGTGAGGGGAACCCAAAGAATGGAGACCATAGTTAGAATACACACTAGAGAACTGAATTTCTTTAGCATATCAAGAAGATGATTAGAGGGGCAGTCTGACAGGACTGCATAACTTCATTTGTGGGGATAATAAATTAGGGAGTAAGGACTTCTTTACTCTTCCTGCGAAAGCTGTGAAAAGAACCAGATAAATTCAAAAGAGGAATTAGGCAGAAACATTTAACTGCAAGGAAGATGATCTACTGGCAAACATAAGATAGAAAAGAGGTGGTTCTCTTTTTCTGGTTGATGACTTTTAATAATTTCTGAAAGCCTTATTTTAGTAAGACTCAATATTATGTAATGGGTAGTATTTCAACTGCCTATGATATAAAAGATATGAGGCAAAATGATCTTCAGGTCTCACATACTCTAAAGCTACAAGACACTTTTGATTAGCATGAGGTTTCCTATGTTTTCCATCCTTCCATGGAAACACATTCACTAGTTTTTAAAATTAATTTTGCTAATTCAATTCCAGGCATTCTAAGACCCTGATGTGACACCAACCTGTGATTTCCTCCTCCCTTGTAACAGATCCAGGTATCTTATCTCCCCAACTTCGCAGTTGGTGAAAGATTGCTTCAAGATGTTTGTGCTTTTTGGTTTGAATCCATTTTATGTTGGAAAAAAGCTATTCCCTTTGCCACTCACAGCCTAAGAAGACATTTATTTTGACAAGTTCTCCTCATCGCTCACAAATTATATCTTTCCCCAACATGTCTTGCCTGTATATTCTTCAGCTGTCTGCTTGAACAACAGGAGGTTGTTTACTTTCTCAGATAAATATAAAAAATCTCCAGGAACCACTCTTTTCCTAAGATGTGGTGCATTCTATACCTTGCAGCATCACCCATTATGCCAAGGTGAGCTGACCAAGTATCTCTGCACTACAGTGTCTGTATTTACAGTGTTCTCCATAGAGAAACCTCTTTGGGTCAGAAGAAATAACTTCGTTAACCTACATTATCCTGAAAACCTCTGAAAGATGCATAGCTTCCTTTAAGGAAAAAAAGCCATAAAAATTAAAGGGTCATCTCTCTTATTTTACTTCAGTGGAAACGGGAGCATAACCATTTCTATTGAAATCCACGCAAAGCTTCTATAAATAGAATAATGATCCTGTGATGGCTCAAGATCTTATTTCCTAGTTTTTGTTCCTCCCTTTCAGTTCCTGAGTAGAATATTGTTTCCAAAGTCTAAATTTCAGACATGTAAAATGCAGACAAGCAGGGGATAAGTTTAGTAAAAAAGATAGGCAGGTGAAGAAAAGCAACCCATTAGAAGCTTTTCCAGAAGAATAAGGTAGGGAAAAGATGAGGATGATGCTCAAACTCCCAAGGGCAGGGTGTTTAAATGCCTCACTACAGACCCCTCAGCTAGGTCACGAGTGCACAGAAGCATCTCCCTGATGTGTACCTTTGCTCTGAGATGACAGCTAATTGAGAATCTCTTGACTTTTTGTCATTTGCTGCAAACAGCATCCTAACATTATTTTATGACCATTTGTGTTGTACAAATTTTCTCATGTTACTGGAAAAGAATAGCATGAACACACAGTCATTTCCACCTAGACCTAGGCTGATTTATGCTACTGTCTTCACAGTCTCAGGTTAAGTATTATACTGGTGCCCGCCAGCAGTGCAATACTTGACTGTCTGACTGTCAGCATTTCCATCATAAATTTCTGTTTTCAGAAGCTTATGACTTCGTTGTAAAATGTCGCTTGTGGGAGGAATCTTGCAAGGTCGTTTTAAGTTACAAGACAGCAAACAAAATAAAAAAGTTAGTGGTTTCTAACTCTTTCTTTGCACTTTATCATTTAAAAGGACCTATAAAATGCTTGTTCTGCTGTTCAGCTGAGTGTGACAAACCTCTGTATGGTATTATTAATACTACTATCTCTTTAGGGAAGATACTTAAATAACACTTGAATGGTATTTTATTGTGGGGTTATAAAAAGCAATTTTTATTTCATTGATTCAGTGGTACCAGTTAAGTCCCTCCCCAAGGTATATACCAGTATGTCCTTGCTACCTTTTCCAAAGCCCAAGGAGTCCTTCAATTAAACTAGTGGTACCTCAGGCTTGGATTATGTGAATTGCTCAGCCAAATTATCCGATGGCTACCAACTTTCCAGCTTCCTCCCTCATCACCTTTCAGAGCTGCATATTCATTTTCGTCTTATGGAGTCCCATTGATATTTGTCTAGGGATCCTGATCCGTCTGTCCTTCCCTGGAGCTTGCTTCTCCCGGAAAGTGCGGCTTCACGCTTGTCAATTTTCTTAGGGATGTACAAAGTCCACCAAAATTTTTCCAGTTGCAACAGCAGATGGAAATGTGAGGGTCTCAGAGATAGATCCCCATGCAGATATCCCGCCACCCTGCAGTGTTGCTCTGAGGCTTTTCCAGGGAAAAGCTTGCCAGGCTTTTCCTTTCAATGGAAATGTATCACCACAGGCATTGGAATATTTTACAGATATAACACAAAGTCTTTGGAGCATGCTTGGGATTTGCAGTTTCACCTGAGATATTCAATTATAAAGCATTTTCCTGGGTAAGGTGCAGGATGTGACAGATCATTCTTCTGACTGAAAGTAGGAATGATCCTTATAATATCTAAACCTGTACTACCATTCCAAATGATGGATTTATTCAAGCTAAATTATAGCACCTTTTCAACCACCTTCAATTAAGCCCTAGAAAAAGGAAAAAAAAAGCACTTTTCCTCTTCACAAATGCATCCCTAAACTGCCTGAATGTTCTTTATCCCCTGGTGCTCCTGACACTTCTGTTTCCAAAGTAGCAACATCACTGATCCTCCGAAATCCCTCTCTAAATATTCCTCCTTTTATTTAGCAAAACAGCACCACTGCTTTGCTGCCAATGTTATTTTGCCATTCTTTATCTTCTCCCACTTTAACATCTGGAACTCATCTTTTGTGGGCCTGTGGAAAGCCAGGTCTTCCAGCACCTACTGTTACCTCTTTATAAGTGGCAACACTTCTTCAGGATGAAGATAAATATTTCCCTCCATGCTCTCAATACCTTCCCCTATCCAGTAATTCCAGCCTCCCTCAAAGACTGTCTTACTATCTCTGATCTGCTTTTTACTCATACCATCAGAAACACCACTGTTGTTTGCCAAACTCATATCAACTTTAAAATTATATCTTGAAATAAGTCTTCAAATCCAGTTTCTTTCCCTTTTTTTTTTGTTGTTTTGTTCCCTTTCACATTGCTGATTTATTTAAGGATAAAGGACTATGATTTTCTTCTAGGCTCTGAAGAATGAAAAACATTGAGAAATTTAAGTGTCGTGATGAAATTCTGCACAAGGGCATCACAGTGTCATTCCCTCTTTTAACAGGCAATCTTACAACAGACTGAACTCAAAACTTCACATCCAAAGAAGTGCCTCCTTTTTTCCAACATCCTACTTCTAGTAAGCATTTCTGCCTCCTCCTATTTCTTCTCATTTCTCTCTTTGCTCTAGGATAGGCTGTGTTTAGTCTCAGCCTCTGCTTGCTGAGTGTCAACAGAAACACCCCTGACAAAAGACCATGGCAGTGTGAACCCTGTGGAATTCCACAGAGAGTCTGAAGGCAGGTAATATGGCCTTGAAGTAAAAAGCATGGGCCAGGGGTGAAGCAGAGGCAGATGTGCAGAGTTCATAGCATGGATTGCCTTTCATGAAGCCACAGTCGAAGTCTAAATTTTCCCTTCTCTGGCCCCTTGCTCATAACTTTCCTCCCCAAAATCTCCCCTTGGGTGTACCCAAGCACAGTTGGCTTAGGCCACAGTGAAATGCTTTGGAAAGATTCAGGAAAATCTGTTCAGTTACTTTTGAAGGATGCAAAAGACAGGAAATTGTTTCATGGCTTAACTTTCACTCAGAGCTAGTTTTGTATGCACATACTCCAAGGGAGACTGTTAATGTCACCAGACATAACTAAGATAATTTTGATCCAAGAACATTTGAAGTTCTCCAGGTTATAAATGATTAAGTAGCCAACTGCAGTACTATAAAACTGCTAATCATACCCATTTAGAAGAAAAATCTGACAATAGCTGCCTATCTTCAGTCTTTACTTCTCATTGCTTTTTGAATGAACAGACTTATTTTGAGATTGACTATTCCCATGATTGGGCAGACTCAGAAAGTGACATTTAATCATCATAAAATGTAATTAATAACTTTGAGACATCATATTTCAAAATTGTTGGATGTTGCGTCATTTCAGCATATGCAAATTTAACTTTTTCTCTGCTGCTTCTGTGGCTCTGTTTAGAGCTATACTAAGCATCACGGTACATTGCACAGGCAGGCAAGATATACTGTGATAAAAAGTCCCAGATCAGAATAGCCAGGATCCTCAACTGGGGTGCTGATTTGAACTTCCAAAATCTTATTTGGACTGGAAATCCAGCTTCCATCCCCTATCTACACTACATTGGTACCCACTCGACATGTGCTCATGTCATAGGTACACTAGAATGAAACATTCATAACTACAAGCAAAGCTAAACCTGTTTGGTTTGACATGCAGGAAAAAGATACCAGATAGCACTTCTTTACAAAAAGAAAGTCAGTTGGTCATGTAGTTAAATATTGTATTGTACTGATAATTCTGCAAAGACAGGAGTCAGCATTCAACTATGGTTCTAAATTACTGGATTAACTTTAGCCTCACTCAAATCAGTGGGAGATCTGCTGTAGACTTTGATGGAGTGAAGGTTTTACCTCACTGTTGTTTACATGGTGAATTACACAACCCAAAAGTTAGATCATTAAAGGGCTCCTGAAATATGTTCCATAATTAAATACATTTTCACAAAGTAAGTAAATTTTCTAAAATGCGAGTTTATCCATGACTTAAACTAATCTATATTTAGTGAGCTAGAAAAATTCATGTTATTGTCTGCAAGAATGCACAAGGAACAGTGTGTCATCTTTCAGCATAAATGTTTTGCCTTTTCCCATTTGAATTCAGACAATATTATCTTAACATTTTTTGTGCATGATCACCTTTCACATCAAGGGCAGAAGTAACACTATGTCACTTTTCTTGAAAGCTAACTTTTTATCACACAGTACCTCCTTTCACTCAGTGGTATTATGACACTAACAGAAATGCCATGATATACCAAGAAGATATGATGGATTTCAGAGAAATTTGCAAGACGAAGAAGTCATTTTGCCTCCTCTACAAAGCACAGTGTTATGAATATTCTGTAGAAACAATGATCTGGGATTTTCTTTTTCCCTTTTCTTTTGAAGCAGAAGACTGATTTGCAGCAGAATTGCAAATTTCTCTCCTTATTTGTTTTTTAAATACCTTTCTATATATAGCACTCTATTTCTTGGCTTTTGAAAAGAAAACTATTTGATTTGAGAATGTTTTAAGCTGAAGAGAATCTATGTAAATATTCCCTGAGAGTAAACATGGAGCCTTGTCTATCTGTACTAACAATGAAGTACATGGTAATAATATGTTGCCCATTCTATTCAAAATGTCTGACTACTCCATCAGGGCTTGTTCTATGCAAACATTTCTTAAGCTCGTTCCACAGCTGCAGATCAAGGAAGCTGCAGCTTTCAAGGAAGACACGTTTCTTCAGTTACAATTCCTACCCTTTGCTCTTCCAGCTGCTAACTTTACTGTCTCCTGTCGCAAAATCTTTGTCAAGTATTTAAACAGTTTCATAGAATGATTTGGGTTGAAAGGGACCTTAAATAGTATTTAGTCTCTGCCCAGGTTTCTTACAGGATCCCTTCAGGTACAAAGCAATAAGTTCAATGCAGGACCTCCTAAGAAAAGACCTTGGTTTCTTTACCAAGTGTGTGCTTTTTGCTGTAGGACATTTGTTATTACCTGAGCTTGATCCTGAACAGATAGCTTACTATTCCTAGCCATTTTTATTTACATATTTCTACATGGAATGAACCAGTTTCCAGAGCAATGAAATGAACATCCTTCTGCACTGGCATTTCTTGGTGGAAAAAGAACGGATACAATCTGATAAAGGTGCCACTCTGCATCTTCCATGGCTGTGAGACTTCAGAGCTACAGAAAAAACAGCATTTGCAAAGGAACAAAGGCAAAAAAATGTGCATGAATCAAAGTAAGAGCAAAGGTTTCACCTGGCAAAGCCGACTCCTCTGCTGACTCCATTCGCATCTCTTAATATTCGGGTGGAAATGACATGTCCAAAGGGTTTCAGCATATTCTCCAGTTCCTGCTCATCCATGGACACGGGTAAATTTGAGATGTATAGATTTGTGGGATCTTGCTCTTGTTGCTACGACAAAATAAGAGAAATATCCTCAGTAAGGCTTAACACAATAGAATAGCTTGTGGCTCATACAATAAGGGCTACTCAAAATAGGACCAAGGCAAGAATTGATATTTGCATTAGAAGAAAAGCTGGGTAATCTTTTCATGACAGCAACATATTTGCCAAATTTCTGCAAACTCTCATGCATGTGCTTAATTCTGTGCGTGATTGCTCTTATTGAACTCAGTGACACTACTCATTTATAGAAAATCATACTCATGCACAAGTGTTCTTGCATTTGTGTCTTAATTTAGCAATGAGATTGTGAAGAAAATGTGATTTCCACAAATGTGCTAATGTTAACATAAATAAAGAACAAAAATTCAACATATATTTTAGG
Source organism: Rhabdornis inornatus (assembly GCA_013397075.1). NCBI lineage: Eukaryota > Metazoa > Chordata > Aves > Passeriformes > Rhabdornithidae > Rhabdornis > Rhabdornis inornatus. The sequence goes on from VWZS01007271.1 coordinate 5,349,954, forward strand.
CAGATGTGCTTTCCAGCCTGAACATTTCCCATTCAGCCTGTTCATCATGAAAAAGCTTGACTGAAATCAAAGAACACTTTTCATAGTATCTTTTCCCTTTCTTTCCCCATCAAAAATGTTTTTCTTAATAATAAACAAGATCTAACTGGGCTGGGGGCAGCAGGGGGAGTTCTGCAGTTCAACCGATGGTCCTGGTGAGATAGGTCACGTTTATTCTGAGACTAAATCAAAAAATTTTGTAAAACAAAACCTGTAGCATGAATAATTGAAATGAAAGCAGCTTTCTTGTTCTATTTCAGATCTTTAGGCTAAACTTTCAATTTTGGTAACCACTCCAACTCCTATTCTTGCTGCCTGAACTACTACAAAGAAACATGAAAGATATATAGATCCCATATTTAAAATAAGTATATTAATGCAGTTAAAACCCCCATGTCTAAAGACAAACAGGTTTTCATTGCATTAAACCAATTTTGTTATGCCCTTGCAAATTTTCATGGCTCTATCCATTTTTACTGATACAAGCTTTACATAACATCTGATTACCTGCCAGTACAAGTCTGACTGTGATCAGGCATTCCTACATAATTTCAGATAAATGTTAAATAACCAAAAATATAAGATACAATCATTATACTGTGCAGTAATCCAGACAACACCTTCTCTGAGAAAGTTCTCTGAGAGAGCTTTTAAAATTCTTTTTATTACTCATTTTAATGGGCAGAATTAATTTGTACTTACTCAACATCGATTTGACAACAGCAATACCATTTTTTTGCTGAGTTGTCCTAAAATCAGATTAATAACCTTGCAGCAGCACTGCAACATTGCACTGTTATGAAATTATACACAGTCCTGAGCCATCTGCCCTGGTTTAACTAAACTAGTTTTAAATTACACTCCATTAAAATTGGCGAGGATGTGCATTGTCAAACACAATCATGCATTCTGTTTTGAGAAGATGTATGAAGACACGACAGAACCAAGATGTCTGCTCCATCACTGCCGTGTACATTCAAAGCCTCAATACTGGAAAGAGAAATTGCTTCAAGCTGTGATTCACACACGCCATATTTGCAGGGACAAGAATGACTGAGGCAAATCCAATGTAGCTAAAAACCAGAATCAGAAGCTGAAGAAAGTTTTAAACTTCTTTTACCACAGGCTCAAGGGATTTTTTTTTTTTCCTTTTGGATGAGACAAAAAACTGCAAATGGTCCAAAATCAGGGGGCATGTAATGCTGTTGCACAGTTTAATGTGGATTTGATCTCAGGGCTATGCATGCTTCTCTTTGGGTATACTGGCTAATGACCACTGCATTCTAGCTTTGCATCTCAGATTCACTACCCCATGAAACAAGACGTTACCATGCATGATGAATTCTTCACTGTTTTACAAAACATAAACAAACTATCAAAGTAGGCATGTTTTCAAGCTGCTGTCCATAAAAAATATACCCAGTTCATACCACGCCTTACAATAAAGGGCAGAAGAGAGGAGAGGAACACCACACACATGAACACTGAATTTAATGCAAATTCAACTGAAGTTACAAACCTCAAATCTAGAAAAACCTTCTTTCCTTTTCCAGTTATCTTTCCCTTCGCTCATCTCCCTTCCCCTCACATCAATTTACATTTATACACATCCAAAAGTTAGTTCCTCTCCAGTAACCAAAAGATGCTAGTGAGGGGTCAGAACTGCTACAGTACTGACAATGAAAGGAAAATCATGCAAACAGTTCTGGAGGGAAGGTAGACAAGAAAAGAAGATCACACTTTTAGCTTTGGGAAAAGCAAGGAGACAAGAATGCAAAGAATTTTTTTTCCTCTCTCCCTCTATCTCTCTTTTTTTTTCTTTACATTTTTCACTTTTTCTGTATGCAAACTATTTAAGTTTTATGGATTGGTACTTCCCCCTTTATCCACCCTCCATACCCTAAAGCCACACAAAAAAATGAAAGATGTCAGAATTTGGAAGCATCTTCATTGTTACTAAGTACTTTGAAAGGGTGAGCAATAGAGGCAGGTAAAGCAAGAGGCATTCAAAAGCAGATCGAAGCAGAAAGTTTTGCAATTCCAACTGGCACAGTTCTTCAGAAATAATTCCATTATTATGCAAACCTCTACCTATTGATTGGTTAAGGGCTTTGATTAATCCACCAATCAATGCTCAAGGACTAACATCTCTTGCTAATATTTAGAAAAAAATATGTTGATGAAATCTCTGTAGCCAAAGACCAGACTAATGTGGAAAAGTGGAATTATGCATCAGTAACTTCACGACAGCCTCTGCTTTCACTGAAGCAACTCAGTCCCGCAGCACATTAAAATGAGAACTCTTCCTTTGACTACTCAGTTTTCAAGCTGGGACAAACAAATAAAATAAGAACCGTTGCCAATGTGTTCACTTCTGAACCAGGAACACATAAGCCTTTTAACTGTGATAGAGATTAAATGTCGTTGTTTTAAATATCTGTGGAAAGTTAGCTACACTCTGAGGATGAATGAAAGACTAGCAGACCATAGTCACTCTTTCACAGGGATTTGCCAAGCCTATCTTTTATCAATGTGATAAATAATTGCTGCAAACAGAGAGAGACAGATGAAGCCCCTCGTGCTACCTCCACAACACAACAATATTTTCTAAGAAGGGAAAAAATTCACATTATTTTTCCTTACCATACAAGTACAGCATTTAGAGAAATACCCCCTTCCTTTACAGAGAAATATCACCCTACAGAAGCCATACATCACACTGACTGAAACAAGACAAAATGCCTTCACAGTAACGCAGCTGGAAGCTGAGCAGGCTTTATAGGGGTTGTGTGGAACCCAGCTGCCCTATCACTATGCAGCCAGACCCCACTGCCACCTACCCTCATGAGTCCCTGTTTCTCAGGCTTGGTCCCACTCCCAGCCTCTGGCACTGAGGCTCCTTGTGATCTTTTTCAGTTGTGCAGAGATCTCTGAGGTTCAGAGTGGAGGTGCTAACACACACCTCTCATTTTGCCCAAGCCTTTTCATCCCAGATTCCCCAAGCTCCTATGTGAGATATTCTCTTCCCCATCCCAGTGCCACTGCTGAGTTTTTCACTGTCAAAGGTGTCTTGCTGTTCAAAATGTTCCTATTTGTTGACAAGATAAGCCTAACCATAAGTCTGAGCACCCCATGAACTACTTGCCTTTCATAATCCTAACAGCTGACAGCTCAGTTTCTGCCTTCAGTGAAGGAACAGCTCCCAGGGTTGCAGGACTGATGGCAATATTAGTGTCTGGATCAGGCTCCTTGTGGTTCATTTAATTCTAAGACTTTTCACTAGACATTAAAAAAATGCTACTTCCCACCTTGGGCCACGAAAATCCCATTTATTATTGTCTCCAGTCCCAAAATGCACTGACTGACCAGTCATCAGTGAGAAAGCTGAATCTTTTGTTTGGTACTGAAGGTCACTTCAGAACTGCATCTTCCTCCTGTGCCCCTAGTAGTCTGAGCAGGAACCAAAAGGGAGGGTGGCAGAAAGCCACACAGTCACCAAAAACAACTCCAACAGCACTGTGACTTGGATGCCCCGCAGCTGGAGACTTGGAGCCAGCGTGGTGGGGCCATCAGCCAAGCAGAGCCCGGGCTTTGCTAGCCATTTTATAGAATACTAGAATCACTAAGGCTGGAAGAGACCTCCAAGATCAAGTCCAACCATTAACCTAACACCGCCAGGTACACCACTAAACAATGTCTCTAGCCACCACATCTACATGTTTCTTAAAAACTCCCAGGGACAGTGATTCTACCACCTCCCTGGGCAGCCTGCTCCAATCCTTGACCACCCTTTCAGTGAAGAAATGTACCCCTCTGGACCACACAAGAGACACCACGCTGGCCCTGCACCATGGGGGAGCGACACATCTGTTGATACAGTCTTCCCAAAGCACACCTGTCCCTTGGATCTAATCCCCCACGAGTGAGAAGAGGCTCAAGACACGCAAACTTGCAAGCGCAGTCTCAAGGCATGATCAAAAGCCTGCTCCTGGCTATCCTCACAGATGTTCATTTTAGCAAAGATCTCCCATTTGACAGACCAAGGATTTTCCACATGCAGTTTGCACTTGCACTGCAGCCCCAAAGAAGCAGGGATAAACTTATCCAGTCAATCCCAACCCTTTGATATCCTGGCACAGCCTCACACCTTAGGCTAAGTGCATTCTGGGATCCTGGTGTGTGCCAGTCTGTGTGGGTACACTGAGTGCCAGAGAATCAGCCAACAACAACAACAACAAAGAAATTAAGTCAATATAAGCTCGTCTCCAGAGAAGTGCATGGCTTTTTGCAACTCCCTTTGCTCCCACTGCAGTCTGTTTCCCCATCATTGTTTGGGCATAATACCTCATCTCCTCTGGCCCTTGCACTCCAAGGGCTTCAGCTGAATGCATATGCTGCAGTTGGACCATTCTGGCTGGATAGAAACTATCAAAGCAATCAAAACCACATCTCAAATTTGTGAAGGTTAAATTTCTTTTTAATTCTAACATGGAAAAATAAAATCCAATTTTAAAATTGGAAGGTTTAAAATTGTGAATACTGCAAACTAACAGTAGATCAAACCCATGTTTTTGACTAGCTCAGACCAACTCCAGTGGTCAGCAGAGCAGACACCCTGCTGCAAGGCTCTGGAGTTCAGCAGTCAGGAGTAGTTGTATTGGGGAAGCAGCCAGAAATTTTGTTACTGCCTTTTAGCAGGAACTGGGCCAGTCACTCAGCTCCCAAGGCCTGTGCCAAAGTAGCGAAAGAAGTTTATAATGCAGAGGATTTGAAATACACTACACCAACAGCATTTCAAACAGAAAAAAACCCAACAAACAAACCCAAACCCTAGTGGAGAGTGTGCTGCAACTCCAAGTTTGCTGTTTGCTTTGCTGGGCCCTCCCAGACACTTTTAAAAGAAAGGACAATATTCAGATGGGATTTTTCCCTCCCATCTTGAGATAATCTTTGGAAGCAATGCGTGACAAGCTGAAAGAACAATTCCTTCTTGTGCGAGCTGAGGCTGAGCCTCTTTACACAGTACATTTAGTAATGCATTCTTTAAGGACACATGTAGGGAGGGGCAGACAGCTTTTGGTGATGTTATTTTTTTCCCAAAAGGAACTCAACACTCTTCTAATCTGTGATCTCAGCAGGACTGAAACTGAGTATGCTTGGTTTATCTGGAAACCTTATGTACCAATTCCTTTTATTGAACCTAATTTATTCTCCTTGGAGTGCTTGCTCTAGGAAACTAAGCACTGATTATGAGTTCAAATGATTTCTTTTTCCATCTTCCAAACTTATTCTGGGAATTTAACTTTGTATGAGGATCAATATGAGATTCTGAACTCCTCTTCTAAAAGATATAATCAATATTTATACTAATAGATCATATGCTTTTCTTGTTTTTAATAAATTGAGCCTTCATAATATTAATTTTGACACAGGTCAATATTATAGCTCACCTTTAGAAACACAGTTCTGTCTTTTTAGATGCAGGTTCAAAACACCCTCAAGCAGTACTTTCCCCAAATTAGTTCATCTCTGCCTCATGGCTACTGCCCAGATGTTCAGCTTATGCATTAAACTCCTTGTCTCCTTTAAAGATCTAGGCTGAACTTCTGTCTTGTCTCAAGATAAAAATAGTCATGCTTTTATAGAAAAAGCCATTTATGTGAAATCATATATATGGAACCAGATCAGATTTATGTGACATTTCATACGTTTTCCAGTGTTTGCTCACTGTTTTGAAAACTGCAGTTGTATGGTAGCATCAGTCTCATCTTCAGTTTATTAAATTATTTCTAAACTGGAGTCTTTATAGCCATTAAGTTATAGCCATTAAGCTTAAATGAAATTTAGAGAAAGCATGTAATACTTTCCCTCAGTAGATTCACATTCAATAATTCTTGTTGTTTTATTTTGTAATATTCACATTTTTAGTACTTCAGATAATGAGAACTTTTCAGGACATCTGAAACAGACATTAATTTAAAAGCTGATTTTATGTTCATTTGGTTGGATTCAGATCAAAATTCGGAAAGAAAAGACTTTCCCCCCAGTTTTCTGTCGTTACTCCATTTAGTCCTGCTACTTTTCCACATTAATATAGCATATTTTTTCACATGTGCAAAAGATGCCTGGTTTCAGACAGTGTAAGGTACTGAATTTATAATACTGGTTTTAACTTCTGCTCTAACACCTAATGTCTTCAAGGAACATTTAGAGATGTTCTCTCTTCACTGACCTATTCAGGCATGGCAGAATGCTCCTAACTTACTTAATCACTGTTAGATGGGATGAATATAGGCTAGTAATGTGAAAGTTAAAAGAAAGTCACCCCAAACTCTACCACCTCCTGGTATCAGAGAAGTGACAGCAGGAAATCCTTTTCTTCTTTCTCAGCAAGGATGGGAAGGAAGGGTATGGTGTAGCGGATGGGGATGGAGATCTTGCCTGTGTATATTCTTGTGGTGCCTTTCCAATCAATGACAATACACTGATATGAACTGATAGTAGTCCTGCTTTCAAAGATTTTTTTACATTACATCTTTTTTAATAAAGAAGGAACAAACTAAAAAACTCTCATGAAACCTGTGCTGTAGCAATGGTCCAGATGATGCAGCCTTGCAGATTCGTCAATGACATATTTTGAGCCATCATTGCAGCAACACGAGCTGAACAGAATGAATGAAGTGCAGCTGCCAGGTTTCCCTTTGAATTTTTCCTTGCTTATTTGCTTTCCTTTGTGTGGGCACATTTTTAAGAATGTGGACAGCTAAATCAACGGTCAATTAACTATTGATCCCTGGCTAGTTTCACTCTCTTGTTGACCACCACACCAAAAGGCTTACAATGCTGTATAGAAAGCCTAAACTTCACATGGATTCTATTAGTGCACAATGTATTAATAATATAACAGATACAGTTGAAGGAAACTGCTAAAAGTAATGCAGGCCTCCTTGTCAAGTGTATTTCTGAAACTCTTTCACAGAATCTTGGAAGGTTTTAAGTTGGAAAAGACCTTTATGATCACTAAGTCCATCCCTCAGCCAGCACTGCTAAGTCTGTCATTAAACCATGTTCCTACTTGCCACATGTACTTGTCTTTGAAATCCTTCCAGACATGGTGACTCCACCACTTCCTTGGGCAGCCTGTTCCAATGCTTGACAATCCTTATGGCGAAATTGTTTTTCCTAATATTCAATCTGAACCTCCCCTAGTGCAACTGAAGGAAATTTTCTCTGGTCCTATCACTTATTTCCTGGGAGACTGACCCCCCTCTGGCTACAGCCTCTTTCCAGGCAGTTGTGGAGAATGATAAGGCCTCCACTGAGCCTCCTTTTCTTCAGGCTGAATAACTCCTGCTCCTTCAGTTGATTCCCACAAGACTTGTGCTCCAGAACCATCACCAGCTCCATTGCCCTTCTCTGGATCTGCTCCAGTCCCTCAATGTCTGTTTTGCAGTGAGTGGCCCAGAACTGAACGCAGGATTTGAGGTGTGCACACACCAGTGCTGAGCACAGGGGGCAATCACTGCCCTGGTCCTGCTGGCCACACTGTTGCTGATACAAGCCAGGATGCCATGGGCTTTCTTGGCCACCTGGGCACATGCTGGCTCATGTTCAGCTGGATGTCAAGCAGCACCCCCAGGTCCTTTTCCACCAGGCAGATCTCCAGCTGCTCTTTCCCAAGCCTGAAGTGTTCAATGGGGTTGTTATGACCCAGGTGCAGGACATGGAACTTCACCTTGCTGAACCACACACAACTGGCCTTTCCCCTTCATTCCAGCCTGTCCAGATCCCTCTCTAGAGCCTCCTAACCCTCCAGCAGATGAACACTCCTGCCCAACTTTAGAGCATCTGCAAACTGACTGAGGGTGCAGTCAATCCCCTCATTCAGATGACTGATAAAAATATTACACAGGCCTGGCCCCAGCATTGATCCCTGGGGAACACCACTTGTCACCAGCTGCCAACTGGATGCAACTCCATCCACTACCTTTCCCTGGTCCTCATCATCCAGACAGTTTTTATTGAGTTAAAGCACATGCCATCCAAACCATAAGCAGTCAGTTTCTGCCAGAGAATTTGTGGGAAACAGCATCAAAGGCTGCAGTAAAGTCTAAACAACATCCACAGTCTTTCCCTTATCCGCTAAGTGTGTCACCTTGTCATAGGAGGAGATCAGGTTGGTCAAGAGGCACCTGCCCCTCTTAAGCCATCCTGACTGGGCTTGATGCCCTGGTTGTCCTGTATGTGCCGTGTGATTGTGCTCAAGATGATCTGCTCCATAACCTTCCCTGGCACCAAGGGCAGGCTGACAGACCTGTAGTTCCCCAGATATTTCTGTCCCTATAGATGGGTGTCACATTTGCTAACTTCCAGTCAATCACAACCTTCCTGCTGGGAAATGATTGAAAATGGCTTGATGAGCACTATGTAAGCTTCCTCAGTATGCTTGGGTGGATCCTGTCTGCCCCATGAACTTGTATAACAGAACACTAACCACTTCTCCTGGGAATATATGGGCTTCATTCTGATCCCATCCCCATCTTTCAGCTCACCTGAACAACTGCTGCTCTCATTATTAAGGACAGAGACAAAGAAGGCATTAAGTACATCAGACTTTTCCTCATTCTTAGTCACTGTTTCCCTCTACATCCAATAATGCATGGAAATTTTCCTTAGCTCTCCTTTTATTGCTGAAGCATTTATAGAAGCAGTTTTTATATTCTTTCATGGCAGTAACCAGATCACCTTCTTGTTGGGTTGTCAATCCCAACATGTTTTTTGGGGAAGAAGCCCTAATTATTACATGATCATTCTCAGGTGCTTCTGAGGTGTCTAACACATCAACAACCCCTGTGCTCTTACTCCTGCATGGATCTCTGTCCCCTATCTCCACTGAGACAGCAGATCTCGCTAGCACACTGTCCCTCAAACACTGGCATAATGTCCCCAGGCTTTATCTCTACTGAGCCCGGCTTCTTCCTTTTCCACTTAAATTTTTTTTGCATTAAGCATTGTTGGAAGCATTAGCTATCTCCTCAACCAAGACTGTCTAAACGGATGGTTTCACAGGGAAAATACTGAAGAACAGAGGACGTTTGGTTACTCAAAGCAGCTTATTTTGTCTTAGGTACCTTCAAAAGAATCTCTGTGTTGTTTGATGGTCTTCCAAAGGCTCCAATACACAAAGGTTTAACATCCTGAGATGTTAAATCTCACACCCTGACAAATCGACTTCACAGTAGTCACTGTGCCTTTTTAGACTTAGTGCTGAGTACATGTTTCATAAATTACCTTTCTTGTGTGCCCAGCCTTACCTAATGTTTACACTACAATTTTTCAAAATATATTAAATATGGTATTTCCAAAGAGTCACAGGAGATTTGGCCCCAGAATAATTATGCAACCACTACAGAGTAATAATTAAGCCAAATCCATCAAACATTATAAATATAGGTAAAACTAAACCTGCAGCATCCATTTTCTGTATAAGCTTGATTGTCACTAAGTCATGTCAAAAGTCTGTTAATTAAGTCACTTCCTGAAAAGACACAGTGGTTCTGTACATGAACACAGAAAACACTCCTAAGTGCTATTCTGCAGAAAAACATTTTTCCAATGATTTTCAAAAGTATTTTATTGTTACTCACATAATTATATTTAAGCACTTCTGAACTTTATAAGGATCCCAGAAAAGAATTCTTGCCATTTGAAATCCTTTTCCTGGAGTCATCTAATCAGAAAAGACGTGATTTGGGCACCCACTGCTACTGCGCCATCACTGAAACACTCTTTGCAGTTACTCCTCAAACAAGGCACAAGCTAAAAATTGCTCTAACAAATTTTGTCCAAAAATTGCAAACAAGAAAATTCCTAAATTCCATAACCTATGAAGGGAAAAAACAAAAAGTATTGTAGTCAATGATTCGTCACAAACACCTGTATCAGCTCTACAGTGGAGTATTATTTTTAAGTACTGTTCTAATTAAAACCATGAACTTTAAAAGAGTTCACAGTTTATATATGCCCAGGATTTCTTCTCTCTGTGCAAACTATAAGAGTGCTGTGTCTGCTGTGTAAGCTGGGCTCAGCTTTCTTTTAATTAAGTTTGTTCATGGACAGCACAGCATTTGCTAAAGCTAAATATTGCTGGAACTGAATTGTTATTGGTCTGTCCAGCACAGAGCTGCTGCAGAACCTTCCATCATGCAATTCACCTGCCAATGGTGATTTGATTTGCCCCTTGTCTTCTGTAGGAAATATGGGCTTGAGTCACTATGGTTGCTGCCTTCAGATTCTATAAGATATTCCTTTCACTTCCACAGAACACAGTTGTAACCAGAACTATCAAAGACTAATATAAAAACCTCATATTCATACTTTTGCTATTACAAGGAGAGTTTTAAAAGGCCTTACTTCTTAGTCTTCCTTGAAACAAATTTTCAGCTTCCAACTTACGTAATGCAGTGCAGCCAAAATGGCAGATCAACTCAGAAAAGATCATTGTGTCATTCTAGCTTTGAATATGTTCAGTTGCCTCCATATTCTATTTCACACTGTTTTAGTGACTGGTTTGCTGTTTTTATTGCTGTTAAGTAAGAGTCAATCAACCTTAGATGATCTGATGGTTGTCTACAGCAATTTCTGAAAACACTACACTAACCCCTACCCATGAACCTGAAATCAGAAACTCACTTATAACCTCTGGAAGCAAAAGGTTAATCTGCCAGATGAGCTGTGATCTAAGTTGAATACCTTATCTATTTATTTTGATTTATCGATGGTGTGCTGGTCAACTTACGACAGTTTCCCATTGCCCATTGGACAAAACTGCTTCAAGTATGTTTGTTTCCTTTATGCTATACTGGGCTAATGACATGCTGATTGATGTATATGTTGCAGGATTCTTTAACTGATATGTACACAATATTCAAGTCCTTTTTCCCTGCAGAGAGTTAATGAATCTTGCAATTTAACTCTGCTATTTGCTTTCTCCCAGAACTGTGTTTTACATGACACTGTCCAACAGAAAGGGTGTGTTTGTGATGTGCAACAGAGAGCAAAGAGGTAATGGAAGAGATTACTTGCTTTGCAGAGGATGTAGCATGAAATCAGGCCAGAGTGTAAACTTTCCATTATCAATAAGGGAGGAAGAAAACTCATTCAACCTAAATTTCTATATGTACTAAACCAATAGCATTAAATTAACAGCTTAATTTAAAGTGCCCTTAAAAAAAAGAACTTGTATGCACTGAAACATCTCATTTTAATGGATTCTTGTGATTATTATTTGTAATGTTGAAAAACGTGATACAGCAAATAATAAGTATTTAGTAGCACTGCTTACTTCAGTTCTTAAAAAAAATCTGCAGTTACAGTGACACTAACTAGTTGAAATGCTTTTTTATGTGTGTAAAATGCTCAGTAAAAACAAAACTGATTGCAATAATATATGAAAAAGAAGTTCACAATTATTTTTGCTCTACTTAAAATCGTACTTCCAAACACCTGACATAAACACCAAGCATTTCAAGATTAAACTCTTGTTGAGACAATATAACTCTTACAAGAATTCTACAGTTCTACTTTGCATAAGCTGAAATATCAAGAGTTATGATAGCCAATGCTCAAAAGCTGGATTTGTGCACACAGCAATGCAGGTTCCAGAGTAAACAGTTCAAATTACTACAGAATTTCTAGATCTTGCTCTTTTAGTCTACATTTGTCAAGATGGCAGCTCTCAAGAGTGATGAGTCCTGGAGCTGATTGGGCTGTTCTACTCCTTATCTCAAAGTTTAAATCAGAATGTTTTCATTGTCATGACAGTAACATTAGACCAAAAGGATTGCAAATGGCAGTGGAAACAAATGGTTTTCTCCCTAATCTGTCTCAGGATACAATACCACTTGCTCAGTGCAGATGTCAGTGTACAGTGTCATTGTGGAGGACAAAACTGGGTTCCTCAAACTATAGATAAAAAGTGTTTAGATCAACCTGTGCATTAGCCCCTCCTGTGTAACCTGTGGAGACTTTAGCAGGTGTTAGAGCAGAGGTTGGATGCTCCTTCCTTGGCAAAGGAAGCCATGGGACTTCTTAAACAACAGGAGCATGGCAAAGGTGAGGGCTTTGCTGTCTGATCTTCCAGTGGCTATAGGATGGCATAATGGAGCAGCAGAGCCTCAAGTTACAGATATGTTCATGCACATATAACCTGTACTTGGCCACAGTGGCTTTAGGACTTTCTGTCCACTATTTTTAGCAGCTGTTCTTTCCAAGGACAGAGCATTTGCTCTGTCATGGTCTGATCCTTCTCTATCTGAATGCTACTGAAAATTTTTCTTTGGTTTAGTTGGCAGCATCAGTGCTCAGAAAATATTTTCAGAACTGCATTCAGTCTAATAAAGATGCAAATAGCTGAGTGAATGCATTTCTTTTCATGGCTATCATGCATTTATTGTTTTCCTTTAATATTTCATTTCAAAGCTGCCAGAAATATAAAGACAAAACAGATTTGCACATATTGGACTTAAACAGATTTGGAGTTAAATTATTAACAATGTTGCATCCACCTGTAGATCAGTAGAACTCATGTGTTTCTCTTGAGAAGCTTCTCTAGATTTGGGACTAAGCCTGAGGAATCTAAGGAAACTCAGATTTCTTTGTTTAAAATTCAAAGACTTAACATTTAACTGTCTACACTTGGACTGGAAAAAGACCATAGCTATTAACAGTAGTAAATTATCAGCACTGGGGCAGCATTAAAAGCTTTAAGGGGACTTTTTGGGACAGTAAAAGGCTTTTTAATATTTGACCTACTGACCCAAAGGCGAATTCAAGCAGTGCACAGGTCCCATGTGATTGCTTGCAAAGAAAACGGAAGGCTTTCTTTTGTCATGTTTTGTGTTACTTCCTATAAACCATAAATGAAGTCAGAATTTTCTAGTCTGGGAATTCCTGTTGGGATAAAGGTTGAGGCCGATTTAGCCTGAGTTCATACAAACTGCTAGAGAACAGTTATTCATCTTGATGCATATGCCAGAAATAGAAACCTACTAGTCCTGGAGGATGCATCAATTTTCAGGGAGTCTGGATACTTTAACTACTACAGAAACCTAAGGAAAAAAAAATCTACATACACACTGCTTAAGGAAACCAAAATCCATCGTAAAACACTGCCTTGACAGCTTTATTTTGAGAAATCTGTATTTAACACAGACAAAAATACCATTTCCATTTAAGATCAGGCTCAGCTCACAAAATATACACTGCAGAAATACTTGTACTATATCTAAATGCATCAGATATAAAAAGGCAACCAAGTCATGTTTCAAATGTGACAAGGGATGGTTATCACTCAGAAGCACTACAGACGCAACACTACCACATTTTCCCTATTTGTGGAATTTCCAAAGCTGAGTCAGCAGGTCCCAGCAGAGGATTAGCAAGAAGGACTTGAAATAATCAGAGATGAAAATGAGGAAATACTATGAGTAAGGGAGGAAAATGAAACTTTCATTTATTTAAAGCATAACATACTAAAATAGAACAAAAATGCAGGGTTGAATTGTTGTGATTAACACAGCTGAATCCCATTGCATGACAACAGTCCTGAACTGCTGAGCTCTCTGTGCTTTCCTCAGCACCCATCAGAGCAGGTCTTGCTCTATATGATGAGATTGCCCTGGTAAACGAAGTTGAGATTAGGGGCCAACATCAGGAAAGAAACATGCAAGGGTTAATGATGGGGTTAAAATCCTGCCTCTTTGCCAAACTCAGCAGGCGTGCATGGTCCCATGGTGTGCAGGCTGGAGTCTCAGCGGTGCTGGCACTGTCTGTCTAGATTTTTCCTGCCAGGGAAGTCCACTGCTCCACAGCTGCAGTCAATGTCAAAAAGCAGAGCCCAGACAGCAGGTAGCTGAAGGGAGGCTGGGTTGTGTGGGACTGCTTCCCTCCCTGCTCTGCACTCAGCTAACCTGGGGCTGTGACCAGCTCCAGGGCAGCTGCAGAGGCTATAATTAATGATCAGAGAAAGCACATCAATGACAGGAAAGAAATCAATAACCCATGGTGGCCAGGAAGAGGGGCCAGGTGTCTGTAGTTCCTCATAGTCTGCTTGGGAGAGTAAGAGGAGCTAAGTGTCAAAGCTTACCTTCCCTGACACAGGAACCAAGTACCACTGGTGAAGGACTATTTAAGGGTATACTGTGCTATGTGTAGGCAGAAAATAGGGATCTGAGGGGTTCAGTGCATTACCTAGAGGTTTGGAGAAAGTTGGGAGAGAGTAGTAAACGTTCCTATATATCTACAATACTGGGGGAGAAAGGAAGGATAAAGAGAGCAGTGCGAGAAACATGGTTCTCCTTTTGAAAGCAGAGAGGAAAGGGGATTTTATTGTACTTTTCCATCTACAAAAAAACATAGTGCAAGATGGCGATAGGGGAAGCAGTGAACCAAAAAGTAGTCTATGAACTCTCTTACATCCAAAATCCAAGGTAAGCACAAGTTCTTAATGAGTTTTCCTACAAACCTTTCATTAGTTCCTTCCACATTTCATATCAGCTAGAAGAATGCTGTTTTCTCAGCATTTTCTTCTAGCTGATATTCAGCAACTGACTCAAGTTTTCCAAACCAATGAATGTTTCCCGTTGCATATTCACAGAGAAAAAGACAAAGTCAACAATTATCTGCAGAAGGAAGCAGAAAACCACTCTGAAACAAGAACACGTATAGCAAGGAGGACAACGTGGCCCGTTCTATCCACCTGTGAAAGGTCAAGACAGAATTATACAGCAAATTTTGTTCAGCCATGAGGAGCCATAACCTGGTCCTACTGTGGAGAGGAAAAAGAACTTCCCTCTGCTCAAGAGACTGGTGTGAAAGGGCTGTTCTTGTGGCAGAAACAGAGTTTTGAGAAAGCCATTAAGCAAAGGTATCTGGCAACCAACATGAAATAACAAATTCATTTGTCAGCTGGTCAGCTGGTGAGATGCACCAGGACTGGGGTGGCTGGACAGGGGCTGTGCAGCACAGAGCTGTTCAGGGTGGGACGGACAAGCTCAGAGGTGCTGCTGCATGAAGCTCATGCAGTTCATTGCCTTTGTAACCCAGAAACCAGGAGGCAAACTGTACAAGGATGGCATAAGATGATACAAGAGTACAGTACAGAAGAGATTGAAAGATACTGCAAGTTGAATTCAGAGCACAATACTTGAGCCTGAGTACACATGACCAGACCCTGTAAGAAGGAGAAATGAAAGAAAGAAATGGTCCAAGCCCTGTAACTCCATCTTTCCTTTTGTTTCCAGAAATCTGGACTTGTCTGGCTGTGACTGCTCACATGTCAGTGACTTGCTATGTTGTACTAAACTGGCCTGTGAGAAAAAGCACTAGCTTTCCAATATTAAGCTCTCTGAGGTTCATGCATATCTGTTCTTATGTCTATACAGTATTTCAGTTCTGGGTAAGGTGTATATGGGTATGTGTGAGCCTGTGTGTGCATGTATGCATGCGAATCATAGAATAATAGAATGGCCTGGGTTGGAAGGGATCTTAGAAGTCTTCTAGTTCCTGCCCCCCTGCCCTTTGGCCGGGATGCCTTCCACTAGATCAGGCTCCTCAGAGCTCCATCCAGCCTGGCCTTGAGCACTTTCAGGGATGGGGTATCCACAACTTCTCTGGGCAACCTGTTCCTGTGCTTTGCCACCCTCATCTAATATCTAATCTAAATCTACTCTCAGATTTAAGCCAGTTGCCTTTGTCCTGTCACTACATGCTCTTGTAAATAGCCTCTCTCCATCAAAGATGGAATAATATGTTTGAGTACATAAGTATAGTGCTATATTATATACATAACAACATAAAATATACACATAAAAGTGCATTTCAGTTTACATATGCTTTCAGTTTTGAAGATCTGGTTAAACAGATGCCTATGTGTAAAAACATTTAAGACTACATACAGACTTCCAAAAAAAGGATGCACATTTGCAATCATGCATCATGTGTGTGTCTATGTATGAAAAGTATGTGTACCCATACGTAGTCACTTAATGTGCTTAGCTGGTGGTCTGCTTGTGTGTGATTAAATATATCTGCATGTAATAATATTTTACATTTACTTGTATTTGTGTATAAACTGTTCATATAAATAGTGATGGCTGCATCGATCCAACAAATGAAAGATGTTATTATTCTCTTTTTCACTTATAAATCATAAGCAGCTCTAAGAATTTCTGCAGTAATAAAACTGTAAGACAAGATGTACAGGCATTCCTTGAGTTCCAGACAGGAAAGGAATTGCAGTTGGGCATTTTGGGTGTAGTGGATGGCTGGGAATTAAAGGAAAAGAGGAATCTGCTGCAGGGTATAGAGGGAGTGGTATGGTCTCCTCTCAGTGTACTGAAAGCTGAACTTAGTTCTTGTGCTGGTCCTTAAATGATCTGAGTCATCGGGACAGGGGGGAATGGCTTCAAAATGAAAGAGGGCAGGTTTAGATTAGATACCAGGAAGAAATTCTTTACTGTGAGGGTGGTGAGGCACAGGTTGCCCAGAGAAGGTCTGGATGCCCCATTCCTGGAAGTGTTCAAGGCCAGGTAGGGGTCCTGAGGGGCAGTCCTGAGCAACCAGGTCTAGTGGGAAGTGTCCCTGCACACAGGCAGGAAGTTGGAACTAGATGATCTTTAAGGTCTCTTCCAACCCAAAGCATTCTAGGATTCTATGACTCTATTCCAGATCCAGAATCCTTTTTTATAATGAAAAAAGACAGCATCAAAGAAGAGAACTTGAACTACTGAATACTTTAGGCTTCTGGATTACCTCTCTCAGGTGCTGTATTCGTAACTAGTTTTAAGAACAGTTTTAGTGGAAAGAAAAGCTGAAGCCTTAAAAGTGGAACATCTTAGACTCTCAGGTCTCTAATATTACACCACTAGTGCAAAGAAGAAGAATGAGAGAGACATTTTATCATGCAAAGTAGGAGTGCTTTATCTGAGGTGCACTTGTTATGCCAGTGCTTATCCTTGCTGATACTGATATCATTAGTAAATTTATGTTGATGGCATAAATTTAAAAAAAAAACCCAAAAAAACAACATCAACCATTTTTTTGTGGAGGTAAAATGCAGTTGGTTTGTAAAGGAGGTAAGATGGAAAAGATACCTGTGAAATTCCAGAGTTTTTTTGTTAGGTTCCTGTCATGACTGTAGCAATTCCTGGTGGCACACGGTAAAACATACTGCTGTGGATGTGTGAGCTTTCTTTACTAGCCGTGCAAACACTTTAAACCTAAGGGACCAAACCTGATATTATGCAGTCCTTAAAAATCTGTGTTCAGCTCAACTTTGTCAACAGATCAAGCTAATGTTACATGTATTCTGTGGACCACTTAAAAATAAAAAAAAACCCCAAATCACAGAAATCGCCTACATCTATGTGCTAAATATGGAGTTGGTCTCAAACCCCTGAATCTACCAACAAAACCCCTTAAAAACGCTCAGGTTATCCAAGAGAAAAATAAATATCCACTGAATCTCACTGAGTAATGCCTCAGTGTGATGTTGACTCAATTGTGGACCAGCAGATCGGTGACTGCCACAGACGGATTGCACAGCCAGCAGCCTCAGGATGGGATCTGACACTCAGAGGTTTCCCAGCCTTTCCACACCAGGGAGTGGATGAGGCTGGCTCTGCTGGAAAAAGCATCAACAACCTCTGCAGCTTGTTTGTTTTTTATGGGAAACAGTTTCGAGTTACATGACCCTATTTTTAAAGATCAATCAACTTAACCTGCTAGGCTGTCTTTCACAGGTTCTAGAGATATTACATGATTTCAAAAGATCAGGCAATACCCTGAGAAAGTGAATAGTTGAGGAATAGAGCTAATTGCATTTACTGTGCTATTAATTTTAAGACCTTAAATAACAATATTTCAAGAGTTCAAAATAGTAAAGTATGAGGAAAAAAGTATTTCGAGGTAGTCAACCAAATCACAGGTCATGTAGTGAAACAAGAAGAAACAACAAAATACACAACCAGCTTCTGCCACTTGTGATACATCTAGAAAATTGTGTTGTACTGTCCCAGTGTTGCTAATCCCCATGTAAGTAACAAATTTCCTCACTTCAATTCTGCTAAACCTCCTCTATCCATTCTATAAGCTCCAAAATTAACATGAAGAAAAAGAAATACTATTCAGAGACAAAGCCCACTTGAAACCAAGGCCCTCAGTACGCTGGGCCAATTAAAGTGCAGCCTGGGTATATTAATCACAGTCTTCTGGCCCATTTCCAAATTGGGCAATTACAATCTGCCTACCTCAAATTCTCCCCAGAGTTTCAAATGCAAGAGTTATTTGTGATTTCCTTCCTATAAAAAGTGTTGTTTAGCACAGTCAGTAAAGAGTGGTTTCATTCAAGTGATGGGTGAATAACCCACATTGACTATAGAAAATGTGTAAAAGCACTTTAGGATCCTTCAGGAAGAAGGACACTTATTACATGGTCACTTTACAGTGCTTTTATTATTCTAAGAGGAAGTACTCCTATCTAGATATTTCTTCACAGGCCTCTTAGTAAGCAAGTAGTTCAGAGTTTAGACTTGTTTATCTAAAATTAAATTATGGTAGATTATTTTTTTTGTTAATTTAAGATGATAGATTTGAAATGCAAGCACAGTATCACAAAGACAGTTTAGGAACACATATACAACTTCTACTTTGAAAACTATTCAGACAATTTCTGAGCCAAAAAAGATTAATGATTTATTATGGGGCTCATTAATCAAAAATTGTGTGTGCATGTTTTTTAAAGGACCAATTCCACTGTTCAAGTCAATTAGGTCCTCTAAAGCTATTACATCGGGAAGGAGCCACAATATTACCAAGACTTCCTGCAATATTGTTGAGACTTCCCCAAGTGTATTTAGAATATAAAATAAATGCTATTATTCAGGAGATACTGAATTGCTAAGCTTCTTAAATTTGTACAATTGGGAACTTGAAGTACATTAAAATGCTGAAACTCATTAAGAGCCCTTTTCACAGCTGCAAAATCGTTGGCATTCACAGCACCGTGCAGAACAATAAAACACTCCCCACACCTTTGAACAGTGCAACTTCCGTTCCTCCAGCTCTGCTTTAATGAATCACTGAGGCAGAACTAGTATCTAACCTCTCTGTCAACCTCTTCCATTGAAAGTAAGAAACAAAAAGCCACAATAACACTAATATTCACAACAGGAAAGAAAAATGTACAAGCATACTGTACTAACCCTCCCCCAGCACAAAAACCTCAGCTATTGCTGTTGCCTTTGTTAGAATGTAATTCAATTTTCTCCATCAACAAGAAACAAACCATCTTCAGAGGCAGAAAACAATCCATGTTTTTCTCTCAAACCACCCACCAAACCATGCCAAGTAGACTCTGTTTGCTTGGGTGTCACTTTTCTGAACCCAAAGAACAGGACTCAGTATTTGGGTGGGTGTTTTCACTAACACCAGCTGGATAAGGTCACTCTGCATGCCAAAATGTCCTCTTGCCTCGATCATCGAAGGGCTGGATTTTGTGCCTCCAAAGTGGTACCAGAAGAAGTAAACCAAGTCCTCAGGAAACTTGTGGACACCCCCTAAATGTTTCTGACACATTCTCCAGCAGATGCGTGGTGCTGGTCCTGATGATCAGAAGACAGTGCCTTTCTGAGATTCAACAAAATTCCATCTTTCTCCAACTTCATCAAAGTAACCAGTGCCCAGTCTTTCCCAGCCAGCAGCCAGCCACTTTGCAGATCAAGTCATTGCAAATATCACTTAAAACCAATCCCTCCCTTTGATCTGGGAATGGTATGTTCTGCTTCTCCTCAGTCAGGAGGGTCACAGCTGCACCTCTCATATCTACAGGTCTCACCAACCCCAGGGCAAAGAAACCCAAGTCTTATCAACATTAGTGTGCATCAGTCTGATTTCTTCAGCTGAAGGATTTGTTTCTAAGTAAATTTCCATTGGGCCACCTACCGCGCTTCCTTTGGTATTTGAAAAACAGAAGAAAAAAGTCAGCAACCAACCAAAAATTAAGTGTGAGTAAGAACTATGGAAATAGTGACTACCCTAGACATTGCACAAGATTCATCATAATCTTGGTGCTGGAGAAAACTGAAAGAAACAGTCTTGGGACTATTATTTAGCTCATTAAATTCTATGTGCAAACTCTGTTTATTTCAAACTATTCCCCAAAGCAACAAATGAATCGTCTCCCTGCGAGGGGGAAACTGTTCCCTTTTCTCCTCTAAACATTTTTGAAAGGAATGGAGGAAAGTACAATGCCAAACTGGTGAAAAGATTATCTATTTCAGAAGTGTGTTTGAAAGATTCAACAAGCGATATTCATAATAAAGATCACAGAATTAATTACAGAGAAAGAGGAGGTGGGTTTCTGCGTGGGAGTTCCTGTCTACATCAAACAAACTCAAAGAAAGCAACATTATGAGGGAAGATTACAGTATGACAAAAAAAGGCATGCGGTTAAAGCAAAAGATGTTTTGATAGTGTACAAGCTGAGATGGTTTTGTTACTGGCAACAAAAAAGTGTAGCTTTCAAAGCTTAGCTGAAGAGTACTACCCCAGCCCTACAGTTTTTGACAAAACACAGCACCACTGGCACATGGTTCTGGCTCCATATGTTCAGCTGGGGATACCTAACACATGCCAAGTGAGGAGAGCAAGAAAACTTGTCTGCTGACTGCCACAGGAGCACACACAGGTGTACCCCGTGCATATCCCCTCCAGGATCACATTCCTCAACTGCTTCCTGGCCACAGAGACTTGGGACCAGGTACTGCTGGTGCATGGCCATCAGTACTGTGGGCAAAGGAGGTGTCTGCCTCCATGTCAAATGCTGCAAGAGACACAGCAGTGGCAAATCCCAACATCTCCTGAAAACAAACCCAGTAACCAAAGGGCTATACCAGTTTCATGTGGCCAGTTGTTTGGGGAACTAATTGATACTTGCATGAAGACAATAAAAGCTTGAAAAGCTCTTACGGTTTTCAAAACCTAACTGATAGCCAGTTTTTTCATCTGAACAGGAGAAGAGTGTCCAACAGAAAAAGAAGCATTTTCAACAGCTTTTTATCCTTGAAGTGTTTGGGCTTTCCCTCCTGAATCCATCTTACTCTTTCTACTGGATCATTTCATTGCAACAAAAGAGAAGGGGTCACTGTGGAATCCATTCCCCTTGCTGAGTCAAACAGAACTCAAGCTTCCACCTTGAAATCACACCGTAAAAGTTGTCTTATACTGACAACTCAGGGCTTTCCTTGACCTTTAATTTAGAGTAATTGAACTTTGCCATCTTGTATTTTGCAAACTTAAAATAGAATGCCAAACTTCTATCACAGTCTTATCAACTACCCTTATTTATTTAGCCTAAGCTTTTGTTCTCTTGGAAAATAACAGAACTATGCTTACATCCAAGCAGTACAATTAAGCATCTCTCCTTCCACAGGGTGATCAAGTACACCTTAAGAGCTATGGTAATCTTACTTGTTTTAGAGTATGGGCCAGCATTTTTACACAGTAAGTTCCCATCTGGAAAGCAGATCTTGGCCAGAATTATTTTAAAACTACAGATCAAAACTTTCTATTCTGCATCCCAAATCCTTGCACTTGAATAATACTGGACATTTGGAGCTGAAAGCACATGGTTGCACTTAAAGCTACTTGGTAATAGTGACTGAACTGCACACAAAGGCAGAGATATGAGCTCAAATGTCTGCATGCCCACATCATGGAGGTTTGGATGTGCATTATGCACCTGGCTTTGTATATCCCACTCTGGCTCTGGGCAAAAAGACTTGCTTGATTTTAAACACAGTGCCTTCAAGCATGAAATGTTTCCTATTTTTCAAACCAACTTTTGAGAACAGTTTGAATTATTTGCTTTCTTCATTAATTACGCTTTGATCGTTAACGTGGGAAGTTCTTTCCAGAAAAAAAAAAATAAAATCTGAATAGTTTGCATGTGTTGTCCAGACTGCACACTGTGGAAAGAAAAGCATTTACGAAAGTTTTAGGCTTACAATTGACATATTAATATTTATGTGCAGTATTTAGAGTATCTGGCTTTGGAGTTGGGAGTAGGTGCCTCAACATATAGAGTTTCCCTCCAACATATGTGAGAGATATTTAGGAGATGTTTTAGCTTGAGCTGTTGTCATAAGGGATCTCAACTGCAGTAATCCAAAACTGCCCTGCTTTAGCACTTGGTGCCAAGGTTCACATCCATGCAATGATTGTGTGGATTGCAGACCCCAGCCCGAGGACTCTGTCTGATTTTAAAAGCTTTTTCTATGCACTGCCTATGATTACCCTTTTAGAGAAGGAAATTAGGGGAAGAAGCCATTCTAAATGACTAGACTAAATTTAACTTTGGTATCTAAGGTCAGACCAAGAATTTTTGGTTCAGAGTTTGGGTTGTGTTTGCTTTTACTCCTAAGTGAGTTCCAGCTTGATCCTAGAAGCCACCTGTGGCAGCTGAAAATGGTACCATCCCTTCAGGTCTCCTCCTCATACAGATCTCAGTACTCTCCCCTGCAATCCCCCGTGGTTTCGAGCATCTGACCTTTCCTTGCCAGAAGACATTAAGAGGATGAGTGTAAGGCTCAGAGTAGGGTGAATGAACAGCTGATTTTCATGAGCAACACCTAATGTGCAAATATGGCCTGAAAAGACATGGAGCACCAGAACCTGCATTTCTAAACCAAATAACAGTAAGCAGAAAAAAACCCCCACAACCATCAAACCACAAAAAAATCCACAAACAAACAAACAAACAAACAAGCAAACAAAAAACAAAAACAAACAAACAAACAAACAAACCCCCTCCCACACAAAAAAAAAACAACTAAAATCAAACCAACAACAAAAATCCTCACCAAAGAAGTGGAACAAAACAAACAAACAAAAAAGGATTTATCTTTCAGCTGCTTCAAGTATATAGGTCAATGATGTCTTATTCAGCCAAGCATTTTGCTGATCTAACTTACACTAGTTATTAGAAAATCTCTAGCTGTAACAGAATCACAGAACCAAAATTACGTTATCAGGGAATATCTTTCCTGATTTTGTGCTCTGAATAACCTATGTATAAGCAAATCTGGAATTGAAAGACTGCCTAAGTTTTTGATACAAAGTAGCTTTGGTCCAACTTAATTGGGGCAGTTGATCAATTACCCAAGTAACTAATAAAAAAACCACAGAGAGTAAATATTAATTTGGCCAAGCAGGTTCAACACCAAATTATGCTGAATGGGATGTGTTGTGCACAAGTGAAAGCACAATACTAGTTTGTACATCCCAAGATCAAAGACTAGAGCAACAATAAAAGAGTGCATATCACTGAACTCATAAGGTAAAAGAATACCTAAACGTAAGGAAGATTGCTAACCGACATCAGCATATACCAAATATTCTTTGGAATTACTTTTGAAAATGCAATTGTCTCAGTTCAGACTTGCATTTTGACTCTTCTGCCCATTCGATTAAAAAAAATTGGTAATTGAATTTTTTTTTCTCATTTTTTAACATGTCAAACTTGTAGCTATAATAGGACTACTAAACTTCCATGTTCACATGGTTTTAAACAAATTTGCCAACACAAAGAGAACCAAAATGAGTTTAAATCTTCTTATGGAAACACGTTCAAAGCTAGGAACAGATTTGTGTGCCTAGCAAGCTGAACAGAGTTCACAAGTTAAAAGTTAAGCATAGTTCAAATCCCCTGAGAACCACTATAAGAACACTTTCTTTCTCAAAATACCTAAATAGTTAATAGGGGAGTTAACAGTTAATGATGCTTAAAATGTGGACTTTAATTCATGAACTTTATGGTAATGATAAAATATAGTGATGGTCTTCTCTAATGGCTTCCACAGTTCAGCCATCCTCTCTTAACGGGTAGGACCTCTGGCTTTATGGTAAGCATAAAAAGGCAGCATTTGCCATCCTGGGTGAGGCTGCTGGCCTACCTAGCCTGGAGATTATATCCCTTTACACCAGTTTTTGTCTTTGCAATGCAAGACTAACAGCAGCTTTTACTAATATAACAGTAAAGGTTATTCCTATATGTGGGAAAATGAAAATACAAGTCATCACTGCTTTATGCAGTACATAGAAAATAGCCTAACTTAAGATACATTTCAGATGTAAAGTTTCATCACGACTTGCCGTTGTTTGCCATTAAAATGAAAGGCTGGGTTAGAAAATTGCAAGACTACATTATGACACTGCCTGGACCTTCTATTGCCTGTCATGGCATTAGCAATGGTTTAGGAAATCCACTGTCCCTGTCTTTGGGGACCCCAGGACAACACCACAGTTTCTGCCGCATGGAGAAATGACAAAATGTTTTCAGCAAAGCACATCTTTTAAGTTGACATCATCCTTCCAGAACATATCAAATACAGTCACTAAAACTGAAACCTACATATGGTTTAGATTAAAACTAACTAATAAACAAACCAGCCCTTAAATTATGAGGCCTTCCAGAAGCAAGAAGTCAAACATACAGTAATTGCTTTATAGAGCACTGCAGGGACTGCCAGCAGAGCAGCACATCCGGCGCCACTCAGAGGAGAGAGCGCTCCCCGTTGCCCGTGAGCACGATGGTGTAACACCATCCCAGGGCAAAAGGGCTGCTGGGATGCTCTTCATCCCTGCTGCTCCCTGGCTGGCACATACCCCCAAGGGCACCTGCACTGACAAAGGAGTGAAAAAACCTAACACAAAGCACAGAAAATCCCTCAGTGTAGCTCTATGCAACAGGCTTTGGACCACTGCCTCTAGGAGAAAAGAGCTCCAGGATGGTTTGGTATTAATGACAAAAAATGAAGAAATTAAATTTGCGCAGCTTCCTACATTTAGTAAAGGTAATTATGCATTTCCCACAAAGCCTAATGCCAGCTCCACAGGGATTATATTACTGTTTATTGTTTTGTTTGCTCAAATAAAACACCTGTTGAGGTCAGCTATTCAAAGAATTTTTAATATACAAGCCTTACACTATGGAGAGTAAGAAATGTTTATAGAGGCACTCCTGGTAAGATTGTTGGCTTTTTTCCCCCCAGGTAGGTGCATAATGATTTAATAACAGAAACAGCATGCCCACAAACCTCTGAACCTCAGATTTAAATAAAAACTAATATATCTGAAATCTGGATATCAGTCTCCACAGTTCCTTCAGCTTTCCCTGTTATGAAAGGAGGCGTAACCGTAGGATACGGCATCCTTCTTTTATAAAGTCCCATCTTAAAGTGTCAGGAGTCAAGGAATTAAAAACAAAAGCAGCATAAATCGCTGTCAATCATTAAAGTCTTTGATCTGCTCGTTCCTTCAGAAGGCATTATGCCTCCTAAATAGAGGGATCAATCACCCTACGCCAGACCTGCTGCTAGGCACTCCTGTGCTGCGCTGCCAGCACGGAGAGCAGCCCTTCACAGCGCATTCCAACTCCCCTTCCAGGCAAACCAAGGGGCAAAACCACACCAGCAGGAAAACAAAACAACACAACACAAACCCCTTTGTGCAGCTACACAACATGACTGCCTCCTCTTTTGGCATATTTTTATGCTTTTCTGTTAAACAGAAGCTCACTTTGGTCTGTCTTTCCTGATACATTCTCAGTGTGTGTTCCACCATCACCATGCCTCACTAGCAAACTGGATTATTTGGGATGTTTTAAAAATTAAGGAGAAAATGTTTATATTTTCACTCATCTTTGGCCATATGAAATTATATACTGGCCTGCTTTAACTTGTCTCCTCCTCTCTTACAGTAAACAAACAGGCTGCATATGTAAAGGCAGAGAAATGTATTTGCCTCTTCCTCAAATGCCAAACCTCCTTAAACACAGCACATTAATCTCACAAGGAAGACTGAGCAGTATAAAGAAAAGAAAAAAAAAATCCAAAAAATTAACTTTCTCACCATGCCACCTATGCACATACATATGCTGACTTAGAAAGCCATGGTTCAAGCCAGATGGGCCCTGCTGTCCTGTGAGGATGCATCCTGCAAGAAGACTCAAAGCGAATAAAACCTCAATGCCCTGTACAATGCAGGAGATGCAATGGGATCCAAACAAATTCAGCGGGATTAGGCCCTTGACTACCATCCTGGCTGCTGATAGAGTTGAACAGATTTGGTTAAAAAAAAAAAGGATTTTAGCAATAGCAAATGGTCTCAATCAACTGCTGGCCAAGAGAGAGTATGAACAGAATACCTGTTTAATATGGGTGTGCTTGGCCTGTGGCAAGAGTTAAATAGGTTTTCATCCTAATTCAAACATGTTTGTCACTTTAAGGTTTCTATTCCTCACATGTCTACCAGGCCTTAATTCTGTTGCCCTTCCTCAGTTTGAGAACTCTTTTCCATAAACATTCCTTTAAATTTCAGATTATGGCAATCACGAGCACAATCTGGTCTTTATAAACAGGGAGTTGTAGAAAAAACAAACATCAAAGAGATAAAAGTAGCATTGTACTTTTAATTATCAAAGTATTTTATTTCTTTTAAAGGAACAGATTCAACTGTTTTCAACTAGAAAAGACCAGTGTCTTTTCCAGCTGCATTGCATCACCACAGCAATGCAAAGTATTGTAAATCCAGTTCAGGCAAATGGTTGCAGTGAGCTAGCAGATGCTTTACATCACTGGAGCAGCATAAAGCAGCAAGCATTTCAGTCTAACCCATAATCTTTCAAGGCACTTTACAAAACAAGAAAAAAGGTTTTTCTCTCCATCCATGGCTGCTGCTTAAGTGAGAGCACGGAGCCATCTAGTTAACAGGAATAAAACGTACCAGAAAAAATCTCTGCAAACAATTTTGAGGCAGAATTCGTATGCTTTACTCTCTTTTGGCTAGCAAGAACATTTAAATCTCCATAGTGTAACTAGTGGGAGAAAACTGTTTGAAACAGTTTTCAAACTCATTTTCAAACCTGATTTTAGGCAGGTTGCAATGTAATGCTTCAACACAAGTTAGAAGGGCACACTCACTGTTACTTAGGGCTTGGAGCACAGAGAAATCAATGTTCCAAGATAAAGACAGATAAGCACTTTGGGCTGATATGAAATAGGAACAAAAATACCACTCTCAAACCCCTCCTGCTTACCTAATGCAAGGTAAGTGGAAGTGTGCTATCTTCCACAGAGGTGACTGCAATGCTTCCTTCACTTGCTTTCAGTCTCATGTCTGTTCAAGGCTTCCTCCATTCATGAACTGCAGTGCAGCCTGATTAGCTGAGCAATTAACTATGCCCTGCATTGTTCCTTTTTCACCTGACTATTGCTCCATTTCTCAAGTGGATGGAGGAATTGGTCCTGTTTGGCTAAGCTATTAACAACCACAACTACTGTTTTGCTGTATATTTTCAGGCAACTTGCAGT
This sequence comes from Rhabdornis inornatus, assembly GCA_013397075.1. Taxonomy (NCBI): domain Eukaryota; kingdom Metazoa; phylum Chordata; class Aves; order Passeriformes; family Rhabdornithidae; genus Rhabdornis; species Rhabdornis inornatus. The sequence goes on from VWZS01007271.1 coordinate 5,377,421, forward strand.
TCAGAGCAAGCATTTTTTTCTACCTGAATACCATAGAGAGTGGGGGAATAATGCCATAGGAATGGCATCCCCTGTCAACACGTGCATGCACACAGACATACATACATGCTTATTCACTTTCAATTGTCTTCTTTTACCTTGCCATGTTTGAAAAGTGACTAGAAAAACAAAAGTAGGCTTCATTCCCATGTCCTATCAGTAAACAGTGGCTGTTTTTATCCAAGTTCCTAGGGAAATGAGGCAAACATAGGATCATAGAATATCCTGAGTTGGAAGGGACCCACAAGAACCATGAAGTCCAGCTCCTGGCCCTGCACAGGACAGCCCCAAAAAACACACCACTTGTCTGAGAGCATTATCCAAACACCTAAACTCTGGTAGACTTGGTGCCATGACCAAACATGATGTTTGTGTTCATGATTTTTTAACCTAATAGCTTCTAAACCCAATAGAAAGATAAGGTTTTCAAAGACAAACTATAGTTCTACATGCCTTTTGTCATAAGAGATCAAGCAAGTTCCCCTAGCTGTAAGAAAAAAAATGATGTGTTAAGAATGTGTAAAAGGGAATGATGTGTGAATAATGCTGTTGCAGATAACTGTGCAGCATCCTTTCTTGGCTCCACTCTGTGATATGCCTGCATTGTGGGTGGCTGCATTGCAGGAACATTCAGTTTCCTTGAGTTACCTTTATATTTGCATCCCCATTGATCTGCACCCATGCAGCCAAATGCTTAACTTCATTTGCACACAGGGCTTCAGCATGTGAAACTGCTCATCCTTACATCCCTCCCTCCCACTGACTGTGGCATGTCTTAGGTGAGGTTGGGCCCAGCACTGCAGCCTGGCTGCTGCATCACTCCTGATGGACATCCTGGAAGCGCATGGCTGGCTTCCCCATTCAGAAAGTGGGAAGCTTGAGCACAGACAACACTTTATCCAAATGACAATTACTGGAGTGCTTTCTTGTAAGCCATTTCAACTCAATTACTTCAGTGAGCAGTAACATTAATTTTACAGCCTAGGAGCACAGTGATTCTGTAATTTAAATGCTCCTGACAATTTCAATCATACTATGGTCTTCATGAAATTTTGTTCCTGACATTGAGTGGCAGAAACTGCAGAATTGATGCCACTTGCCACAGCAGCACATGCTCATAATCATGCTGTCACAACAACCTGGCAGCCTGGCACCCATGCTACCAGGTCCTGGGCACATCCATAGCTCACTACCACTGACCAGCGAGATAAAAAGGACAGCAGACAATGGGGAAGAAGGCAGAGTCCATAGTAACACGGCTGCTGCTACTTGGGGAAGCCAATGGCAGTAACAACAGCAATTCACCCTCAAACATCCCATTTTCTGGATTCCTTATAACACAGGAACACCCCATAAAATCTCAGAGACTTCAAGTAGAGTCCATCACACCAGTCTGCCAGTCTCATTTTGTACTACAGACATTACACCCATAATTTGCTGCAGGAACAAGCATTCTTTCTTCCCCTCCCTGAAGTGCAAGGAGGGACTCAGTGTGCTGGGGGAGATTGGCAACTCAATAGGGGACATCATGGCTATGCAGCTTCCACCTGCTCTGCATTTCTAAAGGATGGCTGAAGCCTACAACTCTGAAAAATTAGGACCTTGCTTTCAGCGACAAGCAGAGCAGCTGTCATGCATTCATCAGAAATCACAGTGAATGTGCACACCTTCTTCCCAGGAAAATCTGATAATTAAAAAAAAAAGAAAAAGAAGAAAAAATTAAAAAATAAAGAAAAGACATCCCCCATTTAGGTTTGAACACATAGTAAATGCAAAGCTTTTAGACCTTTCTCCAATTAAAAAGAAAAAAAAAAGAAAAGAAAAAAGTCAATTTGCTTTAAAATTTAATTATGAATACCAGTCAAAAACATTTCTGATGATTACATGGTATCCAGTTTGGACTGTTTGGCCTCCTGGTTAACTAGTACTGACACCCTCACTTTCTATTTTCATGCTTGAGAGAGGTAGAGATGAGTGTCAGACATGGACAGTGACCAGTCAGACTTCCCTTCTCTCCTTTACCAGTCAAAATGAAGAAGAAAGAGAAACCTATACCATGCTGAAAGAGGGAGAAGCTGAATGCAACGCCAATGGCACCATGACCATTTTGCAAAGGCACTCTTTCATTCCTCTTTATGCAGCTCTCCTTTCCACCGTGCCAGCAAGAAGCAAGGCAAGCTGGAGGAGAAGCAAAGGACAGCCATCTGACCACTGAGCAAGGAAAAGTGCAGGCATGGCTCAGCACCAGGCACAATCATCCTCCTTACATCTAAGCTGGACATGGAGTAACATTTCCCAGTCTTCCTTGCTTTCCCTCCTTCCTCCACCCAGTTCTTTTCTCCCAGGGGACAAGAATTATCATTAGGAAGGTCACTTTATAGCTGCCGAGATTCTCTCTGGCTGTATCTCAGCTGAAGCTGAAGTTAGCACACTGCTGGGTGTGAGGCAGAGCCCTGCAGACCAGCTTCTATCCAAATCCCTAGCGCTATAATTAAAGTAATTGCTATGTCCAATGAGAGAGGTTTAATTTCATAGGGATTCAGGCAAAGCCAGAGTGTGTCTTCCCTTCCTGAGGGCTACATAACAAACTCCAGTGGCATGGAATTTTATTTTGTCATTTTTGATTGTTATTAATTTTGAGGAAAACACCTGAAATGTTTCCACAAGTATGATCAAATATGTTAAGCTGTGGAAAATATGCTATCTGCAACTGAAAGCAATTTTAGAAAATGTATAAGAATGCATGATAGCAAGTTACTTTTTTCTCAGAAAAAAAAAATGTTTACTCTAAATGAATATGCTTCCCATGAAGCACAGTTTTACCTACAGAAAATTTTTGGTGCTGGAGCAAGTATTTAGTCCTGAAAGAAACCATTTTTTAAGTTATTGATGAAAAGATTAATAAAACAAATTAAACTGTTTTAAGTACCCAGTATACAATATCAACAACCATACATGTCTTATGAAACTATTCTCCTGTGTGAATTCCAACAATTTTTATCTAGAAATTTTTTGAGAGAAATCTATCCCTATAACTACTGCACATATTTGGTAAACTCAGCATCATACTCTATAAGTTCTTTATAAACAGTCAAAATGTCCACATGTAAATCCCAATGCAACAAATGCTGGAATTATTGTTTTGCACAAATCATCTGGGTGACACATTCATGGCTCAATGCTCTGGATTTGCTGTGCATTGCGACACAGCAAAGCATGCATGAGCAGTGACTTCAACCACTCTGCACAACATCTGCACATTGTGGACATGGCTACAGTGCACTGAGCTGCCCCAGGGATCCCTAAGAGAGTTGGCAGTGAAAGTGGAGTTGAGTTTAACAAAGATCTCATATACTGCCCAAATAAAAAGCCTTGAAAATCCCCCCCAACAATTCTGTTTCTAAAAGAAAGACATTAATGGAAAAAAGTGGGTGATTATCCTTTTATGAAATTCCCCTCTGTACCTTGGTTATCAAGAGACGACCATGGCACGAGCAGTAGGACTGCTTGGGTGGTTACTTGTTTCCCAGGGAGGCACAGAATCTGTCTGCAATGCACCCATTTCAGAAAAGAAAACTCAAAACATCTGGAGCTTTTCTTTTCTTTCTTCCCAAAGAAAAAAATGAGTTAAATGCTTAAGAGGTCTAGGAGAGTTGATGTGCAACTACATACAAAGCCTCTACTCCCCTCTGTGTGAATCGGCTGCTTGATGGTGCTGTGGAAACTGGGGGCTGGGGGAGCTGTTGTAAAAGGGATGAGAGTACATTATTCCCTGAGGCTGCAGTTTCAGTCCAGCTCCAGAGTGCCAGAGCTGTTGCTGCCAGACACCATTTCAGTTATTCCTGTGAAATGATGGATGGCCTCAACCCATTCCCTAATGAAGACTTCATCAGGAAGGCTGCCATTGCCATCAGCTTCTTTTTAAGGGCAGCCTTAAAGGATAGGCTAAAGAATAAAAAAACAACAAAAAACCTGAACCAAAACACTGACTTCCCTATGCAGCTCTCTATGCACTTCTGAAAAGTGAGGTGCTAAATGGCAGCAGGAAACTCTTTGAGACATTCCTTTTTTGTATTTATAAGCATCTCCTTTGTGTAAAGCAGAGAGGAAAGAGGGAGAAAAGGCCTCTCCTACAGGCTGAGAACTCAATGAACAGTAGTAAAAGATAGTGTTGAAGGAAACAAAATGTGCATGCCAATTCATGCTGTGAATTCAGGACATCAGCTAGTTATAATGACAAGGAATTTCTGTTAAATTCTATAACATCATACTGGTCAACTTCAATGGATACTTCTGCTTCTGAATGTTCCATCAAAACCTCTCTCAGGTTCCTCTTATTTTCTTGAGTGTGTTTCTAACAAACTCAGCCATATTTTATATTTTATTTGAGAGAAAGACACAAACAGAGGAAGGCTATACTCTTGTACACAAACATATACATTGCACCAACCAGTAAGTTCATTATTGAACAGAAAAATAAATTTTGATCATTCTTTTATGACAGCATCTACATTAATTAGAAGTACAAAACAGAGAAAAGTAAAATTAGAATTAAGAATATTCTTCAAAGCAAGAAAATAGTAGTTGTTCATGTCTAGTAACCTGAATGATATATACCATAAATAACATCACTGTATTTGCTGCAGTGTGCAATGGTTTTGTTCTCTAAATTGACCTGGTGTTCCATTTTTATTTAGGAAAAAATGGTCCCTCTTGCTTAGTGCTTTTTGCCATAAAATACATTTTACATGTAGAATACATTAAGCGTTTATATAAACCTCTGAATATTTTACAATAGATCTGTCTCTTCTGGTTCACAGGTCTGCAGCCATTGTTCACTAAACTTATACTCTGTTTTTTGACACAGTCAAATTCTCTGCTTCTCAGATGGAAAATGACATTCAAGTCATCATCATCATCATCCCAACTGTGTTCTCCACTCCCCTATTTTATGACTTCTGGCACTTAGAGTGGCTTTCTCCAAACCTCCTGATGGGGCAGCAGACATGATGCCACATCAGGAGGTTTGCTCAGAAGGAAAGAAAAGGCCCTGCTGTTGCCCAAGAATGTAGAATAAAGTACAAAATTGAAGTTGAAAATTGAATGGTTACCAGACAAATTTCTAGTACATCTGTGGCTGGTTGGGTTCCAAAATGAGGGTTCAGAACATTTCTACTATCTGAAACAGGCAACGCTGCTCTACTTCCTATAAAGAGGATACAGCATAATGGAACATGTTATTTAGCCAAGGAAAACAAAAAAGAGCAATTCTTACTTTAAACAGTGTCTTGTACTAACCAGATATAACAAGGACAGACCAAAACCCCAGCAAAATAAATACAACCAACCATCTAAAAATTAATATTTATTCTTCTAACCATAATCTTTTTATCTCAAGTACTATGGTCATCTTCATCCATCTTTTTAGGAAGAATAGGTGACTCCTTGTTCACCAGTATTATACCATTTTTTTCAGGGATTGGGTACAAAGTTTTAAAAAATAAGTGCTATTTACTCATCTCCTCCATAACAGTGGTTTTACATGAGGATTTTCCTTTCAAAAACTAAACACAGAATAATGCAAGTAGCTGAAACCAGGACAACATGCTGCATTTTTGTTTTTCAGCACTGTCTCCCTTAAAGTAGAATAAAGCCCTAAACTTTCCACAAAGTCAACAGCTGAGTGAGAGTAGCACCAGGCTGCTCCCACTGTCTTCTGATAAACCACAGAAACTTCTTGAATTCGGAGCTTTAACATCGTTGCTTTCAATGTACTACCAAAGAAGAAAATGCACCTGCGTTAAATTTGCCCATTCTTAAGAAGGCACAAACAGGTCATCCCACTGGCAGAAGACTGGATGAAGAAATTTATTTATAACACTCCCCCAAAGACGAAATTGAAAGATGAGCAAAATCACAGCCGAGTGATTTTAAGAGTGCTGAGACCTGGGAAGTCCAATGCACTCTTTACCCAGCCCCACTGTTGTTAGCAGGGGGGGAAACACTCCAAAGAATATTGACAGTCACTATTTCCAAGCTCAAAACCTAAGGAAAGATTATTGCCTCACTTAAATTCCCATAGCTGTTGCTTATAAAGAAGCATTGTTTCAATGGCAATGTTGATAAAGCTGAACTTCATAAGGGTGGTGCCCACATGAACACTTCAGGGCACTGCACCTGAAAGTGCCTGATGCACTGTGGATGCTACATCAACGATCACAGCTTTGAGTTCAGTATGAAAACTTGGGGAAAACCAAATTTTTTCTCACTGTAAGCATACTCAAAATGCAAACCGTGACTTCATGCACATTTTGGAACAGACTGCTGGGCTTCAGACTGTACTTGCTGCTATCAGCAGCCCTTCTTTGCACATTGGTGATACACTCTCTCTCTGCTTCATCACTTGCCATGAGGTGAGTCAAGCCCTACACCCAGCCAGCTGTTTCAGGGTTAATGCAGACTAATTAGTTGAGGTTCTAAGGTCAGTTTGGTGCAGAGAATCCTCTGTTGCACCAGTATCTATGAATGATATGAATGCCTGGTACTTTCAGAAAGACCAGCTGTGAAGAGAGGTAGCTGCTCACAGACATAGACATCTTTCCACACAGCCTTTGTACTTATTAATAGGTTCCTTCTTCTTTAGTGCTTCCCTCACGTCTGGAGCACACACAAGGATGTAGACTTTAGTATCATAAATAGGGGGTGACTCTTTTAGGAATGTGTTAGCGTTTCCAACAATCATATCATATGTCTTTGTTATTGCTCACTGTTTTCCTGTGTGCTTTCCTTGTTAAAAAGTGTCCAGTAAAAGAAGGGCAGAGAATAAGAACAATTGAGGATGTTTTCAAGTCTTACAGAAAATTGTTTTTTCCCTGGCAATAATATTAGGATTTAAAAGTTTAAAGTCATTCAGGGATAAAAACAAATATTAGATCACTGAGATATTGGGTGTTTCCAGTTTCATTTTACGGAAATGAGTTCTCCTCCTAACTACCAAAAAAATGTATTATTGTACTGTTTGGAGAAATATGCTACTATATTTTCACAGTGCTTCAGCCTGTTGCTTCTGCTAAGAGCCACACTGCATTTGGCCAGGCTCAGCACAGCCACTTTTACCTTGTCTGGTCCAAAGCCACAACTTTCATGCTTTTTAAAGTGAAAATGACCTCACAGCAGAAGGATTACCCTCTCCTTTTCAGATCATCAGTGATGTGTGCTTTATGCTGTTTAAAACTTTCAAATATGAAAAATAAATTTCAAGAAGGATGAACTAGAGGAGTATGCAGGTCAAAATGTCCAGATTTCATTTTGTACACAAGCTGGTATACTCAATTTTTTTTTTTGTTTACATTTATTTACCTTATAAATGCAACTTCAGAATTAGCTGTCATATTTTGCCATCATATGTATAGAGAGACATGTAGAAATAATATTCCTTTCACTGGTAACTGGTATTACACTCTAAGGTAGATTTGTACAAATTATACTTCTTTAAATAATTCTGGTTGCTGTTCTTCCGGTTTTTTGAATGCAATTTTTAACTTAAATGGTGTTTTATTCTTACTTGTCAAACCCCTTTATCAAACAATAAATAAGAAATGTCTCCCTTTACTAGCTCCATAATACTATAAATGCAATGCAACTAAGCTCTAAAAAAAAGAACATGAAAAAACTGTAATAGATGACAAAGTGGGATTGCTTTGTGGCTCACTTGAGCATTGTGAGGAGGGGGTCCAACCTCAGCAAGCAGTGCTTAGTTTCAGCACATTGTAAAGTTATCTCATGTTGGACTAAGAGAGAAATTGAATCTTCCATTCAATACAACAGGGCACATAAGAAATATATCCTGCCTGGTCCTCGTTAAACTTGTAAAACATGACTGCAGGAGTGCAGTGCATAACACCCTCTAATAGCACCATTTAAATACCAGTCAACACCATAGAAGAGGTAGAGAAACATGACAGAAGTATTAAAGCTAAGTCAGCCCTGAAATGTCTGGAGTTTAAACATCTCTCCAAATCTCTTTGGACTTGGAATCAAGAAGAGAAGTCTTGTGTGAACATAGAATGTTTTTCCTCCAATACCTGTTTGCAGTCAGGCTTCAAATACCAAGGGAAAAAAAAAAAAAAAGACTAGGGATATCAAGGAAAAAAATGTATTGTTGGAATAAAAAGAACCATATCTTTTCCTTTTCACCTCTCACTGGCTGAAATCATTCTTTCACCCTACAGAATACTTAATTCCAATGAAATGCTTCACTTCAAAGAGTTCCTCCATTATCTTAAAAAGGAAATACAAAGCAAGCATTCTCCAGGGAAGAGTAAACACTAATCTAACTTGCTGCTGAATTTTAAGAGTGAAGGTTGGGGGAAAGAGCATTCAGTAAATATTAAAAACAGCTCCAAATAAAATGAAAACAAAATTAAAAATAAAATAAAAAAAAAATGAAAGCATAAATTACAAATCCAGGGACAATGCAAATTGATTTTGAAAGGAAAAGCACTTTTCTCCTTACTGTTTTCAGCACTATGACAATTTTCTTTTAAAAACACTTCATTTGTTATTTGTCTTTAAGCATGTTGAGCATGTATGTGTGAGCTGTTCCTCTAGCTAATTACTATTACAGCATTATAAACAGAAAGGTAATACTGACGGTGTTTAGTTTTAGAGAGATGCGTGTAGTCAAACTTTCAAGCTTTGCAGGAAAGACTGTGCTTGCCTCCAACATTCTTAATCTTGGAAGAATTTTCTCCTATGAGGTTGAGATCTAGTAAAATTTCAGTGCTGTTGACTTCATGGAATTTATTTAATTTCAAACTTCAATATCAGTAAAAATTTAGTGCAGTTATCTGAAAATAGGCTTATTGAACCTATATCAAGCTCTACTGATGGATAGGAAAATAATGTTGAACACAAACGTATAAAAGATTTCCAAGGAACTAAAAGACTCCTGTCCAAAAGCACATTGTTTCAGCAAGTCTTTTTCTGCCTTTCTTGCTTAAGTGCTGCATGAAATAAAATTATTTCCAAAACGTTTCTTCATAAAATAAGTGTTCAAGTGAATCAGTACGTGTAAACAAGCTCTACTGAGGATTCATGCTGCCAGTCTAGGATAAACTATTTTGTATATTCAACTCCATTTCTCTGGTAAAATTTCCCTAATGAAATGTAGTAAAACTCACAAACCATCAGATCAACACACATCAGAAAAATTAAACCCCTGAGAATATTCACTGCTTTATTTTTATTAGCACTGCTTTAAATATTCAAAATGTATGGGTCATAAAATTATGCTTAGGGCAACATTTTCTCATAAGTTCATTTGTGCAGGTTTTAAAATAGATTTAAAAACTAAATAATTTTAATCTCAACCTTAATACAGACACAACCAGCAGAAGTAGTGATCTACTACTAGGATGAAACCTTAATAGGTCCCTCCTCAAATTGTTAATTTTAGGGTGTTTTAGGACAGGAAAAGGAATGTATTTAAAAGCCTGAAGCAGTTTATATAATGCTTCAAATTTCTAGAGCAGCCCCCACATTCCCTTCCTTACAAATACAAGATAAAATTACTTGGAATTTCCTTATATTATTACTGAATATAGAACAAACAATAACATAGTCAAGAGTCAGACATGGTGACCTGTGATTATTTTTCATGGAAAGATCACAGGACAATATAAAATCTAAGCAGTCCAACAGAAAAATGGGCTTCCATGTAGTTTAGACACATACATCGCAGCCTACAATTTATCATGCTATTTCCCTGATCACAAAATGCAAGAGGAAAAGTTCATGTCTACTTTCTCGCAGATGTAGGGTATCACTGCAGCCCTATGAACAGGAAAATCACATTGTGATTTGAATGGGAAGGGGTTTTTTGGTGGTTTTTTGTTTGTTTGTTTGTTTATTTTTTTGTTGTTGTTTTTGTGGTTTTTGTTGTTGTTGTTTTGGGTTTTTTTGTTTGTTTGTTTGTTTTGTTTGGTTGCTTTTTTTTTGTTTTGGTGATTTTTTTGTTTTGTTTGGACTGTTTGTTTGTTTGTTTTGTTTTTTGTTTGGTTTTTAATTTTTTTTCCCTCTCAAGGAAGCCAAGACAGTCTATGATATGGCACAGATAACTTCAGGAGCTAATGGATGCATTATCTACAGTAATTGGGAGAAGGGTGCCCTCATGTCCACCCCAAGAATCAAAAGATCCTAGACCCCTGATAAATCCCAGCCTCGCAATTCCTCCCAAGTTTTTTGCCAGGTCTGAATGTAAAAACAAGGCTGAAAAAGAGGTGGCAGGTTGTGCAGGGAGCCTGGCAGCACTGGGAAAGGAGAAGCTGTTGCTAGGATCACCAGGGGATATGACACCTCATATTTATCCCCCAGACCTTGGAAGCATCAGGGAAAATATTCAGTACAAGCCAGGCAGCTCCACAAAATGCACTCTGATTTGAACTGCACTCTGCTCTACTTTTGGGTTATCATGAGCTTGAAGGTAGACAGGCCAGTGTCAAAGCCTTCTGACGAGGTATTGCTGCAGGTCTGTGTATTCCACCAGGAGTGGATGCAGAAGCTGCAAGAAAAGTCACTATGAACAGCCACCTCAAGCACATTAAAAGACCTTTCCTTTCCTTTCCTTTCCTTTCCTTTCCTTTCCTTTCCTTTCCTTTCCTTTCCTTTCCTTTCCTTTCCTTCTTCTCCCCCTGTTCCTCTCTCTCCACACTCCTCTCTGCCAGTCCTTCTCATCAATGTGTCCCCTAGGAAGAACAGACATTAGTTTTCACTTTAACTTCTGCTTGAAGGCAGGAACAGAAGTTTCCACAAACAGAAAGTTCCAATACCAGTGACTTCTGGGTACAGGCAGTACAACTGCCCGGTACTATCAGGGATTCTCTGCATGAAGAAGTCAGTGGTGAACATCTGTCTCCTGACTTCAATAAGAACTATAAAAAAAAAATTTATGTCAATAAAAACTATTGACACAGTGCAAACTGGCTGGAGACTGCCTAGAGCAGAGGACTGCCTGGATGGAGCCTTGGTGTTTAAGCAGCGACAAACAACACAAGTGGCAGCATGGCCTAAGGATACTGGGAATAAACAACAGGCTGGGGGCTTGATTCCAGCTGTTATCATCAGGAGAAGTTTTGGAGCAAACCCCAGACCACTCCTTTAGTCTTGAGTTAGATCTACGTGTTGAGTGTTGTCCTTCCATGGTACAAAATTCTGCATCCAAGAAAAGCCTGCCTTGTCTATTATGCAGAACAGGCCTAAATGTAATTTCACAGAAAATATTATTGAGAAGAACCTGGAAGTATACAACTGGTCATCCCTACAGTGAAGATCACTTTTGTAGGGGAAAGGAATGAAATCCGATGCACATCACATAGTACAGGATCTTAAGAGCGACAAATTGACCCCAAATGCACATCTAATGCTGCTTTCCTTCGGGATTTTTTTTATTCAGACATTTCATGCCAGAAAATAAGGTATCTGGATAAGAATCCAAACTGATTTGCCATAGAAAACCCACTTTATTTGACAGTGTAATGAGGCAAGAAGAACTTTTTGTCTAAGAGTTAAAAAAACCCAAAAACTTTCTTGGGGAATACAGTGAAATCAAAGAGCAGACAGCAAGAAGAAATTACACTGGCAAGGTGCAGACCATTATAACATTTCTCAAGAAAGTTGTCAGTGTTCAAAGCGACAGGACAAAAACCCACAAGTGAGCATGTACAAAGACCACCCCAAAAACATCCTGTGATATTATAGCTGGTTGAAAACCATTTTTAATGAAATAAACCTTTCAAATGCACAGGGAAATATAACAGCCAAGAAACCACCTAAGTGCTTTTCAGAACAGATTCTCAGTAGAACATTATTTAAATGTTAAGACTTATAATTGATGAAATTACTACTATAAAATATTATGTTAGCAATAATATTTCCCAAAACCTCTTCCTTGCATTATACCGCTCCTTATTCTATTTTCAGGCAGCCTCTCTAACATGAAATGCCAACATTGTACACATCAATGGCCTCGAGGGTATAATTAAAACTTGTTATTTACATTTATTTTTTAAAATAATTAACTGGGAGCATGTCTAATGAATGGTAATGGGGCTTAAATTGAGACACAATATGTCAACTACCTTGCCATTTGGAAGTGAACTCCCACGCAGCTCCGTGTGATGGGGAGCACAGGGCTGGCGGGGAGCCCTGCGGATGGCACTGCTGGTATAACAACAATGGCACACACTGGCTGTCTGGTGGTTACTTTGAAGAGCCCGATTTTCACAGACATCTTCATTTTACATAGAGAGCATTGATGAGTTAAGGCACTGGCTTGGTTTTGGCAGGTGTCAGAGGTTAAGCAGAGGCTTATCCATACCCTAAGCTAAACCTGCTGTGGTCCTTTTTTACTACACTTTCTCTCTGTTTTCCACTACTCATAGGTATGTCCTCAGTTGACACAGTTTATAGGACATGGCATAAGCAGCTACTCATGCCAGAATAAGCTTCTGACTCAGAAAGAAACTATGCATAAAGAAAATCCTCACACAGTGATGTACTTTCAAAATGCGTGACCTCATTCTTCCCCAGTCAGGCTCTCAAAGGAAAACAGACCCAAACAAAACATTTTGTGGAGTGAAACATGAAACCAGTGTCTGCTAGTTCACTTCCAAGAGTGAAAGGCAAATTGCAGATGTATAATCAATGTAACAGTGCTTTTTTCCACTTACTACAGGTATTAATTCATTTTCTCAGCATCCTGAAAGATTTTGCCACCATGGTACACTTGGGACAAAAGCAAAGAGTTGACCTATAAATGTATACTCATTCAAACATGATCACTGATTGGTGGTGCTAGCACTAATCTTCTCCATGAGTTAAAATTAAAAAATCTATTTACAATGTTTCTCTAATGTTTTCTCTAACAGACTCTTGTACTCAGTTAAATTCACATAAGTTTAGACAAACTCCCTAGTTTTTATATATGGCTTCAAATGTATTTTCATAAAAGATTAGCAGCTGTTCATGTGTAATACATATGTTCCACAGAAGGATGAACAAAATATCTCACTAGGAAAAAAGCCTGAAGGTATCTGTCAACAGTAAAATACCTACCACATGTCAAATATCAATGAATGAAGCTCCAGGTTGTAAATACAATAAGAAAAGGAAGTAGAAAGAACATGACATTTTTCAAACACAGCATTCATAAGCTGAATAATGGTTAAAGATGTGTGTTATGAAAATGTGTGTTATCACTGTTTATCTTTCCCCCCTGCCTTTAACTTCTTCCCCTAGGTCTGTCCATTTTGAGGCTATTTTTTTCTTTCAAAATCCTTCTTGTCCCTCCTCCTTCCAAGTAATTTTTTGGCCTAATGTTGTGGGCTGCACTGCTAATATTTGATGCAACCTAATTTAGGCATGTCTTGCACACAGCAGTACTCATGAATTTGTAGTAAAGGCTGCAATACCTGACAAAGCTCATTTTACATCAGCGTGACTACTTTACATAGCTCTGTGAGGATGAGTTTAAGAAATGCAAGATTGGAATAAAGAAATAGAGGAATTTATTTGTCTAGATCTATTTTATAATGTGTACTATATACAGGGATATAGTGGAAACCACCTCATGTAATGGAGCAAAAATCCGTGAGTTCCTTACCTCAGCTAAAGCAAAACTGTGGCCCATACAATTATCACTTCAGACTATAGCAAATCCATTCTTTTGGTCCAAGGATCTATTAATCTTTCTTTAGACAAAAATGTGCATGCATGTGCATCAGTTCAAGGTAAAAACAGAAGAGAAACAATGCTCCTATTTCAACACAAAATATTTAAACTTTCAAAACAGCTAAACATTTTTGAGTAATTGTACAAGCAAGGGAAGTTGCTCTAACTAGATAATGATTTCTTTGTATGATATACAAGAAAAAAGTGTATCACAATCACATGTATACAGTTGGGTGAGCTTCTACAGAGCAGGTAGGAAAACAGCAACCATAATGCATATGCTAAGAGAAAGTAGAAGGTGGTATTCTAGACAGAAAGTGTACTCTACCTGTAATATCTGTCAGTGTGAATAATTTCTTGGCTGCTGGCTAGAATATATTCTGCAGTTCATTTTGTTTTATCACATTATTCACACTTTTTTCTGGAATAAGCCGTTCTCTTCTTATAAGAGTACATTCTAGTGGAACAAATGAGCTCAAGCCTATGATTGATTCTCCAACATAGTTGAGATGCTATAGCTTTATCCACTTTTTTTTTTTAACTGCTTTATTCATTTACTACCTCCAGCATGATTCCAGAGTATCAGCTGCTGAGAAACAGCATTTTGAAAGGTTCTTTCCGTGCTCAAGGAGGTGGCGGTAGCATTTTTTTAATAGTAAATTCCATGATAAGGAGGAAGAAAATGCCCGACACAGACAGACTGTCTCTGCTCACCAGTTCAAGAAGTGCACTCCCAGAAATATTTTCTAAAAGCTTATCAGTCTAAACATTCCTCTTCAGCTCTGTTTCCCTGTTGAAATACTGTGTGAGTCTATTTGGATCAAGGCAGGGACTCCCTGCTTTATTTCCTGCTGAGAAACTGGCAAGGATGGGAAATCAACAGCAATCTGAGCAGGGTCCCTGGAGAAGCTAAAGCCATACTATAGATGAGAATGTTTTGTACAATGCTGCTCTGTCACAGTGTCACCAGGAAAAAAAACAAAAAAACCCCAAAAAACAAAACAAAACAAAAACAAAAAAAACCCAACAACAACAAAAAAACCAACCCCCCCCCAAAAAACCCACATAACAAAACAAACAAACAAAAAAAAAAACCACAAACAAAAAAACGCAAAAAACCCCCAAAAAACAAAAGAAAAAAACCCCAAAAACAAACAAAAAAAAACCCCAAAAAACCAAGAAAAACCCAAAATGAAACAAACTCAAATTTCAATGATAAAAAACCCCAAAGTAAACAACCACAACTCTTTTTTTCAAAGCTATATATATATATTCTTATTTACCTCTACTATAACCAACTAAAATAAACATATTTTGGGGGATTCAAAATTCACACAGAAGTCACTGTATTCTTTTTTTGAAAGACTCTTATGTTAAGAGCAGGATGACAAGGACTACTGACTACCATGGATTCCTCTTTCTCAGGTCTTTCTTGTTTTGTTCAGTGAAATGTTTTCCTAGCAAAAAAAAGAAGAAAAAATACCCTTTTCCCAAGATTTTCCTTGATGTCTCAGACCTGCAACACATCAGCTAAATAACTCACACACAGTTATTTCTGCTCAGGAAATCCCATGATGTAGTATGGGACATTTTCAATTGAAGACATTCAGAATAATCCTGGACAAATAACTGCATTCCTTAAACATCCCAGTAAAGGAGAGATTTCAAAAAAGCCACCAGGAATGAAAAAAAAATAGCTTTAACTGCTAGTTTTAAAAAAAAAAAAAACTAAGGAAAATATGGTTTTACATACAATTTAAATGGTACAGGTTTAGTGACAATCAAAAAGTGACCTAAGTTGCTTTTCTTTATGACCAAGGAAAGCACCTAAATTGAATTGGGCCCCATCAACTGGAAACAATATGAACCTACAGCCAATTCTGCAATGTAAATGGTAAGATCTGTAGTAGGTGAAATTCAATGGCAAATAAAATTGGTTTTAGTATAAATTATAAAAATAATATTCACATGTGGAATGATAATAGCCACTGATATCTCATACTATAATGCTTTTGCTCTTATTTTTCAGAAGTATTCAGTTGTTGTTTTAAAGGCAAGAACTTTACATGGTGTAGCAACCATGGTTTACAAAAATGTAAGTCTCTAAGAGGGAGACAAGAAGTAAAAATATGCATGAATTTAACTTCGATCTCATGTAATGAAATGACCTTTTAAAGTTCTGCTTAGAAGCAGCTGCATAATTTACTCTGCCACAATCTTTAGAACGCTCAGAAGTCTGGATAAGGAAAAAAATTCAAATATTTGGAACTCAACCACTGAATTTTGGACTCCTTCCTTTTCCAATATCTTAACTTTGTTTATCAGCAAGTCTTCTGCTGTGCAAATAAAATTGTAACAACTGAGCAAGCAAGAGATGCCTCATATTAAAAATGCTCTGTGAAGAGAGCAACTGTACAAAAGCATCATGCAAACCAAAAATGACTAAGAGCAGGAGCAAGCTAAGCAAGTTCATGAGCTCAAGGATCTCAAGAGGAGAAAGTTTTCATTTTCCAAAAGCTCTACCTCCCTCGTTTTCCAACATAGAGGACAGGAGAAATGTGAAGGGAGCAGAACTTCCCAGGGATTGCAGGGACAGAGAAACAGGGAAAGCCAGAGCCGGTTCTTGTGTGTGCTCACAGAAAGGCTCCTTACCTTTAGAAATATCTTATTTCTGGTACTTATGTCTGGTGCCTTATGTCTGGTACTGCTTCTTGCTGGGAGAGACTATGCCTGCATCTCTGCTATATAACTAATACTCACCACGTGCTACAGCAGTAATATAAAGAAGAAATAGCAAACATCATCTTTGTCTGTCTGACAGATGTAGGGATGGGAATCACTGATTTTACACCATTTCCTTTAAGCTTGCAAACACCAAAACCCTTCCTCCTGCAGTAAGGGAACAGCCTTAGTGCACTGCACCCTGCCCCAGTGCTACACACTGATCTGCCATTCTGTGCTGTTACAGTTGGAATTATTCACCTCAGGTATGTACTAAACGTGAAGCTACTTTATTTCTTCTCATTTTTAAAATAATTAATGCAATTTTAGGCTTAGGAGAGAGTCTAAAAAATTCACCATTTGTGGTTTACATGTTTTTTTCGTTTGGCTTCTTTTGACATCCTTGTCAGCAGTTTTGGAAGAAAAAGACTTTAGAGCTCCTGAAAGACCCAGAACCCTTTCACCCCCTCCTGCCAGCTGCCTCAGGCTCTGCAAGGCAGTGCAGCACTGAAGCACCAGCTTCCCTCTCTGCCTGTGAGAGAGACTGAGCATTTAGCACTCTGCTGAATGTTTATTTTAACCACAACAAATGGGAAAGAAACACACACTTGATCTCAGCCTCCCCCTCACAAGTAGGGGCTTCTTATCTCTCCTCCTACCTCTTCAGTGCTGTAATTTAGAGCACAGTTCTGGGTCTGTTATATGCTACTTGGAAGTTATCGTTGCTCCAGCTATTCATGGCTCATAAAGTATTGTTCTCTCAATTGCACTGTATGGCTCTTTGTGTGGAAATGATGGATGAAATGGGATACATATTACTTAATGATTAGACTTCTGCAAAACATGTTCAAACAGATATGCCAGGCTTGATGATACCTTATTATCATCAATGAAACAGAGACAGCATAATGGTGCCATGTATGTATTTCTCAGCAGTAAATGCAAGGGAAATGTTTCTGTTTCAAACCCCGACAGCTCTTTAGTCTCAGTTATTTCAGTTCAGCTAAAGATGACATGCTAAAATGAGGGCATTTATTACTAAGTGGCATTAAGAAGGGGGATATTTAACCTACCATTGCTTACAGCAATGCATGGAGAAATCATCTAATGTGTGCTGGCAGTAATTTATGACTTTGGAAAAAATGCTATCATCTTTTTTCCCCCGTCTGTGGTCTGGCTTTGCAAACTACAAGCCCTCAGGAGCAAGTTTGATATAATGCGGCTAATGAGAATAAGTGAGCATACTGCAATATTCTTAAAGGGTTACGCTGCTGAGTCTTTGACTCTTTATACTTTTTAATTTCCTTGTACAAACAGTGCAGTAAAAAACGGCAAAATCCATTTGGCTGGTCTGTGCTACAAATTAAATCCTTGATTAAATTTTGGCAATTACTTCTCCGGGTCTTTTTCATTTAAACATTTTTAATTCATTTGAATAAGCTTCTTAATCATGATTCTGGCAATCCATTGTATAGCAAGACAAACTCTAATAAATACTATAATGCAGCAACAGACAAACAGAAAGATGGATGGATGCTGAAAAGGAAGGGTTCCATCTTTTGGGCTTTTTTTTTTTATCTTGGTAAGTGTTGCCTGTATCTGTCTTTCATGAAAGTTGTATTCCAGTCTTCTGTGATGTTGAAATTTATCTCATTATGTGTTGACATTTCCCTTTGTGATGTCAAAAGCTAATAAAGACTCCAGGTAGGGTTTCAAACCCTCTTAATAAGAGGGTGGAAGAAAGATTAAATCATCCTTAATGAACAAATCAATACTGTAGTCAACAAAAGGGTACAAATTAAGAGGAAAATGTGAAGGGCTGTCACTCTTGTAGCAGGAAAGATGCTAGATGGACATTTTCAGCAAAGGTGCTTGAATTTATCTGCTTAGCCTTTACTGCACAGGATTGTATTACCTATTGAGAAAGTATCATAGAACTTGAGCTCTTCTCTGGAGGCTTTGGGTGGATTTTTTTCGTCTGCAAAGACAGACATGAGACAGCAGGAGGTAAAGTACCTCCTTAGTCAGAAGGGAACTGTCTGAGCATGAAGAGCAGCACCGTGCTGTTCTCTGTGCAAAAACCGTGTAAGGAAAAGCAATGGCAACTTGATGAGCACAAAGAGCTAGGAGAGAACAGAAATTAAAAGAAACCCTACAGGAAAAACAAAACTGTGTGGAAATAATAAAATGTTAACCATTTATTTTTAATTATTGTACTACTTGTTTCCTGCTGCTAAAATGTTTAGAAAATATTGATAAATACAGATAAACACATACAGTGTTTATCAGTGGCCCTAGAAAAGAAAGAGTTAAAGTCTTACTTCAAGGCCAACTCTCTATTGGACAGGAAATATGCTAATATCAAACCCAGAGTATCCCTATTCCTGTAACCTCTGCAAGCGCTAATCTCACCAAAACAGAAAAGATAACCTCTGTGATCCTGAGAGGATAAACAAAGGGAATGCACATGCCCTGTTTTTTCCCCTTTCCTTTAAACCAGAAGTCACCTGTAGATAGATTTTGCTGCTTTTTCCCACTGCATTCCAGAGGCCTGGATTTATGCAGTTCATAAAGGAGAAGAATTTAAGAGCTGTACATTGATTTAGTGCACTTAATTGCAATTTTGCCATCACATTACATTGTGGTCTCAGTGTGAGGTAAAGGCACAAAGAAAACAAATAAAGAGAAAACCAACAAAGAATACCTAGATTATATTAAGAATTAAAAGAGGGGAGAGGCTAACTCTTGGCAAGCTGAATTAATGTCGTATCTGCCTCTTCTTGTCCCTAAAGTCAAGGGACTGAACTCTTGGGGATTTAAGCTGGAAGGTGAAGGTTCTGCATACACCTTCGCTAGCATGCAGGGGATACAGAGTGGGTGAGCACATCTGTTTGATATAAAGCAGCAGTGGATAAAGATATAGTGCCCAAATGATTAGTCTGTCAATGCCATATCATTATGCTTATGCTCATTTTCACCAATAGTACATAAAGCCTTTTTAAACTTCAAATGTTGGGCCACACAATTTAGTGTACCAGTCAATAAAATCGGGGGTTTCTTTTTAAAGCCTCTTTTCATGACAGAATTTCATTCTCTGGAGTGTTCTTATCAAATTTCTGTTATGATCTTGAATAAAAACCTAGTGCCTGAAAAATACTACAGTGAAAAGGGGGGAAAAAAATCCCAAACGAAGCACAAGAGAGAAAAATCCTTACCAAGATAAAAACCTTCACAAATCATATTAAAGCACAGGTGACAAACACTCCAAATCCATCACCAGGAAAGAAAAATAAACGATGATCTGTTTATACAAGTATGGTGATATGAAAGGAACAAGGAAAGAATAATTCAGGAGGAAATTACAAGCTCTGAGCTTCTAATTTTGTAGATTATTGTCATTTTCTCTGCAGATGTTGGCACAGAGAGACAACTTTAACCCTGAATTCTCTTCTTGCATAAAGGACTACAAGCCTCCTGATACTGGATTCAATATAACATAAAAATTAAATTTGGCAGAAGTAAAAGTAAAATGTTGTGTATAAATCTGTTGAAAGGGTAACACATAGAAGTCACAGATAATACCTTCAGGATAAGCATTCTATTGCAAATGGATGTTTTTCTGTAGAATCCCTTAATTTAGTAAAGGCTGGTAGAAGATGCAAAGACTTTCTCACTGTGATTAGAACTTAAGGTCCAAATTATACTTCTGGATGCCCAGGGATTTCCTTAAATTAATCATGGGAGTTTAAGGGTGACATACAGCTCACTACCTTTGATAAGGAGCCACATGATGTCAACAATGACAAGAACTCAAATCCTGCTCTAAGCTGGGCTCTTCACAGGTGCCTTTCTATTTTCTACACCTTCAGAATTTTACCTCAGTTTAGGTGTGAAGGATAAGACCCTCTGCTTTGAAAGCAATGAAAATATAACTACTGGCTGATTAATTGGTGCATCAATGCACTTTTATATCAATTGTTATGTATTAGAAGCCTGACCAAGGACTTCCATAACCAAGGTCTGGCAAGAATGATACTATGTTCAGACAATTCCCTCTCTCAACTAGCCATCCATCAAGTGGCAGTCTTTTTTCACAGCTCTATTTTTTTAATGATTTTTTTTTTTATTTTAAAATAAAACCTTTTTATGAGCTTCAAGTCCAGCACATCATAGCCTGCCAAATTCATCTGCTTATAGCCCTAGGCTGAAACATCTTTTAATGCTCAGCTTCTACAAACTGAGAAGGACAATTCCAAGGCCTGTGCTGTATCCACTCCTTCCCTACTCTACTCTGCCCAGCTGGCACCTCCTGCCCAGCCCGAGGGGCACCTTCAGGTTCTGGCAGAGGGACACCCTTTGTTAATCAGTGTTGGGGGCAGGCTGCAGCCCAGCACTCATCAGGACATTACCATGCAAGCCAACATGTTACTCTTCTCTATTCAGTCCCTAAAGGAATCATGTTTGACAGAAGTGAACAGCTGCTGTGTATTTAGAGATGTGAATGTATTGCATTATTTAATGAATTGTGTCATTTTAATATAATTATTACTAAAAGTCCAAACGTAAGCCTATTTTTATTTATGCTTAAAAGTTTTACCCACTAAGCATTTTCAACTCTGTTTGCAGCCAGAAGTGCTTTCACAAGGTTAGACCACCATAGTACTCCCAGTTTTGTTTGTGGATTCTTATTCAGCCACTTTGTTTTCAACAAGAATGATCTCCTCCTTTCCAGATAGTACCAGGACTGTAGCTGCACTGCTTGCACTTGAGCCAGCTCCCCTGCATGCCACTAATACTGCTCTCTCAGATACAGTATTTCTGGGCTTTTAACAAATTACATCCATGCAAGGATTCCTGTTTCTCCTCATTTTTTTAGCAAAACTCTTTTATTACCCCAGTACCTCCACCTACATGTTCACTCTTACTTAATATCATGACGGTAATACCTATGCCAAAAAGTCTTGAGCATGAATTATTCCTTCATGTGCTCTGAGAGTACCTCATGTGGAGCAAAGGATGAATTTCAACAAGCCACTTGATGCTACCAATTTCTTAACACACAAGCAGCCTAGCAGGCACCAGTGCAGCTCAGCAGGTCTCGCTGTCAAGCCCACAGCACAGCTCGGCTCCCACCACGTACAAGGACATGACAAGGCAGTTTTGATCCCAGTGTTCACTTTCCCTTCAAAACGGCACCACTAATAAACTCAGGGGGTTTTCAGAACCAGAGGGGATAAAAAGGGAACATGGGTTGTGACACTTTTCTTCCTTATTGCTGGAATCCAGATCGTGACTTGACTCTGCCTACCTACCACTTAAAATTACAGTGAGGTAACAGGATTTTAGAAGCCGTGCTCTGCCTCTAGCAGGAGACGGATTCAAAACGACTGGTCACACAGCTCTGGTGATCACATGCATTCACAGGCATCTCATTTTATGCACTTATGCAATAACCTCATTTCTGAAAGTCATCTGGAATCATTCTCTGGGGCTGGGACCCTGGACTTGACACATGTTCTTTTTGGAAGGTGTTTCTGGTTTCCCAACTGTTGTTCTGCATTGCTCTAGGGTTTACAGACACCAGCGACAGCCACAACCTCATGCCTTATTCACATACCTCTATATTGCTACATTACTGGGTGGATACTGAATTAGTCATCACCAAGGGTCACTGAAATATTCACCTATTACTTCATTTGCAGTAGATATTCGTGTGGATGCTAGCCAAGTTAATGCTGAATATGTTTTTCACTTGCAGCCTTAGACAGATGATGTCCCTTTTTCTAAAATACCTGTTGTTGTCAGAAGGAAAAGATGTCTATGTATCTTTCCATATATGTCACACACATCTGTATGAAATCAATTAAAGACAGGAATGTTGCTAGCCCACCTTAAAAAATGCATATGTAAAATGTGTGTACACCAAACTACCCCATGCTGGGTTTTTGAAAGATATTATTTATTTAAAGTAGTCAGACCAAATGGCCTCTAGGATAAAATTCAATTCAATCTTAAACAGCACGGAGAGAATGATTACAGAAGGATAGTGCTCTGTTTCTTTCTAAAGAAGTAGAAAATATCATATGAGACTGTCAGAGGTCTAAAACAGATACACAGGATTAATAAAACTGTAAAACTTGCTGGTTCAGGATGTTTTAGATCTGTATGCATTCACAAAGTGGTAAGTATGGAAAAAAGATCCCATCTATGTGAAGCAATCCAACCCAGGGATGTCATGGACATCCAACCCAAATATGTCTGTATTTGCATACCATACACCTACATGCCTCAGATGCGTAACACAAGCACATTGAAAGCCTCTCTCAGCAGTGCACCCAGGCGTGATGCTGTTTAATCTGTCCCTTATTACTAGTTTTCATTTGCAAATTGAAAGAGGGAGCCATGGGCAGGAGGGATGTAGCTTGTTCCTCCCAAAGGGGTGCTTAAAATCCAACCCCTTTTCTGAGCCGCCATGAGTGCAAAAGGCAGCAAAAAAATCCTGACAGGCACTCTAATGAAAATGCAGCCTGTTGTAGTCCCTGTGATAGAGAAAAATTCAAAGAAAAGGAAGGAGCAGCCAGTGGGGCTTCACAAGGGACTACTCTGAGGGTTTAAAGAAAAAAAGCAGGCATACTGGAAATAGAGAGGATCCACACAAGACTACAGAGGATCAGTAAAGACTTGCAGGGAAAGTAAGAGTAACAGAAAGCAAGGGGAGTTCACGCTAGCCAAAGGGATTAAGGGGAGTAAGAGAGGCTTTTACAAATACTTCATGTCAGGCAGGAAAAAGATGGAAGAGGCTCACTAATAAATGAACGCCAGGACAAAGAAAAGACAGGGACTCTAAAATGAATAAATCGACTTTTAACAAGGGACATAAATAAGAGGAAGCCGGATAATAAAAGGAAAACTGGATAATAAAGAGGCAGGCAAAGGGAAGCCTGAGTTCGGTGCTGCAGCACTGAGGCACAGGGAACACAGGGCAGCAGGGGAGCCTCTGCAGCAGGCACTGTTCCCTCTGCATGGGGCAGAGGAGACAGCACAGCCCAGAAAAGGCTTCCTGCTAGTGTTATAAGGCACAGCATGTGCCTGCAGCTCCGCTGTGTCCCTCTGCCAGAAAGTAAGGAGGGAGTGAAACAGTTCTCCTCCTCACCCACCTCCGAGACCAGGAAAAGGATGGGGAGCTTCTCCCAGGATCTTGCAAAAAGCCTAAAGGCATGTGAAGTCAGTAGTTCGTATTTTGGACCCAGAACCATGTTGTGAGGCCATTGGGCAGAGAATTTAGGGAGGATCTGCCTGTCATGTCACTAGTCCCCATGCCCTGGTTTACAAATCAGACCTGCTGTGACATCTCGACATCTCTTATGGCACCTCCATCAAGAGTTTAAAATTTAACCTGCTGATCAAGTTTAGGCTTTTCCCCAAAGAAGCACAAAACCTCAGTGGATAGCAGAGATGGGGTAGCAAATTTCCCCCAGAAGACTTGGCCTGTCCATGGCACCCATGGAGATGGGTGACATACAAGGCCAGCAGCTCAGGTAAAGGCTTCCAGAACAAACCTAATCTCACTGCAGAGCATCTATAGTACAGATAGAGATACATCAAAATCACCCATCAGTTCTAAACTGCCCTTCAAACTTGACCTTGAAAAATGCCTCCCTGGAAAGGATCCAACTTGCCTCAATCTTTTATTTTTGGATTCCACTTATCAACAAGAATACTACCAATGTGATGGAAATGTATGGGCCACTTGATTGCTATGTGCCCTTTACCATCTCTAAAACTAGGCCAAAATGATAGCAATACAGTCAGATGCCAGTGCCTCAAGAGCCACACAGCAATTTCTGAGAAACCTTGAGAAACTTTCTTTCAGAGGTTAAGATATTAAATAATTTAAATATGTTTATGGAAGTTTTCCTGATAATCATCTCACCCAACAAAATAAACACGTGTCAAATGCAAACTCTGTATTTTTGGACTCTCCATCTTGGCTATATTAATGTTTCTCTGGGGAAACTGCAGCAAGTTCTCGAGTGCAGCTCAGACCCAAGCAGAGAGTGAGTGTCCAGTTCTGAGCCCCCTTACCCTCTTACAGACCCCATCTGTGAGAAAGTTTACACAGCTCTGAGGACTCAGTGCTCCACAGAGAGCAGCTCACATCAAACCCACTGCTGCTGACTCAAAAGCACCCAAAGGCTGCAAACCTGAGCCATGTGCTCCAGCTTTGCTTGCAAGGGTGGTGGGATGATGCCTGCCACCTTTGACCCTCTCATGCAGCCCCCATCTCTCTGTGTGGCAATTTCCTGCTTCTTCCTTGTTCCAGAAGAGTCTTTTGACAGTTTAAGTCCTATTCTGCAGAAAGACCCTGGTGCAGGAAGGAAGGCTGCTGAGCCCTGTGGGGAGGCATGGCCCACCCCTGTCTCAGCAGGTATTGTCCCCCTATGCCAAGCCCACCTACTCCACTGCTGCACTAGCAGCTTCCTCCCAATGGTCTTCAGCTCCACACCTGCACACAGAGTAAAACAATCTACACCGGCAAATGGAGATGCACATAACCAGTGTACCAAACAGCAGAGATATTCACCTTTTTCTCAGCCTCAAATGCACCCAGTCTCATTAAATTGCTGATCAGAGATTATTAACTCTGAGTACTTCCTTCCATTTTGTCCAGCTGTCTCTTGTTTTTCCCTATCACCCACCAGAGGAACCCACTAAATTTCTACAAGAGTTTTACTCACTTTAATAAATTAAAAAAGAACCAAGAATGAATGGAGCCCTAATACAATTTGTACCAAGTAGAAAATAGTCAGAGCTGCTATGTTGTTGGAAAATAAGCAAACATAGCCATGTGCACTGAATCTTTCTCCATATATCAGCCTGTAGACAAAAGCACCTGAAACCACTTCTCCTGTTTCAGACAGGACATATATTAAATTTACTTTAGACGAGGATGGATAATTAAGTTCAGGATCTATTAAAACCTTGACATCTGATTCAAAGTACAAGCATACATGAAGCAACGCATGCCAAAGACTCCAGAAATTTCCAGGCATTAGGGCACAGGAGAAGCGAAATGCTGCAACACAGTGACCCGAATTAACTATTCAACTGGAAATCCAGAAGCTGTCAACATTAAGTATGGACACACCAAATTACCTTAGAGAAATAAAAAGTTACTTCAAAAGGTATCCATTATTCTTTGCTAATACCCCTAACATCTCCTCAGTTTTTTTGATGAGCTAATGACATAGGCTGGTGGGGAGAAAAAAACCTGCCATGAAGGAAGAATTGGGTAAAGCCAGAAATCACATCTCCTACAGGAGTCAGAAAATCAAAACCTTTTTTAGGTACAGGATAATTTATGCACTAACTTTGCTTTTCAGAATAAATTTGCTGCTGAGGCCCCAAGGATGCCTCTCACTGAGGCAGAATATTATCAAACAGGAATGAGTGCTTTGCTTTCTCAAAATCCCAAGTAACTCAAAGAAGAAAACCTGAAGCTTATTTACAAGCATCACTTGTGCACTTGCAGCCATGAGTAACAGATTTCCATTAACACTCTGAAAAAGGGTATTTGATTTTTACAGACAAGCTACAGGCTATGCTTAACTTTGGATGCAGCCAGTGACCAAGCCTCAGTGATTAATTTTTATGTGAACCACAATTATTATGAGAATGTCTGTGCTGTTTTCTTCATTTTCTGATTTTTCACTTTCATGTATTTATGTCAGAGGCTTCAACAAAACAGATTTATAAACAGGGGGTTGCATTATTACCCTTGGCTCTTTCATCTTCTGAAATAATGTAACATCTAGTGTAAACTTGGACAAAACCAATGAGACATACACAGTTTATCTGTTCACAATAAAATTACACAGAATAAAAATGACTAAAGATTATTTCATCCTTTCTCATCTTTCATGTAAATTGAATTTTGCTACTGTGAGTTCTTTCTGTACACACAGGGGTGGAAAACCAACTACTTTTTATGGCATAATGAACACTTAGCTGCAGAGAGAAGCATTCAATTGCATTTACATTTCACAATTATTTAATGTCACCTATTAATATCCAGCTACTGTCTCCAGCAGTCCTACCTTGCAAGGCAGCTGAGCATGCAAAATGTGCTAAAAAGGAATTTCCTCCTCATTTCCATCACTGTTCTACTAACCCATGGCTCCCATTGTCCCTGCACACCATTCCCACCAGGAAGGCAACTCGCATTAAGCACAGCCCCAGCACACCAAGCCTGCTGCCAGCACACTCTCAGCACTGTTCCTCTTTTCTGCTCACACGTCATAGTGCCTTATTCTTTTTGGGTTTTGTTTTCTGTAATCACTACCCTATTTTTGCTTGTGAGGTCGAGTTCCTTATCTGCCTTGGAAAAAACCCCAACAACATAACTTTGAGTGTCCCAGGCTGTGATTTTGTCTTATCGTTCCCTGTATCGGGAAGATTCAAGTGCAACATTGAGACTCGTAGAGCCAAGTTTGTACTGTGCCACTGATATTCCAAAGATAATTTTCTGAGAAGCAGACATCTATCTAGACTGATCTCATGGCTAAATTTCAGTTTTCATAGTTTGGATCCCTGCACACCTTACATTTGAGTACTGTTTTCCAACCTGCTGAAAGCACTGAGAGGTAATGCTGTGCCATGAAAACCATGTGGTGCACCGGTACAAAGATAGATGCATGTCACCCATGCAGAGATCCATGTCAAACTAGACAGAGAGTGATCTAAGGTCTGAAGCATTAAAGGAAGCTTGTAAAAAGTACACTTTCAGAGCTTTATCATATTATTGACCCTTTTCTTCCACTTAAACAGCCTCCCCACTTTTAGTTTCCAAACACACTTTCCTTTACCAATTCTCAAGTTGATCAGCATGTCCCTCAGGAGCCCTCATCTCCCTTAAAATGAATACACATGAAGTCAGATCAGCTGATGATTAATCCTACTATGTCTCTAAAGGGTCAAAATGTTGGCAGCAGAAATCAATGGTCAATCATGTAATTACCTCAGCAGGACTCTGATTACATGAGCACAAGAGAGATTACACAGAAAGCTGGCTACCATGTGGATCTACTTTGGAGCCCCAGGGTATTACAGAGGCTGGCAGCCAGAGCACAGATGGGCAGCAATTCTCTCAGCCACACACAGAGGTGGATTTTTAGGTATGCTGCAAATAAGTTCCAAAGGCAAGAAAAAAACTCCAGCTTTCTTCCTAGTGTCGTTTCATTGCTGACGACTGGTAACCCCTTTCAACTCTTCTCTCTTCTCCTTTGCTCTATAAAGACTGTGCTAGCAGAATAGATTCCACTACATGAATCCACAAAGACCAGTGGCCCAAGCATATTTGACACTAGTGGTGAAACTTCCCTTGGCTTCAGTGTGGGAGAAACTAATCCTCTAAGAGCCTGAGGTTTACCTCTGAAAACTCTTACATGAATTTGGGCCAAAACTTGCAGAATTCCTAGAAATCTGCTATGACCAGCTCAGAAAATACATTTATTTTAACTTGGGATATGAAAACAAACTCCAGAGAAAGGCCTGCTGATGACCAACTGCTATTCTCTCCAAATTTTAAGAGAGACCCTTAAATGTTTACACAGCATTCTTTTAGCTTCAAATAACTATTCCAACACTACTTACTGCAGTCACATCTGGTTTAGACAAATATTTTAAAACCATTCTGCCAAGGTGGGAATTTATTTAGATACACAAGCCTGAAAAGAGAATTTAAAATCCAACAACAATTGCACACTTTTTGGAAGTGGATTGGAGAAATGCAGAGAAGAGACTACTTCACTAAAGTTTTCTGACACTCTGCTTTGGATTGGTTGGGTCAGCAGCCAGCCCAGGGGCAATTCTGAAGTGTTTCAAATGGGAAGATCATACAAAACATGTGAAACGGTCTCACCAAAAAGGTGAACTGCTGAAGAAGTCACTGTGCCAGTGCAAGGGCTCTGCAGGCATCAGCACTGAGCCAATTCTTTCTGAATGACATTCATTTATATCCATGGAAAGACAGTAAGGTTTCCAAGGTTGTAAGGAAAATCTAAGATGCAGTTTGAAGTAAAAAGCTTTTGAGAGAGGTATGGCCACCAAGTCTCCATATATTTTTTTTTTTTGGGGGGTGGGGGGGGGGGGTGGAATTTTGCTCCTTTTATTTCCAGTCTCAGACAAAACAAGGAAGGAAGAAAAGTTCTCAGAGATTCAAATCTGGCTTTAAAATAAATGTCCCACTGTTTTGCAAGAACCAGTTTTTTGTGGAACGAGTGTCCCTCCCTCATATGGGGAGAGAAAAGGGAAGGTTTTAGATCTTGACTAATAAAATGAATCTATGAAATACTGACCAGAGCTGCTACTCCTCACAAAACTGCTACACAAAGACATCATTTTGTGTTGCTGATATCTGACCAAAGTCAAAGAGGCTGAGCAATGTGCCTTCATGTCAGGAAAAATAATGCAATGCTTAGATTGTGCCAAGTGTGGAAGCCCACTGGGGCTGAAAGGGAGGAAATGCAAATAATAAGGCTTTAGTTTTGCACTCCACAGCGCTACTCTGAGGTTGAACATACCAGACCCTTTCCAAGCACTGCCTTCAGAGCCTTCCAGTATTCTTTCTGCATGACTGAAGCATAAAATAAAATTAAATTAATAATAAAATAAAATTGTAAATCATAGCTTACCCTTCTTTCTCTGAATCACTAGGCAATTTTGTTAAATCCATCAGACAGGGGTTTTAGGATCTTTCAGCCCAAATCTCATCTGTGCCAGGAGTTATACAGTGAAATGCCCCCACAGACGTTAAGAAGGCTTTGAAAAGTGTTAGTCTGATATTCCTCTTCTAAAACTCAGTGCCGCTGAGGTACTACTGATGAAAAAACAACACCCAAAGGCTCCAAAAAGAACAAAACCCAAAAACACTGCTCCACCATCATGTTTCTGAGCCTTCTTGCAAACCTAGCTTCGAAAAAATTAAATTCCTATTTTAACTTTTTTAATTAAGAACAAAAATGAATTAAAACAATTTTTGATTTAACTTGCTTACCTCTTAAATGAACAACTACCTTGAGACAAAGTGTCTGAAACACACGTAAAAATGAATATTAAACTCGTAGTATAAAAATACCTCCTGTGGATTTCAATTTTGCTTTTAGACTCCTCTTGGGGAAATTATTTTAAGCACAGGTGCAGATAACAGTAGGCTTAGATAAAAACTGGTTTTCAATAGTTTGGGGCTGAATTACAGGCTAGTAATTCCTCTGTAAAGCCACAACAGTGAAGATAGGCTGGACAGACCCTGAAAGTGTACATATGTACATTATAAATCTTACACAAGATTAGATACTGCTCTTAAGGGTGTTAAGAACCTAACAAAACACCCAAAGCTCTCATGAACAGAGCCAAGAAAGACAACTAAAACTTGTAGTTTTGGACACCTTTTCCTCCCTCAAGAGGCTGAATTGTCTGAGAAAGATATTCAAATCATACCATTAGCCTAAGACTTTCCAAAAAAGCACTCTGGGTTAGATTTTTTTAAATGAAATTTCCTTGTTTAGGCGTTAAGTATCTATCTGCTTTTAAAAATCTGCCTTCAAGCAAAAGTGCATCTTTAGATACCTAAAATAAATTTAAAATTCTGGCCAATAGTGTCCCATTTTTTCCCATCTAGCCTCCATAACTTAATCAGCCAACTCATCACTTTGAAAGCAAGAGTAATTAAATCCTTGTATTAGAACTGGGTCCCATTAGATCTACTCCAGAAGAACATCTTCTTAAATGAGATCTGCAGGAAAAAGACATCTGCTGGAAGAACTGGGCTGTAAATTACTATTTGAATACTGATGGCACTGAAAAAAAATAAAAAAGAGAAAGAACTAAAGGCATTTAAATTCCTAAACCTAGAGAGGTATGCTTTGTAATTAGATGGCAGAGTTGACAAAGTTTGAAATAAGAATATTTTCATGTGGTCTGCCTGAAAATACAGATCTCTCTCTTCAGTCCTAAGAAAACTAGTAATTGGATGTGATTGTGTGCTATAACTCATGGTGTAGTCTAACACATTGCACTAATGTGTTCCAAGAGGTGCCTCCCTAGGAAAAGCACTCAAGCAATGAAAAAATTTGCCTGTGGAAGGCATGGTTTGCCTTGCAGTGCAGGGGGGGGCACAGGACGTGTGTGTAGGTGCTGATCCATTGTGCTTGTTTCCAGGTAGCCCTGTGCTCTCAGAAGGCAGATAACTAGCTCCAAAATGACAACAACCCTACTGCTCCTCATATTAAATCAATTTGTCCTGAAGGAGCCTGTGTTAATGATAGCAGAAAAAAATTTTAAAAGTCTCTCTCTTTTCCTAGTCTGTCTTTGGATATAAATCTGTGGCAAAAGAAACATTTGTAGCTGGTCCAAATAAATTGTTACTGAGTGAGTTTGACAGATTGATAACACTTTCTTTGATGCAGTAATAAACATTTGCAAACAGAAATCAAGATTCCTCTTTTCTATTTTAAACAAGGATCTGGAGAGGTCCAATATATTCAATTCAATATTCCATGCATATATTTAATTAAAACCAGCTTGGTAATGAATATTTGTATTTTTTCTGTCAAGTACTATAATTAAGAATGCTGTGGAAGGGTATCTTTTACCCCTTTACCCTGTAGCTAGCACAGAGATGCCCAGTAACGAGCCAGCATGTGAAAGCAGTGGCAGGAAGGCTTAAAGAGGTACAGCAATGTCTTCAAGAGGTCTCCCAGCTACCAACCCAAAACAAAGCTAGATACATTTACTCACTGTCCTTTATAGGGCACAAGATTGATTCCAAATGCTGGATAAGCAACATGGATGAGGTGGAGGAGAAAACAAGGTTAAGGAGATGGTTTGAGGGAGCATTACTATGCAAACTGGATGTCTCCCCATTTGGCAGGCCTCTGAACAGAGATGAAGAGAACTGCTTGCCATAAATATATGTAGGGCTGCAGTGCACCAGCTCTCTTGTGATGAGCAATAAGGGATCAAAGCTGATCCCTGAGGCTGCCATGTGCAAGATGCCAAATAAGTTTCTTACGGACTTCCAAATCCATGACATTTCTTTCTTCCTTCCTTTTATTTCCCCCCCGTAATTCACAGATGCCCGAAGATCTCTGATATTTCAGCAATCTACTAGGGATTGCCAGATGAATAAATGGCTGAAAAGCCACAATAACAGCCCACACCCTCCCCTCTTGCCTGGATTCACGGAGTAATGCCAGGAGTTTCATATGCCCCAGGAGCTTAAAGAGCAGCATGGGCGACTGACTGTCTAGTAAAATAAGGATGATTAAGTCAGATCAGAGTCATTGTTTGCCTTTATGACCCACATCTAGTCTTTCATCACATTTATAACACTTAATCCTTAATAGGAAATGCTCCATTTATTTTGACCACTGATGTATTCAGGACAGTCTCAAGGGTCAACACAGTTTCCATCTTTCTTCTTCCCAAGCTACATTATTCTTACTGTCCCATGGGAAAATCAGGCTTTAGCTTATCACATCAGTTTCTTGCAATTTTCTGAAGAAGCTCACTGAGAGGAAAGTCAGGGAGAGCCAGGGCAGAACTCTTCCCCCCCAAGAAGCATATCCACTAAATACATGAGTTTTGGTTAAGTCATCACAGGGAAATTCCAGCAAAGCTTGGCTGACATCAACAGCACTTCCCCCAAAATACAGACTGCAGGATATTGTTCCTCCACCTTGATTTGTATTGAAAATGGTATTTACATAATACAGCTAACCTGGGGTGATAATCACTGGGATTATTAATTGTGTTCACATTAAATTTTTAGCATGTTTGAGTGATTCACATTAGGATAATAATGATTATAATACATTTAAGGAAAAGAAATACTTATTTCTCTTTTATAAATGAGTTATTCTATTTATTATTCACAGAAAACCATGTATTTTTATATTACTGCATTCTTACTGTGGTCTGTTCATTTGTAAAGTTTTGAAGTCATGGATATCACATCACTGAGAGATCCAATTTCTTTAGACTGATTTTCCAACTTCTTTTACAGAGTTTTTGACCAGGAGAAAATATTTTCCCTCACAAATACAATGTGACAGCTCTGCACTCCACATATTTGTCACATTTAAAATAATGTAATGATAGACAACCAATGGAAACCTGACAAACTAAAATATGTGGGCTTATAAAGGTGGACTGCACAGATGGGTACATTTAGCAAAGTCATTTTCCACCAGCCTATGAGTATCAAATTTCTAAATTCTTAAGACTTTATTCATTCACTCTTGGAAGGTTTAGATGCCGATTCATTTTCTCAATCTCTCAGCTTCATAAATTTTCATTATTTGCATTTTAATTCAAGCACGACCTTCATTCTAGATTCAGAATGAGTTAAGATATGACAAGAACAAAAGAACAAAGCATTCTTATAGATGGTAGAAGTAGAGTGAAATGAAGGAAAGGATAAAAGTTGATTACAGATTTGGAAACTAAGCAACACCAGGGAGAAAGCTATTTATTAAAAATTGGAAAAGAAGAAGGGAGAAAACCCCAAAATAAATGAAGCACTGATTAAAACTTTCATATTAAACAGGACAGAAAGAAAGTTAATGTACTTTTAAAATAATGAAAAATAATACTAATATCAGAGGAAAACATAGGCAGGGGACAGCCTCAAGATGAGAAGATGTCAAAATGAAGAACAT
The DNA here is from genome assembly GCA_013397075.1 of Rhabdornis inornatus. Lineage (NCBI taxonomy): Eukaryota > Metazoa > Chordata > Aves > Passeriformes > Rhabdornithidae > Rhabdornis > Rhabdornis inornatus. The sequence continues at coordinate 5,410,627 of VWZS01007271.1, forward strand.
GGAGCACAGAGAAAAGGAACCCTTAAAAGGTCATTCTTTCTATTCATTGCATAAGTTTGACTTTGCCATACATTTCCAATACTCACAGCCTTTTCTGTGGTATGTGCTGACCTTTTAGGTTTGTCTACTATAGTATTTTCTTGTACTTCAATACTTTTTCTTCAAATGTTTTGAATCAATGATTTAATGTATTGTTAGGTAGAGCACTAGTGAAAATAAACCCCTACACACAGAACAAAAAGAAATCCCATGAAAAATAACCCTCCAGAGTATTTCCAGCTTTGGCTCTGGATATGGGTGTAAGACCTCCTTCTCAGGGCTAACCTGTGAGCTTTACTGGGGTTGCTTCAGTGTTGTGTGGGAAAGTGGTCTGGCACAAACACTTTTATGTGCAGCATCTCTTAGGACACTAAAAGCTTAAGGATTGATGTAGCAAAGTGTGAGCCTGTGAGCGATGTGGCACCTGAGTATTACGCTGGGAGCAAAACGATGGGTTATAATGCCAAGCTCTGACATAATGGCCTCAACCAAGTGATTTAAGCTCTTTGGGCTTCTTTCTCCTTCTACAGTCTTGTAAATACTACACAGACCACAAAGACTTTTGTCTCTCAACATTGCCTGCTCACACTGTTCCACTTTAGGGAAACACAGGTGGCCAAATAGTGGTCCAATGCTGGTGTTGAAGAAGAAGGGTAAGTGAATTTTTCACACACAGCAATGGTATCAGTAGCATGATACCATTTTTCACATATCAGCAATGGTATTTCTGGTCTGGCAGTAGGATTAAGTAAGACTGACGAAACCTAAACTCAAATGAGGCTGGAATTCATGGTCTGGTTAAATACAAATGCTGTTCTTCCAGTCCAGAGTATTTAATTTGATGGCGTAAAGAGATTGAAAGACCATAGCAAGAACATTGATAAAATCAGTCAGGAACCTGACCACAGTTTATTAACACAAAAAAAAGCGAAGCAAAACAAACAAGGGAAAAATTGGATAAAAATTGAAGGTCCTATATATTACATCAAGATTTGAAATGATAACTCCGTCATCATTATCCATAGTTCAAAGTCCACAGTTATTTCCTTGTACAGAAAGGCAGACTGATAATTCTCTTACGTCAGTTAAGGTCTTTTTTCCCCCTCACTCTTTACACAAAGCCCTTCTTGTCACTGGGAAATTCCTTAGACAGCAGCAGGCTGTCTTGTTAAGAATGAACAAGACACAAAGCTCAACTTCTGCAAAGCACTGCTCATTCAGCAGATATTAATTTGAACACTGAAGTCAAAGTGTCTGCTGACAAACAGCTCAACATCACTGGAGAAATGCAAGAACCATGATGTAAAGCTATGAAAGGGCCTTCAGATTTGTACATACCTATGCATTGCTGCTGCCCCGCTCAGCAGGAGTTTTAAAACTCATGCTCTGAGTCTCAACATCTCACTCATTAATCACAATTTAAATAATGAATTAAAATGGACCTCAAAAGACAAGGAACCCTTTCAGCTATCCTATGTCTTTTGGAGCAGAAGTTTGATAATGGGTTTTTTCTGCTTAATGAAGTTGGTTCCTCAGGCCCCTATCTGCAGATTGAGTTAATTTTACTTAAAAAGTTATTTTAAGAAAAAAGCCAAGCAAAGCACATGTATCTTGTTTAGCCACATAAGGAATACTCAAAGCACAATTCTCTAAACACAGTAACAAGTCCTGCTTGTTTCAAGACACTGGTTTCATGGTCTCAAAAACTCAATCATATAAGTAAATTGTGCACATAGGTAGCACATCCAAGAATAGAAATTTAATTTATTTGTACTTTGTTAAGGAATAACAATGAAAGAGGATTCCTGAAGAACTTCAGGAGACTCTCACTAATATTTCCAAAAGTTACAGATGACTACTGGCCAAGAAAAGAAAATTAACTAGAAAGGGGGGATCTGAAGCTCCTGAATATAAAACAGTGTTTAGAAGAATTATATTTACATATTAAATTAATTTCTGTTCATTGCTATTTGGTATAAAAATGTTACTACATTGGGCATACTAACAATTGCTTACACGACTCTACTAGACCCTGCTATGGAATGGCAGCACCTTTGGTTCTTAGAAGTGCTCTTCAACTGCTATTTCCACTAAGTCAAAATTAAAAAATGAACCATGCTTTTGCAAAGCTGGCTCTTGCAGACTTTTTCTGTCAAACTTTACAAATGCATTTTTGAAGATCAGCTCAGATCTGGTACTCATTTGCAAGTGAAATGCTGAACTTGGCATGAAGTTTAGTTCAATTCTTCTCACAGGGTCACTTCTTCCCATTCTCTCTTTTGCTGTGTAATGCCTCCTTGATGAGTTCTATTTAGTCACTAGGGTCTCACAGGAGACATTGGTATATCTTCTTAAGGAATTATTGTTATTTTTAATTGGAGCCATTTGCCCTTCTGAGAAATCCACAGCACTGATGGCAGCTCTTCTGTTTCTGACCTCCACCACCTCCCTGTCAAACTGGAATGGAAAACAACTAGCTCTTCCATTTAAATCAGCTCCTGCTGTCAGTGACAACACCCAGAGTTACACAAGTACAGTTAAAGCTGAAAAAATGCACAACCAATCTCTACTGCTGCTGCACAAGCTGTCTTCGCTCAGTTCAACTCCCTTAATCTAAGCAAGGTGAGAAAGATGAAAGAAATTTAGATATAGCAAAAATCAAATTAAACTGCAACATCTGGATTCAAAGTGTAATTCCGATGTGACTGTAGGAAGGAGAGACAAGGACTTTCAGGATGGAGCAAAGATGCAATTTAAAGCACACTGAATAGGAAGACCACCAAATTTCAAATATTTTATTAATCAGTTGTTTTCTAGAGATAGGAGAAAACTCCACACCCGTCTTTCCAGGCAGAGTTGATGTTGTGGCCTGATGTAAGAACAAGCAGTCTTTCAGGCAGGCCAGCTGCTTTAGCGCTCTTTCAATTAAGCAAGGCTAAGAAAGGGGAACTGAATGGGCATTTTTCTTCTCTTTTTTAATTATTCTATTTGAAATTTATTTCTGCTTTATGTAGGGGTAACTTCTTCATGTACAATGATGTTCTCCAGAGACAAAACTGCAGTCCCATTGCAGGGAGTTAACCAAGACAAAAGGTACCTGATGATATCTAAACCTTCAGCGAGTTCAAGCCCTCAGCTTTCTTGGGAAGCAGAGCAAGCAAGCATTTGAAAAAGAAGAAGCAAGCATTTAAATATCTTCTGGCAGCCCACAAGAATTCTCTTTTAAGTGCAAGTGTAGGAAAGGCCCACATTTAGAACATATCTTTCTTTTTTCCTGAAGTAAGAGCAAGACATATCTTGCCCACTTGTAAGAACAGTGGGTTGGACTGCAGAAATAAATATATGACAGCATGAGGTCTGCTGCCCTTGCAAAAAATGATGAAACATTCAGGGATCAGCATTTTTCGCCCCAACCACTTACAATCCAAAGTAGATATTTCAGGCTGGCAAGTTATACCTCTGAGGACAGAGTTATGAAATAATTTCTCCCCTGGCTTGACAATAAAATGGGAGGGAAGAAATGACAGGCAGGATAAATGTGCCTGTCACACAACTAGCAAATAGGAGAATCAAGCCTTAAGCACCCTTAAATAAAAAAAAGAACAACAAAAGCAGAAAACTCAAACATCTGAACTTTTGCCACAAACTGAATTAATTTTTCTCCATGAAAAATCCCCCCCAACCCACCTTCTATACCATAGATACGTCATGTTGTTTGACACCTGGCCTGAACATAACTTGACAACTGTTGGCTAAACATTAAGGTTTTGTTTGGTTTTAGTCTGTTGTTATGTCACTCAGTTTGCCATATGACATTAAAAAAAGAGGAGGAAAGGAAAGAGGAATGATGATTTTTGACAATGTTATCAATGTTACCCTTTGGGCAACACCTCTTTTCCTACATCTTGGGACATCGAAAATTAGTAAGTATTTTTCACAGTTAATGATTGATGGTGAACTGAGAAAGCATCAAAAGAGGTTATCTCAAAGAGTGAAAGCAAGTCTGAGCAGAAATGCTTTATCATAATTTAGAAAAAAACAACCTGACAACAAAGAAAGACAATGACATGATGCCTCTCTCGTGTGTCTTCCATGGGCTACACCGGGCTAAGAGCTCATCCCTAAAAGCTCTGCATGTGCAGCTGCTAATGCACGCGAAATGTGATTAACTGACTTGAGAAAGGCCCAGAATTACTCCCATTCTGACTAGATTACTGGATAATTAGATTGGTGGCACTCTTCCCTTACTGGGCTGTCAGATTAAATCCTGCTGGTTTTCTTCAGCTAACTGTCATGTTTCACAATAATAAACAGGGACTGACACCAAGTCTCTTCGTGTTCAAGGGAAGCAAATGCCTCTTCTTGCACACACATCCAAACAGAAAAATGCTCAATGCACTTACTATTTCATTGGAAATGTCATTAAATTTGATTAAAACATACCTAGTTGATGAACCTGGTCAGAAACATTTAATTTGACTTGATAAATGGGAATCACAGGGCTTTGAATACTCATCTGGCAGATTACTTAATGGAAGGGTAAAATCAAATTATGCTTTAATGGGGATAAAGAAGGAACATTTCAAAGTTCTGCTTACAGAGAAACAAGTCTCTCGTTCATATGCTCCTAATGGGGATTTGTTCAGTCCAAGAAAGGAGCTGGCAGGTATGTTTGGATCTTTCACATCTGCTTAATGTGGGAAGTGAAAGTTTTTTGTATTCTTCAATTCCCATAACTGGTACTGCGCCACATACTGTTAAAACAATAATCAGTATATTTTTATGGTATTTGGCTCTTCTCTTCCTTCCATGAAGACCTTGACAGAGTTTGATATGAACTTAGTGATTTGATCAGAATGTAAAGTTCAATTATCAGCTCCCAAAATGCACAAATAACGCTACCATTCTTAATCCCACACGTTTAAATCTCATGAGGATCAATAAGTTTGATGCTTCTTCCTGAAGTAATCAGCGGGTAGGGAAAGTCTTCTGAAAGATAAGGACAGACACATGCCAAACCTGAGCCAGTATCTTAACTCAGCTGAAAACAGTGCTGAGATTCCCATTGTCCTGAAGAGCACAGAGTAACAGCCCTTGGAAAAAAGGGTTCCTAACACAGGGAGCTTTGCTGCTCCATTCTAACTCTATTCCAAACCAAATCAACTCCCCACTGAGGCACCCACAAGCTAACACAGCACCACTGCTGTCTTGTTCCTGCAGATTTTGAGAAGGCTGCTATTTGGAACAAGGCACAAAGCTTGATATTCCAGTATTTTTTCTTCTTGTTTTAAATTACATAATAGTGCCTTATTTGAAGTATTGCCACAGCTAATTATTAAAGGCAAAGTTTTCTCTTTGCCTGGTTGCACTGGCAAATTTATGCAATGTGATGAAAAATGTATCTTTTGAAGTTTGCACAAGAAAGAGAAGATTGAAGCCAAAGAAAAGGTGAAACATCTCTGATAATGTACGCCAGAGTATCAAAAACATTAGAAAGTGTAAATCTATATCTGCATTTCTTTTTTTTATTTCCCTTCCTTCCTAAGGCTTTTGGTTTTTTTGTTTATTTTAAACTCCTAAAGTTGTTTACACTTTTATATGAGATTATCTGCAATGAAATGGGGAAGGGGTAGAGTTGTAAACAACAATGGCAATAAAGTAGAGGGTAGATAAGCAGCTAAAACAGTAAACTATAAATGTAAAGAGCATAAGATAGCATTAAAAAATATGTCACTGTTATATGGCTTGCATTTACAACACTAATATATGTTTATCATATTCAATATGAATAATAGTTCCAAGGACTCACAACAAGAGTTTAAATAACAAAACTAATCACGTTAACTATATGGAGATACTTATCTAGAGAACCATTTTTTTTCCACCCACAGTTTCTGTTTTTTATAAAACTAGATTAGAATCATTTGTCTTTTTCACTTATGGCTGAAACAGAACCACCTTGGAAGGAAAGTGAACTGGCTGATCTACAGTGCCCAGCAACATCAAATAGCAAGTTTGGATTAGAAGTGACTGACACTTTACCTAAGGAAAACAGAAAAGGGATTACAATTAATTTCTTGAACCAGAATTTGATGAAAATGTTCAAATTAACTCTTTCCACTCTCATAGATTGAAGAGTAAATATTGTGAGATCCTCTCCACCAAAGTACAATAAAAAGGCAATGCTCAGATATTTATATTAACAAACTCTATTTGTGAATACATGCTAAATTGTTATCTTGAGAAATTAGATTAGCAACACAGAAGAAGAAATCTTGACATTTGCATATGTCTTCTGAATGCTTTAAAAAACTAAGTTCCCACAGAAAACTGACGTTCCCAACAATTAGGGCCTTTGTGTGCCTAACAGAGAACTGGTGTAAAACTTCAAAACTCCATTTGCTTCAATGGAGTCAGGCTGATTTTTATCCATGATTTATCACATACCCTCACCCATTTTAAACCTAGATCTGTGACATTTCTTAAAAAACTATGCATAAGAAAATTGCTGACGAGTCAGAACCTTGGGCTGATAATTTTGTGCTAGTGGATATAAACGTGTTCTGATCACTACTCAGAGGGCTGGGATTAAAATCAATACAGAAAAGAGTTTGGAGTCATTTTTTAATAAAGAATTCTTTGTCTGAATAGGGGAATGAAAAATGTCTTTGACTACTTGACAGAAGTAAAATGGCACTTGTTTAAGGTTGCTCGGGGACTTAAAATGGCAGAAAATGACCTGTGAGAGATGGATTAATATAAAGTTAATCCTGCCATAAGTACAAATACATTATTCACCTGTCTGCTGTTTATGAGATGGATAGATACACATCCATGCAGTCATGCACTCATAAAACCTTGCCTAATATTTGAAATACTTTGCTTTTACTTAATTATATATATCTGTATATTAACTATAGCTCTTCATGCTTTGAGGCTGCTTTGATAATGCCTGTTGAAGGAAACCCTCCCATGCAGTTACAACAAAGGAACTCCATTTTCCTGGGTTTTCATCCTCAGGCTGGCTCAGGAGCAGGTGTGTTTATGCTCACTGTGATGGAGGTGTTCCCTGGACACCTGTCCAACGAGTTGAATGGAAACCCCTGCCACCCTTCACGGTGTCTAACAACTATCAGATGTTAATACATTTTGGCTATTAAAGAGTGGGATTATGATTAAAGCCAGCTTTGTAGGAGTGGGAGGGTTTTAATCACATTCTGACGTTCACTGGGGAGGGAGTGCTCTCCATTTTGAAAGTCTATCATCCAGTCCCTTTTGAGAACTAAATGCAGTAAACCAATAAAGTGAATAGTATCCACCACTTCACATACTTTGGGTGGCCTTTCTTAACAAAAGGTTATTCATGCTGTTACATTATGAGAACCTCTAAAATCTCATTAGCAGCAATGAAGCAGATCCAGTGGCAGTAATAAACTCTAGTGTAAATTAGAAACAGCTACATTTTGCACATTCACATGTGTATACATGACTTGTTTGCTGATAACCCAAAACGACCAATTTATTAAATAACTTAGAGATGAAAAATAATACTCAACAACCTCTGCATTTAGAGCAATAAATCCTTTATTCATCCTACAGCTGAGCTGCTCCTCTGATCATTAAGGAAAAACTAATTAAAATAGGGGTTCATACACCTTTGCAGAAATTGCATCCCAGGGTGAAATGTGGTAGAGTCCAAGTAGGCTCATATTTATTTGCAGTGTGTGGTCCCTGCTGTAAAAAAACACACAACTTACAAAAGTCACATTTTAAATAGCTCCAGCTTGAATATTCACTGCAAAACATCATTGCTAAGTTTGTATTCAAAAGACACAGCATAGTAAGAGTTCTCTTTAAACGCAAAAGGAATGCTTTTTGTTTTACAGCTAAACGCGCCTCTCCCTTTATTCCACTGAGGAAAACACTACGTACTGCAATTCAAATCAAGTCAAGTTTGCTTTCCTGTATGAAAATTCCTATTTCAACATCACAACTGCTATTAAGTTCAAAGCAAACTGACAGTTCTGCAGTTATTAAGTTAAAAGATGGCCGACTTTCAGCTGGAGTCACTGCAAATTAATTCTGCCTTACAAGGCCACATTAGGTCATTTCCTGAGCTGATGGTAATAAATAGCCCTTTCCATAATGTAAGAACAAATGAGTGTAGTGAGGCTGTCCTGATGTGAAAACAGGAGGACCAGGCTAGGCTGGGCTCAGGGAAGTGCTGTAGGGCAGCCTGAGCCACCCACACTCAGACCCACCTCCAACTGGAACCTGAATCTTGCCATACAATGGACTTAGGTGCCTGTCCAAGCTACAGTGTGGCAGTAGGTATGATCTCACAGTGCCTCTTTTACAGCTCCCTTTACTTTTTCATTTTGGGTTGTAACTTGCCAGCTACAGGACAGAGATGTCAGAGTGGAATCAAAACGGGCTGAGATCAGCAGGTTTTGCCTTACAGGTTTGATCTCTATTATGTCCTTAGCTTTGAGGGGCATTTATTTATCAATGGATGTATAGGAAGGAATAGAGTTGGCAGGGACATGCTGTGTAAACAAGCATCAAACTACTGACATCTTCCCTCTGTGCCTTTGTGCTGAGTAATTTGCCACAGCCATGTGAAAGCACTAGTCAACAAAGCCTAAAACCCAGGATCTTCTCCTCCTACTAAACTATTCCAGTAGCTTCATTTCTTAGAATGCAATTACCTCCAGGCAAAACATTTCCTCAAGTGGTGGGAAAAAAAAAAAAAAAATCCTGCCTAAACCTTGCATGGCCTCAGATTTGTGTAACCCTATCTCTCTAGAGATGCCACAACATGCAGGTGCATGGCCACCCTCTAATGCACTGTTTTATCCTGCATCTTCCATCACCTGCTGTCTTCCACCTGAATCTCTTCCATTCATGGGTCAAGGACTGCTCTTCTCTTTTGATTTGTTCAGGACCTAGTAGAGTAATGGACCTGATCCATTATGACTCTAACACTAAGTCTCCATGGTGTCCATGCTACGATCAGGACCAAATGACACAAGCTAGCAAAGAGTCAGTTTTTCTGAAAAGAGCAACAAAACTTAGGGGAGTTTTGCCGTTACCTTTAGTGAAGCTACCACCTAACCCAGAAGGTCCACAACTGATGTGGTAAGGTGAGTAGCAAGAAGTCTGCGCTGGGCTTCTGACATCTGCCTTTCATTATGGGAGCACAGGTTTCCCCTTTCTAGCATTTCTGCTTTTTATCACTGAAACCTCTATGTCTGCATTCTATACTGGTTAACTGAATTTCAGTGAGGATGGCACAGATTAATTCTTATTATTACTATTACTATCATTATCACTAAGTTACTACAAAGAAAGGAAAAAACCAAAAACCTCAGACTACCTGGCCAACAAACAAGCTTAGGTTTAATTGTAAACAAAATGGGCTTGATGGTAGGCTTTTGCATTAGTCTTAGACAATGAAAGCTATTGATAAACAAGCATAGTTTACCATGAGAATACACTATTTTTTGTTTTGTACAAAAGAAGGAAACCTGAGAGCTGGGTGAACAAGGGTATCTCCACGGATTAAGAAATATATCTTATGGCACACAAAATATTAGTAGGAAAACCTATACAGAGATGGCCACACAGCCCATTGCTGGGCTTTGAGGGAATGAGGAGAATGCAGGTCAGGAAGAATAGCTGATGGATTATCCTGCCTTTGCCCAAATCAGAAACGAACATTAAAGCGCTGCGCACAATCTGACAGCACGAGGCCCCCCAGGGATTCCAAGCCTCTCCAGCAGGATGTGAGAGCTCTGTGTTCAAGGACCTACATCCCTGATACCTAGCAGGCTATAACTTTTGTCTCTTGCCCTGCCCCAGTGCTTATTCAGTTATTCATACAACGTGAGAAAGGTCTGGGTGAGAGAGAATGAGAATGTCTTCTTTCGAGACTGTCAATAACCTGATGGAGGTGTGCAATCACCTGGTGTGTAAGAGACCCTCCTCAGAGCCATAAGAGACCCTCCCTAGAGCCCCTGCTGCAAATTAGACTGACTCAGGACTGAGGCCAAGCCACCAAAACCTAAGTGAGCTCCCTGAGCTTTGAATTATTAACTGTTCCAAAGAAAAGATATTCTTTCACCATTAAACTTCTGCAGCTCTTTACTTTTTCTTCTTTTGGGGGGTAAGGTCAAAAAAGACCTTGCCTTTCTCACCATCATATTTTCTACTGCTCTAAGTGGCAAAGTGAGGTTAAGTGGTCCACTGAGACTTATGATGAAATGTTCTACATGAAAATAAGAGAGATGTACAAGTATTTAAGTCCAGAAGGAAGAAGGTAGAAATATTGAAAATTCATAAACAACCTACATAAATTGAAGTTTCATTGACCCTGCCTTCAGAAAATTGCACTTAGAAGGACTTTAGGAGTGCATCAAAGAATCAGAATCTTTGGGGTCATGATAAACAGAATTTCTCCATGAAAAATAAAGTCACTTAACATAGTTCAACAAACAGCAACTACTCAGGTGATACCATAGATATCTAATATATACAATCAGGATAAAGATAATTTGTTCACACAACACACTGCAAAATAAATCAAGCAGGCTGATTATCTTCAGTTATATTGAAGTCAGACATAATTGCTAACACATCAGCCCATGCTATTCATCATAACACTCATATCTTTCACCTCAGAAAGTAGCCACTCATTGTCCTTTGTAACCATTTAGTCTTTTCCATTGCTTTGAGACCTTAGCATTCTCATCGTCATACAAAATGCATTATGCCTACTACACAAATCCTTTGCAATCACAGTCAAATTTTCTGAAAATGGAAAGAAGCCCAGCAATGTAACCAAGTGAACTCATGGAGCTCAAAATCCCTGGAGAGCTGTACAGTGCAGACAATTAGTTTCTGCTTACTGGTAATGTTTTGCAGGCAAACGCAAGTGAATCAAACAAAAAAAATCCCCTCTTAATCAAGTAGAATGGATAATAACTCTGAAAAGGGAAAATTGTAAAGCATAGGAAGAAAAAAATCAGAAAAAAAATTTGAGGCTATCAAAATTTGCCTGTGTTTCACCTCTGTAAGGTCTCTGCATGTACTTCTACCTATTAATGCATAACCACTGACATTTTGAAAACAACATGAAATAAAGCAGGTCTGTTTGGAATAGCATCTTTCATTATTTATTTACTATAAACCACAAACTGCTATGCAATGCATTTGCTGTGATTGGAAAAAAAATACTTTTTATTACAGTCTGAGTCATTTCCTATTTTCTTCCATTACCAAATAATAATTTAACACAGTAAACAAATATCCACTCATTAAAGTTTCTTAGCAGACTAAAGCTTTGAGTCATTGTTCTGGCAAAATTTACTTCTCTGAAAGCTCTGGGAAGTGCTTTGTGGTCAATACTACACAGGTAATGAACACAATGAAGAAAAACAACAAATGTTCTGTGTTTCAGCACACTGAAAATCTGACCATGCAGAAGAGCTGTACATTCATTAGGTCATGCTCATTTTACAAACCTCCTTTATCAGCTCTCAGGATGACAGTCACCAACCTTGTCGCTGGTTTAGCCCAAAACAACACTGTGTGGGTTCATCAGAAAAAGAAAATCTGCTAATTAGTACACAGCTCTGAGAGGCAAAGTTTGGGTCCACGATGAGCACAGAGACATGGGGGAATAAGGCTGAGAACAGCACACATAACATGGGCAGTGACAACCATAAAATCAGACTAAATGACTGAGAATTACCTCCTGACTGCCTTGATTAAGCTCAACACAAGGCAGGGCTCAAACCAGCCATCTTGAGATACACGGTGGAGTGTGACCAGCTCTGTGGGACTGTATCTCATCTACAGGGTAAGCACAAGTTCACAAAAGTGAGTACTGAAAGTTTAGAGACCAAGAGGGAGAAAAGCATTTAAAAAGTTTTGGTAGTATGGAGAGAGCAAGCAGGAAGCCATTTTCAGGTGTTGTTCAAGACTATGCATGGCAGAGACAACAGAAGGTCTGAAGGAACCTGGCCTTCTGCTAAAAAATGAAGGTGAAGACGTGAATGCACTTTTTGTTTAGATTGTACTTTCTCCTATGTTTCGGTAGTCAGACAATATTACTTGGGTGTAAGCAAGGGGTTTGCCCTTTGTGATGGTCAGTATTGATGGTGCTCACAGAGGGCAGGGAGCTGGCTGCATGTGCTGAGTTAAAACTAGACCTGCTGAGATAATCACCAACATGTGTTCCTACTCGGGGTATTCAAATAGAATATAGAAAAATTGCACAATCCTGTCCCAAGACTTGCAGTAACCAGGGTGCTGAAGGCTGGAAAGGACTCTGGGAAAAATCAGGAAGTGAAGAAAGTCAACCTGTAGCACAGACTATTAAAATTCTGATTTTAAAATTAGGGAACAAATACTCTTGTCCTAAATAACCTCTACCAATTTTCATGTAATAATAGTAAGATAGTGCCTGAATATCCGTGAAAACAAAGATTCAGCAAGCTTTTGGTGAAAGAGACAAACATGGCCCAGCCTGGGCAGGCTCAAGTCAGCATCCCATCCCAGGAGGATAGGCTATGCAACTACACAGTTAAAAATAGCTGGAGTTGCACCTAAAAATCCCTCAGGAGCAGAGTGGGAACGCCAGGAGGTCTCTGCAGCATCTTCCACATCCATGCACCTGTGCCCTTTTCTGGTAAGCTCTCATAGGAGAGCTGCTGAAGACCTCCCCAATTTGCAGAAAAAACATTTTAAAAAAAGAAAAAAAGTTCAACAAACAAATCAGACCAGAAAGTCAAAAACAATCCTGTTCTTCCATATGGTACCAACAAAGTATTTTGAAGCTGTTATGAAGCAGAGCTGCTGGCCCATGGGCAGGTCCACTGGAGACATATCTCCTGTGCAGTGATGTAGGAAAAGGAGATTCTGCTGTTCCGGTCCCACCAGCCCTCCCATGGCACCCTCTGCCCCTTACCTCCCAACATGTTCTTTACAAAGAGGATGCCAGAGCCTGCCTCTGAGGGATCTACTACAAATAAATAAGGTATTACTGTTGAGGGTCTTCTTACAACTCTGATTTCTTCTAGGTCTTTTGCTGTAGAGTTAAGACATCTAGAGGACTGAAAATACACACAACATCAGCATTGTCAAGTACAGTGAAACCAGTGCCTTTGGGGACATTTCAGAGCTCTCAGGTTTTTTTCATTAAGCATTTGAGACTAGTTATTTCTCAAAACATCCAAAAAATTAACAAAGGGTACCCCTTCTCTCCTCCCTCAACTCTTTGCAAAATATTTCTTTTCCAAACCATAATCGAAATTTATTCAGCAGGTATTTTAGCATCTAGCATTCAAAGAAGCTGCGGAGGAAGGAACAAGCTGAGAGAGATAAGGAGGTAGAGCAGAAATAACTGGAGTTGAGAGGGAGGAGGTTGAGATTGGTTTTGCACATTTCAAAATATTTTACATTTAAAGATAGGACTGTAAAGCTCCAGATGACACAGAGGTCTACAGATATTCTCCACTACAGTAAACTACAGCACTGATGTAAAATACCAGGGGAAGAACAGATGTAACAGCCAAACCTTATAAAACAAACAAATAGCCAGTCTTTTTTTTTTTTTTTTCTGCCTCATTTTTAAGTCCTGAAAATACAAGAATTGCCAATCTTCTGTCAGGAGTGGCTCCAGAGACTTCTGAGCGCAGTTTTGTAGGCTTCCTTTTTATTTTATCATCTATTTTCCACTTTTTCAGCCTCCTGTCTCTCCATTTAATTATAGAGGTGTCAATGAGGTTGATTAGAGTAAGGTTTTTAGGAGCCAGGGGACTGCCATGATAAAAATCTAAGGAGAGACAGTTCTGATGAAAATCTTTTATAAATAGCTACAATTTGAAAAAGAACTTAGTCTACTTAAGAAAAGAGGCCAGAGGAAAAGGGCATCTTAACTCTACCTACTTCTCTACCACTGCACAGATCACATCACTGCACTTCTTGATCTAGCCTTTGAGTACCTGGACATACCCATCTTTACAAAACTCCCCAAATCCTTAAAACCTATGGTACAAAACCCTTACAGCAATCCTCTGGTAAATGTATATTAAATCCCCTGCATGCCTGAGTCCCCAAGCCTGCAACCCTCTTCAATGTGAGCACTCAGTGCCTTAGCTCAGGCTGTACCACAATATGCTTTTGAACTCTGGCTCCTCAGCACAGACTCTATCTGAAAGAAACATGATAGCAGGCATTGCATTTTTTCTTCTCCATGCTTTTAGATAACTGTTATTCTTGACAGTACATGTTGCAATATTCTACACAGAGCAGAAATTTTGTCACAAAGGCTCAAGGGACTAAACTTGTAACTGAAAAACAGAGTTTGCACTGTTATGAACAGATAACGATATGGGCAAAAGACAATCCAGTATATCCTTTTAGCCTTATAAAGCAATCTACTTGCTCTATTAGGCTCTTTTTCCACTAATGGCTGTACGAAGTTATTTACAACATAAATTAAGGCAATTTCTAGCCTTGCTTCCCACTTACCCAGTCTACAATTATTCCCATATCCTAATCTGCTCTTGCTTGTTTCCTTTGCATTTTCCAAGAGGTACAAAGTAGCTTGAATATGAACAGGAAGCTCACTGAGGTTGCATCTACTATCTTCAGTGTGAATCAGGAATGTATCTTTTATGCAAATTTCCTAATTATTCCCACTTGACATGTGCTGGTTCATATCACAGAGCCATTGTGAAGCACAGGGAACTCAGGTACTTTCAGATTAAATTTACCCAGAAGTTCAGTTCAGGATTCCATCTGATGTATTTCCAACACGACCAATCCTGCTCCCTCCAGGGCCTGGTGAGAACTTGTATGTGATAAAAGCTCAGTGAAATGCACAGTGTGGAAGGATGTCAGCTCTGCAGCCCTGCTTGTCCCCCACATCCGCTCCCATTAGTCCAAACTGCTCCTTACCGTAGGCACAACCTGAATGCTGGACTTGGGCAAAGACCTACAGCTCTCAGCTTAGCTCAGCAAACTGCCCAGCTGGAAAGCACAAACACGCTTTGCTCTCTGTTAAATAATACACCCGGATTATGCTGATCTAAAGCTAAAGCAAGTGAGTGAGGAGTTCAAAATCAGGAACCATTGTGGTCCCCTTGTGTCACTCCAGCATTGTCCTCAGCAGCAGTGCCCAAGAAGGTAGCATAGAGTAACACCTTTCAGTCTTCACTGATTCTAGTTAGGGATAGGAAGGTTGACTGCCCACTGCTGTCCCCAAATCTGGAGACAAACAATGAATTCTTGGGAGCATCAATTTAAGAAAACACCTAAAAACTCCTTCATGATTTCTGTGAAAGTAATAGTGCTACTTTCAAATAAATATTACTCAAGTATTTCTATTCTTCTGGAAACTGAAATGGTTATTCATTTACATATATATATATATATATATATATATATATATATATATATACGGAATGACCAAATTAGGTTTTATTAATGAGGACATAATTTTTACAATGACCATGTCCTGAAAAGTACCAAAACAAGTGGGGGAAAAAAAAAAAAAAAAGGTCCCACTTTAAAACAGAACTTAGAGAAATGTAGTTCTAGTGACCACTAAACAAGATCTCCTTTCAGCGTCATGGTAAATGTGTATGCTGCCTAGGACAAGAAAAAACATATTCCCTGGACATAAAATAGATTTAGTATATCCTAAAGAGGTTTGTAGGACATTTACTAGTACTTGAATTTTAAAAGTCAGTTTAAATTGGTCAAGTTAAATAACATAGCCATATTTAACTCTTTATAAAGATAATAAGCAAATACCTGTAAAGTTTGCCCACATATTTGCTGTCTATAAGACAAAAAAGCATCATCATACTCTCATTGGGAAAAACCCTCTTTATTTGACAGACCTTTTTCTTGTCAAGGACAGCACAAAGACAACATAACACACAGACCACAGAATAAAATTAAATACTTAGAAGTAACCTCAACCTATCAAACAATCATTCTATCTGTATAAGAAGTGTCTTGTTTAAAAATGGCAGGAATATATCTCCTCTAATTTGCCAGTTCAATGCCATAATTACATTAATGTTGTGTGTCTCCTGGCAGTTTTACTATAAAGATTTGCACCTATTCAAACATTCTCTTTTGCTTTTGATGAATGTGGATTTTCTCCCCCAATGCCTCCGCATCTTTATTTGACTTCACAGAATGGAATGAAGGATTTTCAAAAAGTATATCCAAGAAAACATTTTTATTGTGGCAAATTGCAGGAAAAAAAAATACTAGTAAACCACTGTTCCAGAAAAAAAGTAGGCTTTTTTTTGTTTTGGTTTTTTTTTAATTTTTTTTTCCTCTGGAAAGGTTGAGCAACAAAGCAGGTGCATTAGGGAAAAACAAATCTGCTGGCTTTGCACAATGGAATGGAAAGTCCACTTTGCTTTATTACCATTTCAAGCTGCTTACAGACTTCAGTGGGGAACGAAGAAAAAAAAAGAATTAACAAAATCCAGATTTTTCTTGTATATACTTCAGGAAATTCCCTTGCTAAAGCAGAGCAGTAGAGGTTTTCTCTTGTTTCCCTTTTCTCTCCTCCCTTTTGAAAGGGCTGTTGTGATCTTGAAAACATAATCAGGGAAGAAACATCTGGTCTTCACTTTTTAATTACATTTCAGTCATCTCAAAGGCTTTCCTGGAGGTAGACCTACCTATAAGGTCTTACTGTCAAAACTATAGGAGTTACAGAGCTGCTGCATAAATGGATCAGCTGTAACGGTGGATTTGGGACCAGTCTAAATAAATAAGATCATGCCATGCAAAACTACAGAAGTAGGGACTGCATACAAGCAGATTGAGAGTTTTTGATGCTGACAGAAGCATGGATTGGGGAAGGGCAGGGAAACCTTCAGGGAGAAGATAAGGCCAGGGACAGAAAAAGCATCCAAACTGGATGGTGGGAATAACCCAGCAGCCTGCCTGTGGCCACTGCCCAAACCTTTTTACATGGGGAGCAAGAGTAGTGCCTTGTCAAGGTCAAAAGCAGTGCCCTCCCTCCCTCAGCATTATTTCCAAACGAAGATGGAAGGGAGGGCAGTGCCGTGGCGGTGGCAGTGGGGCTGGCCACCAGGCAGCCATGCAGGTGGGCCGCAGCCGCTTGCCTTGCGCCTGGGACTCGCTTCCTGAGCCTCCCCCAGCCCAGGTGCTGACACTCGGGAGACCACGGGGGGAGGGGGGGGAGCAGCAGAGCTGCCAAGTCCAAAGTGTTACCCTGGACACTAAAATGCCTTGCTACAGCTCTGAAGTGTGCAGTAATGGAGATACAAGAGGATAAGGGATTCGCGATTTGTTTGGGCCGTGATCCAGCAAAAAACACTTAAGCAGGTGTATTACCAGCAGAGCTACCAGCTCCATCACACACAGGAAGCAAACATCGAGTTTCCCAACAACAGGATCCACACAATCCGGAGGGAGAGGTGGAATCATTTTGAGAAAAGCCCTTTTTCCTACTATGCATTTCCAAATCTCATGTCAACCTGGCCATAGTATTCCCTAGAGTGCAATGGAAACACTGAACAACAACCAGAGAAAAATGCTTCTCTCTTTTCTCTAATATTTATCCTGCAGTGACAAGAACAGGGCTGCACTGTGCTATGTTCCGCACAGATAGAAAGTAGGAAAATGTGCAAGAGCAACAGGTATCAAAAAGAAAAAGCTGAAGGGAGTACAAAGATGGTGAGAAAAAATGAATTGACCAGTGTCACAGAGTAAACCACCAACAGAGCATGGAAGAGTATCCACACTACCCTGAATTTGTTGCCTCTTATTCTTGAAGGTTGGTACTATCTACTGTGTCATCCATGCTCCGGCAGCCCAGAATGAAAGATCAAAACCTGAAGTAGCAGATGTAGGTATTTTTTTTTAATAATCAGTACTATGTGCCATGCTTAGAGTACTTTGGGGACAACATATTGTGTGCCAAAGCTCTGAATCCTAGCAAGTATTTTGCCATTCTAAAAGATCTAATAAAAATGGTTACAAAGTTACCTTTTTAGGGCTCTGGGTGTGTATATATACACACATATGTTATGTACTGACAAGACAAAGTAGTTTTCCCCTATACTTTCCTTTACATGAACCCAATGAGGCTCTGCAAGGTTGTTATGCCTCAAAGTACCATCAGTAGTAAATAAACAATAGGTAAATAAACAAAGGTGTCGTCCCTTTTTAAGATCTTTGCTCACAGTGTCTGTTGCTGGTAAGGTCAACCTGACACAAAGCAGTTCTCAGCAGGCATCTCCCAGCTTTCAAAGAATGACCGAACTTAAACTCTGCAGATGATAAAGCACCTTGTGTCAAAACCAGTGCCTGCCTTGTGACTTTGACCTTGCAGTTAAACCTCAAAGGCTTGTTCTGAAATGATGTAATCCACAAATTATTTTTCTTCATTACTGTTTTTAAATTTCATGATGGTGAATAGACTAATATAAAATTGTGACAGCCTAGAAAAATACTTACAGGTAACAAAATGAGAGAAGAAATTATTCTTAAATTTTCATTAGCCTTCCTTACTACAGATAATTAGCAAGATGCTATTATTATTATTAGCATAGTTGATGCTATTTGAAGTAGCCTAAGTCATGACAAACAAAAACGTCCCACTTTGATTAGCAAACAAACTCCCAGTAACCTCAGTTGTCTGGTGTTTCTGGGTGGCAAGGAATGGGTGTGACTTTTTTTTTGTCCAGAACAGAAGTGTGCTGCCCCTGAACTTGACTCAGCCACATTCAGAGCATGGAGTTTTCCCAGCTTTTACACCTTGTGTTGGCTGCTGTTAGTTTATACAGCCTTTCAGTTAGACACAAAAGCTTTCAGTCCTGAGCTAGCTCCACAGTCCATTTAAAAACCCATTTTCTAAGAAGGAACAGCTCTATTAAATAACACTCTCAATGTGATCCTGCCAATATTCATATTCAATTGCTTGACCTGTAGTGGCAAAATACTTCATGAACCTACTGCTGCACATCCAGCAGACTCACATTTGGCAGTGATGGATACTGCTGGCAGGCAGGGCTGTCAGCCTAGTCCAGACACACAAGAAGGCCAGTTGGGGTGTGGATGTGGTTTCTTCACTACATTTATTAATTTCAGCAGCTTAGATGATATGTGATAGTAATGGATTAGAGGCAAAGATGGGAAACACTTACTTACATTTTAAAACCACCAAGCCTTAAATTTGGGATAAGAAAATGCAGAAGGAATCCCAGCTCAGGGGGCAACTTGCTTTTAAAACCACTGCAGCTAGAGAAAGGCATGTGTTTGGACAAGATTTATTTTTATGTACTCAGGGACCGATGAAAAGTAAAGCCCCGTCACACCCCTTCCAAACAGCTCATGAAGAAGTAGTCAAAAGCCAAATTGCTTCATTCCCTCTCCTGCTCCCCCTTCTGAAACCCTGCCACACACAGTGATGCACCTGATGGGAGGACGCAAGGAAAGTTAGTTAGGCCCCCAAATTAGGTTCATACTCATACCATCTGACTAACCACCCACTAAAAGAGGGAGACCCAAAAAAACAAACAAAAGTCACAAAAGAGGCCTGGAGCTGAGCTACCCTGAACATTTTGGGGAATAAACTATCCAGGACTACAATGTCTTGTAAACTTCAGAGTGAAGAACTGTTAAGAAAGATAAGGAAAGAACCCTGAATATTCTGGGTATTTCAGAAGCACAGGGTACTTGAAGCCAGGTTTTACTGCACAGGAAGTTTGCGTATCGGTTCTGTAATGCGTTTTGGATTTCCATGAAGGAATATCTGGTGAATAGAAATACAAGCATTCACAAAGACACACAAAGCTGAGATCAAGATAAAAAGAATCTAGCAGTGCTGTAGTTAGAGCAGCACCAGTGACAGTGGCATATGCCTTTTTGTTACCATAACATGAAAACATATGTACAATACTTATATCCTGTGCCAAGGAGCCTAAGCCCTGCAACCTTCTCTTAGGGTGAGAAAACCAGCAGAGAATTTCTGATCTGAATGCAGCCTGGACAGGCACAGTCCTTGGGATGAACAGCAATGAGGGCTGGTTGTCTGCCTGCTGCATAAAGTTTTGGAGGGGATGTTAAACTCCAGCATGAATGAGGGCAGCACCTCAGGGCTACTAAACCTCCTTGCCATGACATGATCCAGACACAGCGGCTTGTTTCCACGCTGCAGATCTGGGCCCCCAATCCCTCTTCCAGCAATCAACAGTGGTCCAAATGGAAACACAGTTATGGGAATTTGTTTCATTAGCCTTCTGCACAAACATTACATGTTTCCTTTGCACTCCTTTAATCTTTAAAAAAGAGCTACTGATTCTAAAGATCTTGGCATCTCTTCCTTCTCGTGCACTACCCCATCCAGCACAAGACAAGTTGCCAGTATCTTTATATTTCTTTCCAAAAGAGTCTCTAGTTTCTAAAAGAAAAGGAAAATGAAAGAGATGGGATTCTTCCCTAAAGTCTGCATGGATATTTGTTTTCTCTGGACGACTGTTTTCCTACATTTCAGCAAATGGCCTGGCTGCGTGACCCTCCCCCTCAGCACCTGGGAAGCACATTGTCAGCTCTGGAAGTGTTTATTCTCTGTAGATTAAACAGCATTTGCTGGACGGTGATCACAGAAAGTTGTAAAAACAGATGGACAATGATCTGTCCAGACTTCCAGAGCTCACCACGAGAAGGCTACTTACATAAAAACATTTTGCTGAGGGATCAAAGGATTTTCTCCCAACTCTATACTCAGTTACATGAGGTTTTATATAAACAGGGGAATACACAACCATCTTAAATAATGACTAGATTCTGACTTTTGAAACTAAGATGTCAAATTAGGCTAATAAAATTACTGGATTGGTTTAAAATACCGCACACAAAACCAAACCAATCTTATGCACGATCCTTTTCCCATTTTGCCTGCATCTTGAAGTATTTTTTTTTCCAGATATACAATCATTCATTTTACAACCATGCTATTTTCAATGAAAATAGCAAAACTATTTATTCTCACTAGACCTCCAGATCACACTGATTCAAAAGTTGACATTAGTGTGCCCTCTCATGCATCAACATAACCAAACAATGCACTGTTTAAAAGCATACAAGCTTTCATCTAGGAATAAGAAATAGCATTTTTCTAGGTGGTGAGCTCAGCCCTGAGCTGTACCTCTGAAAAAGTCTTGAGGTCAGGCTAAATGAGATGAACATGAATTCTTAGAGTAGCACTGCTTCAAGAGGCTATGATGTGATGAAAAGGGGATACAGGATGAGTAAGTACAACACCTTGGCTCTAGTGCTTGCAGTCCAGGAACTGTGAGGTCTAAGTTCTCACTTTCACAGTAAAGACTTGGAAAAACTAGAGCAGTTGCAGGGGAAAAAGCCAGAAGAATGATGAAAGGATCAAAGCATTTGCTTCACAGTGTGAGATGCAAGATGATCAATTTATTTAACTCATCAAAGAGATGGTTTAGAGGTGACTTGATCTCAACCTATGAGTGACCATATGGGAAACAGAAATTTAATAGATGGCTTTCCAAACTAGGAAGAAATTGCTGAGATCAAACAGCTAGAACCTGGTTTGTTCATATTATAACATCATTTGCTACCTCTCTGCCACCAATCCCAACTGTATAACCATCTGGTCCTTCTTCACATACTTCAAATTGAAATTTAAACAGAAAACTATCCAAAGAACTAAACAGTATTATACAGAAAAGAGAATTTACATGAACAGGGAAATCACCAGTGATCTGAGCAGTATACAAATACTGTTCTTCAAGCTCTGACTTCTCCTCCATTCCATGTTAATGTTTTCTTCTAAATTTTGTGTTTCTAATTATCTCATTTACTGTTTCTTGGCAGAGAACAACTTCTCAACAAACATTGTCTTTGCACTTACCTTCATGCAATCAGGTTTCTATATTTCCTAAGAAGTCAATATGAATAGTACCTTTACTTTGTGTACCAGGAAGCTTGAGTTAATCCCTCGCCTGAAGAGCAGCAGTTTTCAAACTGGAGATAGAGCACGGCCATTTTAGTGGCCCTTGAGAGGTTATCAAGGGGACAAGATGATTAGCATTTCTGCTCCTATAGAAAATGTGGCCTCCCATGCTTTTAGGCATTTTGTGATACTGTTTTGCAGTCCCCATGGGGCATGCATCTTTGTACAGGCATTCCAGAGGTGGGAGGTTGGGAAAATCTACTGTACAGGAATCCCATAGTGCTACTGCCCAGAAGGCAGCAGTGCTTTTTGCCTTTTTTTTGCTAAAGAGGAATTTTGTATAATGTTTTAAAAAGTCTGAGTAATACTATAAATTTGCACCTGCAACTTTCAGTATAACATTCATTATTTTTTGAGCGTAATTGATGTTTGTTTTCTTCTATTATGGTGGTTAAGCATTGGGATTTGACAGACAGTTTAAAAATAAAATGTAAGGAAACTCCCAGAATAGGTTTCAATCTAAACAAGGCAGATAAATGTTGGGAAAGGGAAAGACCCCATGTCAAGAGCACCATATTGCCTGGCATGCAAAGCACCAGCATGATTGTTTGGAGCTGCATGCTTTCTTGGTCACATCCTCAATATCATTATGCTGTATCCAGAAACTTATAAGGAAGTGGGCAGTATGCCAGCCTTTATCAGAGGAGGCTCAGTACTAAAAGCTGCTAGTACAGTAGAGCTGCATGCTGTACATATTTAATCCACAAGCACCAGCACTGTGCAAGCTCTTCCAGACAAGCATTTTGCCTTGTGTGTGTTTTTTTTTTAATACATTTAAAGCACTTTGTAAGAGTAATAGTCATACAAAGAAAAGTGTTTTCCATACCAGTGTGTGAAATCCCTGAGCTGACAAGCTGTATTATAACATAGAACAGAAGAGCACCCCACATTTGACTTACTTAAAGAGCTCTTCACAAGCAGCCAAGCCGGCCTCAGAGTCTAACTTAGAAAAGGCTAACTAAGACCTCTCTGTTGTGAAAAGTTAGGAGGAAATTACAGAAGTACAACAAGGGAGGTTAGAAGAACATGAAAAGTCCAACCCTCCACCTGCACGATCTTTGTAGGACAGCAGGGTGTAGGGACCCCAGCAGTCTCTCTGTACCTGCTCTGATCCCATGAGCAAGCAGCCTGCCCCTCAGAACACAGTGCAAGGAGGGTGACAGCCTACTCCTTCCCTGTCTAGACTGTCACACTGGGAAAACTCAGACACTCCCCCTGAATGAATACAATAGCAGACGTAGGGAGGAATGAGAAGAATCCACTCTCAGAAGGTCCTTCAGCTTTCACCTCATACCATAAACTGCACTTTGGTGATGCAACTGTACCCCTGAGAAAAAAATAATTAGATGAACATCAGCAAGGAGGAAGAGCAGCTCAACTGCATTTTTCAGTGGAGATGTTTATAGAAGATGCCCTCTGGATCTGGCTAAATCTTTGCTCCTCATAGTCCTCATCCTGCCAGCCCCCAGTGTGAATGTCCAGTCTGGGATGTGAGACCAGGGCCACTCACTTTTCACCTGACACACGTGTGTAAACATGTTCACAAGAAACAAAACGTGAGGGAAACACGGACAGTTATGCCATTTACTCATGAGCAAAATAAAAACCATATAAACAATGGAAGCCAAGGATGAGTTAAGACTGTCTTCCATCTTTCTAATTAAGTGAACAAACTGAGTTAATTTTTTTTTTCCCTACCTTTTCCTTCCCACCCTTCTCCCCTATTGAATGGTATTACACATTAATACAAGTTTCAAATGGGGTCCTTGCCCCTGACAATCAGCACTTCTTGCTCCCTGCCTCAGGAAACACAAGATGTTTGGCTAACCCTCCTCTTAATTTATGGAAAAGAGCTACAGTGCTGACTAGCAATTATAAGCAAGATTAATGATTTGCCAAGAGACCTCTTTGTACTTTCAACTACCTATACAAAAGCTGCTCTTTGTCTATAGAAAACAAACAGTGTTTTGAGAGAAAATATGACACAGTTACCAGACTGGAAATTTTCCTCAGAATACTACAGGTTGAATATTTTAAGCCAGCGCTACTGTAAGGCCTGCTTTGCACAGTGTCTGTTTGTATCAAGTACAGTGTACCAGGCAGGAACTCCTGCAGCTTACTCAAACCCTTACACAGCAATGCTGTAGAGAGAGAAACCTCCAAGAGAAAGTACCAACCACAATGCAGACACCCCCTGTGGCCAGTTTAGCTGCCTTAATACTGATCTGATTTTTTTCAAAATGCTGCTACTTCAGATATAGTTATTGGATCAATTAATTCTAAAATCTAGCAAAGATAACCTTTTACATACCTTCTCTCTGTTACTGATAATATTTTTTGAAAATGTTGGCATTTTTTTCTAGGAAATGAGAAGGGGATCACAGCTTGCTATTGCAATGATTTGAAATATATTTTCTTTTCTCCAAGTCTGTAGAAAGCACTAGTATTTTTTCTAGGTGTCACTTTGCTATGAGGACTCCTAAATGTCCTTTCTCTGTGTTGAATTATTTATCTTTGTGTGGCTTAAAATTTAAACAAATAATTTATATATCACTGAATGAAAAAAAAAAGACAGAGGCCTACAAAAATGCACCTAGCTATTATATTTTCTTAATGTGCCTGTCCTGCTACTTGCTTTTTTTCTTAATTGCAGGAAAAGAATATGAGCAATACTGAGAAAAAGAAAGAAGAGTTATTCAAAATAGGAATGGTGGTGCAGAAAACAGATTTATATTCAATAGATTGTACATAATATGCTCAACAATGTTTACTATCTAATACTGCTCCAGCCTCCCATATACACATATATATACAGAGTATAGATATTTTCACTCTGCACATCTGGAAAAGAAATGATAGCTTGCAAATCCCACTAAAATTGGTGAGAATTGCAGGAAAATAATTGTATACTGGAATTATTCTATGACTTGGAAGAATAAACACTAGGACAAAAGAAATAATTGCAGTGACTAACAAAAATATGAGCAATTTGTCACTAAACCCCAGTGGTTTAACAGGGGATCATGCTTACTGCCTACATCTCTTTTTTGGGGGAAAATTATGACAAACAAGGAATCACTGTAGGTGTTCTCCTTGCGAGTACTCATCATTTCAACAATAAATTTACTCATAATTTCATTTCACTACTGATAGATTCAGATTACCTGGAAAATGGTGTATATACCAAACAGCTGCATCTGTTTTCCAATACAAACACTTTTTAAGAAGACAAACAGGTCTGAATCTTATGCCTTCAAACATTGCTATCATATTCCTGAGAAAAATGTTCCAGTAAGAATGATTAGGGCTACTTCATGTTGGGTACTAAAAGCCCTGGTTAAATGTGATTTTCTCACCATCTTTGTAAAAATATATATTTTCCTTTTACTCCAGGCAGTTAAACTAAATACAGTCCAACACATTTTTCCTCACACAAGTTGTGGAGGAAGCACAGTCAGCCTAAACACATTCATGGTTGTGACCATGTCTTGCTTGCACACAGTGACGTCAAAGTCACCAACCAAAACTACAATTCAAGCTAAGATAGTTTATTGGAAACCTCTAACTAAGCTCACTGAAAATGACCTTGTGCTCCAAGGGCAGTGTCAGTTCTTTTCCTCAGCAAGGAGGCTGTGTTTGTAGGATGATTCTGTGGGGACTTCCCATTCTACCTAGGAACTCATTCTATCCATGCTATGAGCAAAATGAAAATCATAGAGCTGAGGTTAGAAAAGACCTGAGCTACAGACAGAAGAACTGGCTGAGCAGTTCACATATTAAATTTTAAACATAGTTAAGCTCATCTTCTGATAAGGCTGTGCAGATGTGTTAATGTAAATGATTTGTAATTCAGTTGCTACCAACAACAAAGTACTTAAAAATACGATGACACTAAAGGAAGCACATGTAAAATAATGCAAACGGAGAAAAAAATTGAAATGTAACCATAGCATTGCAAAAGATGAGAAAATAGTGACAAGATACATAAATAAAGAATGGGGTTTATTAATCAATCACAGTGCTATTTGCAAAATCCAATATTTTCTTCTTTCTTTTTTTTTTTCCTTTTTTCATCAAAATTTGACCTGCATTTCAAGTAGAGGAGCATGCAGGGAGAGAGGGATTGATGCATTGTTATATTCAAAGATTAATAATTTGCCTTAAAATCTGAAATTTCAGAAATAAAAGGAAAATAGTAATGGTTAAAAATGTTTTACTAAGGCAAGGCAATTCATTATTATTTCTATGAGTCCCAGAGTGGAATCTGCAGAAACCAAGGGAGTTTGTAGTCAGTTCTAGAGAAAGACTTTTGGAAAACTCTGCTTTAGGTGAAATAAACAACTCTAATAAATGAAGGCAAGCCGAGTATTTAAACAAACTCTTTCACCATCAAATCAAATGCCTTCAACAAATGTCAACCTTCCTTCCAGAAATACAAAACTTCAAAACTGCTTCCTACCTCAACAACAGCGATAGATTACCTGGCTCTGGATAATAAACACACTGTGTTGTATTTAAAGTATGTTTTTTTTAAATGCCAGGCATAGCAACTAGGCATTAAAAAAAGGTATTATCCCAGTGTCACTACATCACACAGTTTGCAGGTTGATTAGTAGAACAGAACATCGTCCCAACCACCCCTGTTTCTGTTTTCTGCAAAGGAGAGTATTTATGAAAGAAAACCATAAAGCATGCCACATATATCAACAATCAAATGTTCATCTGCATTCCTGTTCCTCAGGATGGTGAATTATTCACATTCTAACACCTCCTGAAACATTAACTTTTTTTATATAATTGCTCCCCTTTCGATGCTTCCAACCCAAGGCATTGTCACACACTGGAAAAGGGAACTTAAACAGGGAAGAAGAAATGCTACCAATGTATAAGAATAATGGAATAAATAGAAAAATTGAATAAATTTCACCTGTTGGAAAGCAAGAGGCATTCTGCATGGGAGCCCTGTTTTTTAAAGGGGTGTCATCCTAAGCTTTACATCTGGCTTAGCACCAAGTTCCCCTTGAAGAAAATAATTTATACAGAAAGATCAGTACTTCTCTGTGGTAAAAAAACAGCTACTGCAGAGTTCTATTACTTATATGTATAATAATTTCTTTATGCTGGCAAACTTTTTGTGGATTACATACACAAGGAGGACTCTTACTAGAAGTACTATGAATTTACATAGCTTTTTATCTGTCACCTCTGGACCTGACTATTCTCACTGCATGTAGGACTCAGTACCATTCATGCATTTGCAAATCCTTCTGCCCATAGAAAATCAAAAATAAACATATTTTTCTTCTTTTATACCAATTCTTCTTGCAAAAACTTCCCCTTTTAAAGTTTCTATTTCCCACTCCCATTCCCTTCTTAACCACCTTTTATTTTCACTTAGGTTTTTTTACCAACTATCTTTAAAGATGTTCAGGAAACCTCTAGATAAGATGGTAACAGATCCAGGAGAGAAAAAAATTGCATTACATCAATGGCAAAAAAAACCCCAAAAAACCAAAAAAAAACACCAAAGTGAAACAACATGAAAATTGCAAAACAGGATAACACTTTCTCTTTTCAAAACTTTCCACAATCAGCTCTAACATACTTCCCATAACTTCACAAACCACATAGATAAGGCAAAAGCCTCATTATGTAATTAGACAAAATCTTTTAATGCCACAATGTGCACCAAATGTCTATCTGACACCCAATAAATATGTGGGAGGCTTTCCATTTACTTCAAAGGTTACTGGACTAAACTCTGTGTGGGCTCACTAATGAGCAACCTGACTTGTGCTCATGAGCCTGGCAAAGGATAGCTCCAAGAAAATGCAATCTCTACAGCTCATAACTGTTTAGATAATGGAAAATGAAAATAATGAACTGGTAGAGATACAACCCATGACACATTTGGTTTTCGTCTATACCACTAATCAAAAATTTTGGTGTATGAGTGGCAGAATAAAGTATTGGAAAAGAAAAAAAAAAAAAGAAAAAAAATAGAGCCTAAATTTGTTATCTAGGGTGGATTGAGAGCTCATTCATAACTCTCTCAGGAAAAGCCTGTCATCTATTTGGTGACATGCATGGAGATAGTGCAGAGAGAGGTATAGTTAGGGGCATGTTTACACTGCAGTGCAGGAGAAACCCAGTCATGGTCTTAGAGAGTTCTCAACAAGCTAATTTATCTTGCTATGCAAATTAGATATAGACCTAACAGGAATTATTTTCTCCAAAGCATCTTTAACCCTCTCACAACCACTACCTAGTATCAATCTAAAGCTTCTTTAAAGCATCAGATCTTGATAAGATTAGGTTGAATTACAAACATGAGATTGGTACTTTGATTTACTTTGTGCTAAAATATAGCCAGCACACAACATTGGTTTTTTACTGCTTTATGGAGTATACAATTACATGAAATACACATCAAACTCATCTAAATAGCTGGCCATTTAACTGTCTGTTTGAAGCAGTTGCACACTTTGTCATCCTGTGTGATCTAAAGCACAGAGTCAAGTCTTGCTGCTGTTTGTAATTTAAGATAGGTAGCTCTGAACAACAGGGCCTTTCCCCCTCCTCCCTCCCAAGCAAGGAAAAGCTCTTAAAAGGTCAGGCACCAATGCAGTTTACTGAATAAAGCTCAAGTTTGAAGAATGTGCTTTCTAAAGTGATTTTACTACCTGGGATGTAATGAGTTTTACAGACTCGCTTTGTTAAATTGCCCTGACAATTTCCATTTCCACTTGCTTCAATCATATTAACAGAAGCTAAAGTTCACAAGTAGTAAAATATTTCAGTGTACTGAGTTGGGTCTCTAAAAAATAGATCACACACTTGACAAACATATAGGACATAGCGTTTGGCATTCCATTTCATGTTTGGCTTGGCATGTCTCGTTCAGGGCAGGACAAGATGCCCTATCACAGTATCTCATTACTCATGGAAATAAAACATGGTTACACCAAGGACTTGACAAATCCCATTAAGTATGTCAGGACAGGACTGCCCCAGTGACTTGGAGAGGGAATGAAAAGGGAAATATTGGAGATGCTCCACTGAAGGGGAATGTACTTAACATCAAAAGGCACAAACATATGAAACCTGGGTAAATAGGTAAGAAATCAGAAATCCCTCACTGAAATGAGAAAAGGGACAGAAAAAGTGAAGACAGTGAGGATAAGTCTTGTTAATGACAGGATAATTCTCTTATTAGAAAAGTACACACACTATTCTGTCACTACCTTGTGTAATTGCCTTTGCCTTTTTAAATCACACAGTCCTTAGGCCATGGGATGGACCTTCCTCTGCCTTTGGTAAGTGTCCAGTGCTCTTTGGAAGGTGCTGCAATCCAAACAACAATGACCGACAAATCATAGTTTCCCCTTTTCCAATGCTAGAATAGTTCTGAAATCTTTTTAGAATTTGCAGAATGTAGGAAAGAGAACTTCAGTGAAATGATTATATCATGCAAAGGAAGATTTGAAACCTTGCATTAATTCAAAGCAAAAGTTTATAATGTGCAACACAAGAGGCTCACCCATGTACATTGATCTACAAATTTTACTTCCCAAGTAATTTTTCTACTAAGTGTCATAGCTCTGGCTCCTCTGTAAGACACATCAGCACTATACCGAGATTTAAATGGACTTATTATGACTTCGATTTAAAATGCAACTCTTGGTGCAACCAAGAGAAAAGATGGGCCAAGAAATGCTTTCGCTAAGCTAACCCACGCTAAGTGACACATAGAACAAAAAGAGCATCTTGACATATCCAACAGCAATCTACAAACTCACTGAGTGAGAGAGTCAGACATAGACTTTTAGGATGCTGGTTAATGAACTACTGAGGCTCTTCAGAGGCAAAAAAAAAATAAAAAAGGAAAATCAATGATTTTAAAACAATTTTAAAACTAAATATTTGGAACTATGTGTTATAATCCAATTATTCTCAGAAACAATAATGCTGAAGCAGGTTGAGATACAGTCAATACTAAACATAAAAACAAGCGGAAAAAAAGAAAAAAAGAAAAAAAAAAAAGGAAAAAAAAAGGAAGCAGTACTTAAATAAACGCTGTAGTCATCACTCATTGCTTTTCCTGAGTCCCAGACTCCAGTAACTGGCCTGACAGCATGGTAACCAGATCTGATGTAAAAGATCTTTATTATATATACTTATCTGGCGGCACTGACTGAAGGTGGCAGACAGTATGTGAAGGGAAGATGAGTGCATAATGGGAATATGGTTCCCCAAATCCCAGAAGGAATAAAAACATGTAGCGATCAAGGTAAATCAAAACCAAATGAAAAGAAATGCTCATCTCATTTAGATGCAAATATATCTGGATGCCACTGCATGCCACCTCTAAACAGTATTGCACAGACAGTATTGCTTTCATTGTACCAACAAATGCCTGTCTTCACTCTAATAATGTTCTCTTTGATGCACATGCTGTGGAAGAGTTAAGGCATATTTACATTCAATCAACAAAACTTCATCAACACAGCAAGATGAACAGAGATCATATCCATAGCCTGCATCTGACCTTTTCATCGCTCTCTCCCTGAATGCACACGTGAGGCAGGCAGGCGTGCACATGCACGCCAGCAGAAACGAGAGATAATGCCTGAAATCAACTTCTGCCCAAGGCATCCTGATAGCTTCTCCTATGGTAAGTATCCTATTCACTTCAAGGACTGGATTTTAATTCGTAACATCTACAGAGCTATGCACAGTGTTGGTGCTCAGGTAATGAGCATTGAATGGAATTAGAAGGCGGCAATAAATAAAAAACTCGCATTTGTTAAATAAGTGCATTACCTTTAACTGAAACCATATATTTAGCAAATTGCTTATTTTCTAATTAACGGTATTCAGTCAGGTTCATGACCTACTCATCACAGACCTGTGCATATTGCAGGACTTTGGTCCAAAACCAGGTTATTACACATCAACCACTTAAAGAAAACCAACCACATGAATATTTTTCTCTGAAAATACATGTAACAATTTCAGTTTAATTTATCCTTCAGTAAAAGAAGGATAAATCAGCAATGTATTACTATGATGTAACTTGTTTATGTGTCAGAACCTTGCGAGTTTTACACAGTTGGACCTCGATCCAATCTGTTATTCAGCATCTAGAAATAAAACCTTTACACATATAGCAAACAGCAGAAATTAATAACACTTGTGATACTACAGTTTCATCTTAACAAACACATAGCAAACTGTATTGGTATAACAGGGTGAACTGTAATGGTAGAACAGGGCACTGGATGGAAAGCATCAGACACAAAGGCTTCTTTCTTACATTCTGCAGAATGTGAGAAGTTATTGACTTCTAATTTTAAGCAAGCACATTAATTGTGGCTTTTTATTTTGTTAGGACTGGCTTTGAAGATTCTAAGCTGCCTTAAAACAGCTAAAATATTTACCTTAATGTACACTGTTTATACAAATCAGTTGTGATCCTCTTTTGGAAGGGGTTTTTGAAGAAACTGCTGGAACCTCACCTATGATTTAGGTCCCAACATGCCTCAGTTGCACCTCCTTTCAGCTCTTCAGGTTCATGGATTCAGCAGGTCAAAGTGCACATCACTGACTGTGGCTGATAAAGAGAGAGTTGCTCAGAAGGCCAGGTGCTTAGATTTTGGTTCCAGCTTGATGGACCAAGCTGACCTCAGGGAAAAATTATGTTATCTCAACTTTGCCTTCAGGCTTCAAACTATCCACAGCAGACACAGAGGGCCTACACTGAGAGACATGAGAGTTTTGTGGAATCATTTAATATGGATATTTTTCTCTATTTGGGACTTGAGTTTTAAAGGCAAACCTGACCCCCACTCCAAAATTCTTCCAGAATAAAAATCTTGCACCACACCACTAAGGGTGAAACCAAAGTTTGTTGCTTATTTTCAAACAAAATAGTGTTTGGTTATTTTTGTTCTTACTAGTATGTTAAGGAAGGACAGTTACATTACTGATGACCAAGAAGAACAATATCAAATACTTGAGGGTTTTTTGCCAAATACGTACTACCTTAAATTATGTTTTCTAAAACAAAAACTAAGAAAAAGTGTGGATAGAATTAAAAATAAAAGATCAACAGAGATCATCTGTTGAACAAAACCCTTCAGTATATTCCATTTCTGCTGCAAGATAAAATAATACACAGAGATGACACAGCAAAGTATTTAACAGAGGTGGAATATTAGCTAGGGACCCAGACTGTTAAAATATTGAAACAATCCAGCAAATCTTTCTAACAAAAGACTTAACACTCATTATTGCCAGCTGAATATACATGTTAATTTTGGGTCCAAAATATAGGTCCATATTTTAAACCAGCTAACTTCAGAACCACAAATGACTGCTACGTGACTATGAGCAATCTTGTTTTCAAACATGATTAGCAGCGGCAGTACAACAAGGCTGAGGGTCATCTTCATCCAAAGTTCCAAGTTTGAGGTCTTACTCACAAAAATCAAGTTCTGCCTTAAAACAACTGAACTTGATTCCCTGAAAAATATTTGTACATGTATTTGTCATCTGGATATTTATATTGGGACAGCAAGATTTCAAAGTTGTCTAAAACAAATATTAGAGACATATATCTCAAGAGTGCATCTCTCAAGAGTACCAATTTGAACAGAGTAGATCATTCTCTTAGCAAACATCTTTCACATCCTAAAGTTTTCCTCTACATAATATTTATGTGAACAGTAATTCTGACCAAAAAAAAAAAAAAAAAAGAAAAAAAAGACCACAACACAAACAACAAAAAACATGAAAGGAGAACTAGTAAAATACTCATTTGCTTCTTATAGATCTCTAACTTAGGCCTATATTTCTCACCACTCTATCTTCACATTAAACCTTTTAGCAGTGAAGTATCTGCATAGATAATAGAGTTTGTGGTGGATGCCTTTTTTTTTTTAAGTATTCTTAAAGGAAATAAAAACCTGCCAGCTTCATGGAACCTAATCCTCACTTCTTAGAATATGAGATTTTATCATCATTGAAGCAAATGTTCCCATTGGGCAAAAATTCCAAGGTTTAATATGTTAGAAACCCATCTACCCCCTATTACTATTTTCTCACATTCACTTTTCTTTGTGAAATGCAGCATTTCAGGAAGCATTTAAAGTTTCAAAACACATAAATATAACTTACTTTCTAAATCTCCTATTTGGCTTACTATATTTTTGGAATTATACATGGCTAGAAATTAAGCTCTGGGACACTAAGTCTCTCCTAGCACAATTCAATACTTGAGGTGTCACATTTATGGTGTTAAACAGCCAACCAGTTGATGTACTCACTAAAGACAAGCTGAAGAACAGATCTTTAGCTGTGAATGTTTGCAAACATTTGTGGCATAATTTTAAAACTTGCACTTATAAAGTATAACATCTGCATTTGTATCTAGGCCTGGTAAGGCATTCAGAGATTTAATTGAGCAAATGAAATTTAACAACAGAACATGCAAAATAATGTAGCTTATACACCTGCTAAAATAAGAATCTCTAATGCAAACTCTACAGTGCTCATCAATTGACTAAAAGGCAGTAAAATATACATATTACAGCACTGCAGACTCTCTGAAAAATAGCATAGAGCTCCACTAAATCAGATTTAAGAAAGATGGATTGTAAATAGAGAAAGTATAGAAAAACACTATCAGTCAGTGGAATATCACAAGAAGAACTGTGAATATCCTAGAAGAGAGACTTTATCTGCCTATTGCAACATCCACCCAACTCAGATCTAAAACTGCAACAGGATTGTGGTGTGTAGGAACACCCTAAAAAGAATGTGTTATATTCACAATAGCAAAATGAAGGATGCAAATGTGGTATCATTCTGCTTTCCCAATGCTTTGTGTGGATTGACTAGAGTGGAAAAGACTAAAGTGAAAGGACTCCACTTACATGGGAACAAAGGGGGCCATTATGGAAGGAAAAACATTTGTGAAGTCAAATACCACTATTAAAAACTTTTAAAATATTAAATTAAAGACCAACACAATGGGCTATCAAAGAAATGCCAGAAAACAGGCAATAAATAGTATTTACAGCTATTATTCAATGCCTGATCCGATCTATGGATCGTTAAGACCAGGTGACTTGAGAGTGCTGTGTTCTCTGAGAGGTTTCCTACACAGTATTAAAGTGTTTCAGGTCTCAGCTACTACACGCTCAAAGGACCTCTCAACAAAGAAACGGAGAAACCTTTAGTAAAACCCAGTATAAAGGATAGAGTACTAGGATGTACTAGAGTACTAGTACCTGGGATGATGTTCCCAGGAGGAAAGTGCCTAAGTTGCTACTTTTTCAGATCATGTCCTTTAGATAAGTTTGCACCAGGCTTCCCAGATGTCTTGGGATCAAAGAGAGCCAGCACAATAGTCACTTAGAGGAGTGCAGAGAGGTGCCCCTGTAACTAATCTAATTGCTCATGACATAAAAATGTTGAGCCTCTTCAAGGTACCCTTGTAAGTCAATCTGGAAATTACTTATATATTCGAGAGAAGTAAATAGCATGCAGCAATATAATCATGCAAGATGTAACTATTTATTTGAACTTCAAGCAAAGCAAAGCAGAGTCCACATCCAACACTCCTTTTTAACGCAGAAAGCCTAAGTTCAAGCAGACTCAGAAGACTGATCATACAAAAGAAAGCCATTATATATTTCAGCTAATTAAATTTTATTCTGAAAGGGAAGCATTTCCATTACTCTAGGCTGAGCAGCCCCAGGAGAGAGGGCAAGGCAGTGAGACCACTGCGACCGCATTACAGCCAGACCTCAACTTGGTTTGGCTCAGTTCTGGCTCCTTTACCAAACCCATGATTTTACCATGTGCAATGTGCCATGCAGAAGGAAAGCAGGCTGAAGTGAATCAGGTCATGCTATTAGGAGTGGTGGCCTTTCACTGATGAACAGTTTTTAAGCAAGGGAAAAGATTTTTTGGAAGCTAAGACATTGCGGAAACTCTCACTTCACTGACTCCACATGCTGCTTTATGCTGCTTCCCCATAATAAAGCAACACAGACATGTAAATGATAGTCCTGGCTTTCTATAACAAGCTATAATTGGAATAGGTGACTAGGAAAATGTTTAGATAAATGGTGGGATCGTAACCTTTTTATGCAAAATGGACAAATAAGTTATGGAAATATCTGGGAAACCCTGAGGCTGTGTAGCTCTACCGCAAGCCATAGGCACAGTTAAAGCAGACAGTAAATCACTAAATCTCATCTCAGAGTTTACAATTTTGTTGTTGTTTTGGAGTTTTTTGCCAGGTTTTGCTGACAGATGGAAAAATACTGGCTGATTATGACCAAGATTTAATTTACCTCCAATTTCCTTCCTATTTCTACAGCACATTCCTAAAAAAACACATAATATTTTATTCTCAGGGATTAGAGGTATTACTAGCAAATAGTCATACTCCAACAGCATGTATTATGAAAATACCACTGTAATACTTTTAGCTACTTATGAGAATCTCATTATATTATAAAATTTTTTCAAGAATATTTCTAAATTATCATCTATAAATGTGGGCATATATTGATATAAATACAATTTCTTGAATACTTTTCAACTAGGCACGCACAGAGTAAAACCCCATATGTCCATACACAGAGAGATAGAACTGTGATGCAGCACTGGAACAGCATCATCTTTGAAGATGGGGAAGCCTTTCTTCAAGTTGTCTTCTCTTTCTTTACCTGTCTACCAACCGAATTTAAAGACAAAAAATGATTCAACTCTATGAAGAAGTGATGTCTGAGACACAGACTTCAGTCTCAACTACTAGAAAGGTATGTTCATTTGTTCTGAGGAATTCAAAGCCAAGCTTTCCAGCACCGAGCCTTAATTATCCCAACTCCAAAGTTTTTGACTAGAAACTAACATTTTTTTCACTACCTCTTTTCCTTTTTGAATTGTGGTAAGAATATCAGGATAGAGGATGATTGGTAATCACTGAACACACACCACTTTGTTAGTAACTGGCACCCAGATAAACAAAGCTGTATCCACTTTAACAAGGGAAAAATATACTCCTACCAAATACCATATCCATATTCTAACCATGTGATCACACAGGGGAGGTCCAGTTTTTCCAACTACAAAAAATGCTTTTCATCAAATTTTTTATTGTTCTCTGAGGTTTTTCGAGAGCACAAAGTTATGAGGCGCAGAAGAGGAAATAACCATTGCACCTCCATTAACACAGTGTAAGGGGTCTTTGGTAGATGCAAGCCTCCCAGACGTACTCAGTACATACCTTTGAGAATCACAGAAAGACTCCATCTGCCTACACAGTAGAGCAACTGGCAATTCAGGGCCCCTGGGTTCTTCTATGTCCACCATTTTGAATTATGACTAAGAAAAGGGTAATTTTCTACCGTGAGCTCTAGAGAAAGCAGAATATGAATATAAATCTCTCCTAAATAAGGATTCATTGCACAGCATGACATCTGCTGCAGTCCTTTCCTCGGTTTAGATATGAAGGCACGTCCTGCAGCATTGCTGGTCACATCATGCCCGAGCAGTGGGTGCAAGACAAAATGTGCTGGGGTGCTTCAGTAGCCCCTGGCAAAGATAAAGTCCTCAAGCCTGCTGAGAGAATTGGCCAGGTATTGATCCATTGGTGGCATCAGTTTCAGGTATTGTTCATCAATATGACAGATACTAATTTGATCTTATTAAGGATCTAATTTGATAATTAAGGAAAGCGGTGACCAACAATCCCAGGCTGGCATTTATAATGCCTTATTTATACACAGATGGGGGAAGTTGGGTCTATTTCCTTTTGACACATTGAACACATGTCCTCATACTTGGGGTTGTACTTGTCTTCACTTGCTGCTTTAAAGGAATAGCTCTGTTACTTTTTTTTAACACTTCAGTTATTTCTGGGGTACATTTTTCTAAAGCTGAGAGTTTTTATTTAAAAAATTGATCTTCCTAGGTTTTACCAAGTATATGCATTTATCCTTGTGCAAAATGAGGACTGCCTTACAAAGTACCTGACACCAGCCAAATGTACCTTTCCTCTATGTGCCCATTTTCCCATTTCCCAGGCTACAGCACTACATAGCATTAGCAATACTTGCCTCATCTCCAGCATATTGATATAAAATGACCCTCTAAGCTTCCTGTCAGCTCTGCTCTCGTATTACAAAGCCACTGTAACATGCTTCACGTTCATTACTTAGCAACTGCTCCTTGCTTCTAAGAACCACATCCTTATTGACGCACACACATCCTGGCACATCTTTCTTAAAACTGGAAACAGAACAGGGATTAAAGCAAGTTCTGATTGCATTTCATAAAATCTTAAGTGCCATGAAAAGGATTCATAGGGAACAAGAGCTTTCTGTCTCTTCTGATACAAGAATTAGCAAGCAATCAATGAAATCAACATTGCAGGTCTAGAGCAAGCAAAGAAGATGGATTTTTGAAGAACATGAAGTTAAACTGAAGAATTTCTTATGGTTGGATGTTGTGCTGCCAAAATTTTAAATGCAAAACAAGCAGCATAAATTGTTTATTTGGGGATGGGGAGACCGTTCTACAAATGACTATTCAATACAAGCTGAAGAAATCCCAAATTGCAAATTGCTGGAGGCTAAGAGACTGCTCTGAGGAAGTATCCTCAGATACTTATCTGCTTCTTGTGCTCCTCTGTTGGCACGTGCTATAGTGCATTATCAGAAAGAGAATCTGATATCAGAAGGAACTTTATTTTAGTCTGATATGGCCAGTTTTATATTCTTGTATCTCTTACATCTATTTTGATCACATCAAAGCTAATTTATCATGACTACAAATAGAATTCAACTGTTCATGTCATCGTTATCTCCCTTTCTGAGCACAAATATGTAAGGGGAAAGGACTAAAAATTCAGTGAGCTGCCATTATGACTCAGTATGTTGCATGTAGCATGACCACAGTCTAATTTCATATTTTTATACAAAGGAGAAATTGAGGTTCCTTTTATAGTGACAAAAATTATCATTCATCGATGAACAAAACTGCATCTAAACCTGAATTTATGAGATTACAGCCAAACCACTCAGACATGTCAGTTGAATGGGACACAGTCATTAATAAAGAAATAACAGAGTATTCACTAATACAGTAACATTTAGATACTCAGAGGGGGATGCCTAGGTGCACAGGGAATATCTACGCATATTATTGGTAGATTTCTGTTTACTGGTAGAGTGTGCACCTGTGTATTTCCAGGCTGATGAGCTGTTATTCAGGCACTCACATCAACTCAGAAGAAATGCCACA
Organism: Rhabdornis inornatus; assembly: GCA_013397075.1. Taxonomy (NCBI): domain Eukaryota; kingdom Metazoa; phylum Chordata; class Aves; order Passeriformes; family Rhabdornithidae; genus Rhabdornis; species Rhabdornis inornatus. The sequence goes on from VWZS01007271.1 coordinate 5,449,031, forward strand.
GAAGTTTGCACACCTGCTTTCTAAATCAAACCAAATAATCTGAAAGTGGCCTGGTTTTCACACAAATTGCATTGCTTTGTTGAAGCCGTGTCTCAGTCCAGACTAAGTGGTGCCCCAAAAAGCATGCACATACCCTCCTGCTGGTGGTCACATGAATCATCATGCTAGGTACAATGAATTTTTTTTTCTCACCTTACAAAAGCATTGTCCTCAGGCTGATCTACAGAAGAACATAATTACATGATACGTCACTGAAAGAAAGGCTATGTCCATTTTCTGCCACAGTAATATTTTCTAAAACCACAGTTTTTTGATCATTTCAGAGTGCACTGGGTTTTTCCTGGTGAGTAAAGCTGTGCTTACTGAATTTAGAATATAGTTTTGCTCAGTATGAGCTGCAGATTCCCAAGCTGCATAGTTGTGGTCAGATAACTCCTCTGTGGGGTGTTTGGAGTTTCCTGAGTGTGTAGGCAAAAAAGAATTAATCTGACTCCAGCGTTTAACTAATTTTCAGGACTCAGATTTCCTGTTCTGCAAACATAAAGGGTTTGCAAAGAGTGTGTAAGAGCTTCCAAGATGTATAGCTATGTGAGTGCTAAAGATAGGGAGCCCCATTCTTCTCCCCAGCTTAGATTGCCAAAGCTCTGTGGATTTCAGCTGTACTATTACCAATTCAAATGTGTTCCAAGTCAGAGGAAAGTCAAGAACAATGTGTATTTATGAAAAAAGGCCAACTCTTGTTTGGCTGAAGTTCATAACCCGAAAAGAACCCAGTAATTCCACTATTCTTCAGCCTAAAACTTGGCTACATTTTTCACTTTCAGCATCTGTTCTGTGGTGAAAGGCATTAATAGCAGGGAGGTGGATATATTTACTGATTGTTTGTATTTTAATTTTCAAAGGCACAGGAATGTTTTAATGTTAGATGAAGTTACAGTATGAAAAAAAATATCAAGTAAATCTAGAAATTAAAGCAGCACTTGAAAAGGGAAGAAAAATACAATGGCCAGGTCTAGCTGAGGTGATAGCTAGAGAATAAACATGATTGTATGTGCTGTAAGATTTTTCTAAGCTAACTTAGCGGTTAACAAAGATGCTGAGCTACAATTTTTTGGGAACAAAGGAACACAGTAGTGACCTAATTCCTCTCAATTAGCCACCAGAAAAGTTCCATGCACTTTCAGAGAGTAGAATTATGTCAAGTTAAGCACTTCTGAAAACCCCCAAAGAAATTTTTGTTTATAAATTTGGCAGGTGTGGTTCAAATGCTGTCAATGTGCATACTCTCCTTCATCCTGATCTACATGTTTTTAGGAGCAACACATGCAAGTGTGAAAGGACTGCTGGATTTTAGTACCCTCAGGATAACTTGATGTTCTTTCAAGAATGGCTCAAGCTAATGCATTCTATACTGGCTTGTGAATGCATATATAAAAGCAGGAAAAGGATCCTAAGATAATTTCACATTGGCTACCATACAGTCGTCATGTACAGAAGCATGAAATTTTCAAGGCAGAATAAGACTAGGAAGTCCTTCCATTAATGTAATGTATCTTTGTTATTACCCCAATCTACAATTGCTTGTGAAAAGCTGCTCATTGCTTTAGTCTTGATTGTCTAGGACACTCATAGGACACTGTCGTCTGCTACTGCAGATTTTCTGAAATTTAAAGTTAGCCCTTTGCTAGCACTTCTGTAATTTGAATCCTGAACTTAGACAGTGTTTCATCTGGGAAAAAAAACAAACAAAAAAACAAAACAAACAAAAAAACAAAACAAACAAAAAAACAAAACAAACAAAAAAACAAAACAAACAAAAAAACAAAACAAACAAAAAAACAAAACAAAACAAAAAAATTAAAAAAAAAAAAATCACAAAAAAAACCCAACAGACTTTCAGGTTTTGAAAGGTATATCTTCCTAAGAAATTTTGAGATAAAACCTAATACAAACAAATAATTTAGCATTTTGCTTTTTCAATTATTATCCTTTAAGAAATGGAAAAATATCCTATATTTACAAAACCTGCACTTCAAGGCCAGCTCCATCTGGGAAACTATGATTCCCCATTCCAAGAGTAAAAGATACTTTATGAAAAACAGAGGTAAGCAGGCAAGAGAGGATGAGGACAGTATGACTTTGGCAAGCAGCAGTACATGAACCTTGGAACTTCCAGTTAGTGCGTCTGCAGGACACAGACACCTTTGGTCTGGTTGACTTGGTAAAAGAAATCAAAGGAGAGAGACAATTGCATGTGTAATTTCCAAATCTAAACTGAACTACCTCTCATTTCTTTCCAGCTATAACTTTTCATTTTCATTGAACCCAGGACTGTTATCAATTCAGGTCAGTATTGGTCAGCCAGTACATGCTGTGCAAAAGCATGGGGGTAGAGGGTGCACACTTCAGGAAGATAAGAGGAGAGCTCACTGGAGAGTGCTCCACACGCATACAAGAGTTGTGCCAAATGTCTCTGACAACAGTTGCAGCAGCAGCAGCCTACACCTGGCTGTGCAATTCATTCAGAAATGATGTGGAAGGTGGCCAGCACAGCCATGTTCTCAGCTTCTCCTACACTGCTGAGCACGGCGAGGTTTCCACCAGCTCCTGCTCTAGCAGCAAAAGAAAGCAGTGTTTTATAAATCACCAGTACAAATATTAGACTTCATAGTTCACTGGGGATGGGGTATCTGATAATTAAAGCACAGGAGTAAAACAAAGCCTGGCAATTTCAATATTGAGCTCTAAAACTCCTAGAATCCCACTTTGGTTTCAAAAGGAAGGTTAGCTCAGCCACAGTAGGGTTGTTAACCAAAAATATTATCAAAAAACTCAACAAACCAGTATCTTGAAATTTCGCCAGCTAAAATTTGCAGACATTTCAACCATGAGTTAGGAAACCAGCACATCGTGTATAGGCCGTATTTCGTATTTTGTAGGGACACCATTCTTATTATTTTCATGAATTTTTAAACTGCAAAAAACAAACAAAACGTTTCATTAAAAATCTAGGTTAAAAAGATATTGGAAAGAAGGGTTTTCTCCGGAGTTTTTCCATTTTAAGGATCAGCCCTTTGGAGTACTGGTGTCTGACAGAGAAAAAAAGGAAAGTAATGTAAAAAGAAGAGAATATGAAGCTGAAAAATAAGCAGACAGAATGAACTTCTTTGGTCAGCTGATTCATACCAGAGTAATGCTTAAAACCTACGCTAAAGTCTGGAAAATAAATAAGATTTTTCTGTGGGATTTCTTTTTCCTTGGTCCTTGGAGAAAATCTGTCTATTTAACTATACAGCAAGCAGCTCTCTGTTCCTCTCTAGAAGCTCTTGTGCTTGGCTCTGTTCGGTGGGAAACAGCTCCCTTTTATCTTTCACCTAGATGGTGATTACTCCCTGTATTTAAGCTTCTGCATGATGGAAAGATGAGAAAAATATCACACGAGAATCAAAATCACTTTCTGCAATTCCCTTCTGAAGGAAAACACATCAGAGCCTACTGGCACAGCCCTTTTTTCAGAACCAGTTCCTGCAGTGTACTCTCTGGATAGCAATTACTGAAGCAGAGTAGTCAAGAAATGATTCCTTGGACTTAGACAACCGCCAGCACTAATTAAATATTCCTTCAATATCCACATTTTTCACGCAGGTCTTGAGGATGTCTAAATGCATTATACATACAAAAGGAAAACCCAAAGAAGATACACAACATCAAATACATTTTTAATCCTTATAAAAGCAGGACTGAAAACACTTCCTTTGTGAATGAATTTGTTTCAACACTCTTGATGGGCTGCTAGGTATTAAAGAAGCTATTAAATACTCTGCAAAAACCTGCCTTCGCCTGAACTTCCACATTATGCAATCTTACAGCAGACTAGAACTGGAAATAAAAAATGGTAGAGAGGACCCCAAATGTCTGTGAAGGGATAAACTGATTGCACAGTTTGTCCGTAGGCTGACACAAGCTCAGATGCTCAAATTTATTTAGACAGCAGACTTCTATTGATTTTTCAGGTGAGTTAGACTCCTTGGCATCATTAAAACTTACATATAAAGTAGATTAAGAAGTGTCCTCATGAATGTGTAATTCTGGGCGAAGGACTATTGCAAATCCCAAGAATAGATGTGGCTCCAGATTTTATTAGAACACTGATACATTTTTCATGTGTACTAGGCTTCCTTGCCTACTTGTCTGAGCCAACTCCCATATTACTAAGATTCTCCTTATTAATTTTCCATATTCTGTCTATAATATTTTTTCTAGGAAATGCAGGAAAGGAGCATCTGAAAAAAACCCTAAACTGACATATAAATCATGCACATAAGCAATGTTCTTCCTGCCATGTGTCTGTAGTTCCTAGTACAAAGAGACAACCAAATCAATAATTCCTGTGAGATTATCCTGAGGCATATCAGTCATGCTACTTTTAGTAGGAAGAGAAACCCAAAAAAACACCGGGACCCTACAAGCCTGAACAAGCAGGCACTACACACACACAAATTAATCTGCATGTCCAAAGGCACGCAGGAAGCACACAGCAAAACAAGCCAGGCCAGCTAGGAAAACATCCCTCAGCATCTCCATAGCATTAATTCTTCTCAATAAATGAAGTGCTTAATAAGCCCTTTTGAAAAAGATGGACAATTTAGATGAACATAGGCAAGCAATAGTGGTCAGAACTCCTGGTTCATGTACCTCTGAGAGAGAAATCTAACAAAGCCAGATGACAACACGTGAGTGAGTGCGAGAGCCTCACACAACTCTCCCATGGGTGGGAAGTTTTCTGTGCCCCTGTCCTACCAAGTGGGCCACATGAGACCTCATCTCCTCAGCTGCCATCACTCTCTCTGCAGGCATACTACTGCTGTTCCTTTCCCTCAGCCAAATCCTCGCCTGCCGGCTTCAAACCAGAGCAAAAAGAGAAATTCAGACATGTTTAACAATTGGGGTTTTTTCTCTTTGTGGGTTTATGGGGTGTATTAGCCTCGACAGAACAAGTTTTCCAACACTGATGGGACTTGGAGCATCAATCCACCAGAGTTTAACCTTCTTCCAGAGACAGCACTCTGAAACGAAATCAGCCAAAATGGTGTCCAAATGCTATATAAAAAGAGGGAGGCAGCTGTATTTTAGCATCAATAAAATGAGTATATTTTACTCAAGTATCCACAAGATACTTCTGCTAGCCAACATGGGCGGGGGCTCAGTTCTGCTTTTTGTTTTTCAAAGAAGATTCCTGGATTTCTATGAGAAAAATTATATTGTGTTAAAACTGAGAAAGAACCACTCTTTCCGAGCAAGAGTTCTCTCCAGGAAAACATCACAGACAATACCAACACTTCAGCATACTTTCTCTCACTACTGAAGAAGGCCAGCACATAGAAAAAGTTGGCCAATGCCTCTTTCACCTTTACTCAAAAGCATCCACAGCTGGACTGAGATTTTTGATATTTGCTGAACACAGATTACAGTCTGTCTCCTCTCTGGCCTCTACACTGGGCAGTTTCACTGCTTTGTAATGCAGAGTAAAAGACTAAGGACGCTGACACTATGAAAGCATGGCACACAAAAGGTTTAGGGAATTTCTTCAGACTTAAATCTTTTTATTTTGATTTCATTTGAGAGCCACCATTCACCACTAATTAAAGCAGCTCTTAAATAAAACTGCCCTGGATAAACTTCCAGAAATGCAGGTTAAATTATTGTTCTGCCCCTTTCCTCAAACTTCTTCTGAGCCCTCACTGTTAATTCAGACACTGGCAGGTAACACTGTCTTTCAGTCTTGTTATGCAACTTGGCTTCCAACATGTGCAAGAACTAACATGTTTCTCCAGATAGATTTGCTTTCCCAGGCTCCTGCCTTCTCAGAAATGTGAGGTACTTTGTGTGGAGTAATCTCAATTTCCTTTGAAACCCCATTTTTCTAAATACTTAGATTTTTTCAGATATAAGAAAAGTCAGTTGTATATTTATCTTGAGCTATCAAACACACTGAAAAGAATCTATCTGAGATTCCAGGCACCATGGCTAAATAATAAAAATACAGTCAGCCTTATGCAAACAAATGTGTACACACCAGCTGCTTCAAAATCTCATAGGGCAAAAAACTATTCCTGCCACAGGTTCCCCAGAAAACAAACCAACCCAGGGTTGGTACAGCCCTTCCCTCTCTGAAGACAGAAGACTTTGCTTTTAGCCCCTAAATATCGGACAATCCAAACCACAGTGTTTCAAGTCACCGTCTTTTCTGGTGTTTCCATAAATATAAGTACTGCAATTGTTCATTGTTCTGAATGTTGACAACCCCAAGCATAGATTTATCTTTCAATCCTATCTTTAAATCTATAATTTTAAATCTATAACTGTACAGTTTTATATGGATTTAGATTTTTTACATGTTTATATAGATTTACTCCTTTCTAGAAATGGCTATTTGATATCAATCATTAGGACAAAACATATCTCCTGTCTTTGGTTTCTTTTCTGCAGCTTGACTAATGCATCAAATTGCCCATATTTTAACAAGGAGATGCCATATATCTGAGAAATAAAATACCACAGTCCTTAGCAGAAGTTCACATTCTTCAGCTTGCCATCTTTTACCCATTTGAAGCAAATATTTTTTATCACTATGTGTCAATAAAAAGTAAGGGACAATAAAACAGCCTAGCTTGCATTGTAGGGTGCTGTTAAACAGAAATACATCGATGACATCCAGTTTCTTTCAGGCACAGTGACTGTAATTCAGTAGAAGTCAAAAGAACCTCATTTACCAGCAATTACTTTTCTCCGTAAAATAACATAATTATTTAAAAAACCACAAACAAAAACAACACTATGTTTTTACTAAGACATCATTGAAAAACAAAGGTTTAAACCAGCAATATTCCTTTAAGTAGAAATCTTTAAATCTGATGGCTGTTTATTAGTTGATTTCCTCTTTTTTTTTTTTTTGTAATTACCTGTTTGCTTTCACTGTTTTAGATTCTAAGACAGCATCATATCTACAGAGATTAAATCAGGCCATATTAAGTGTTTTTTGTGATTCTCAGGCAAGGCATTTTTAAAGTACAAAGCAACAGGTATTTTTGCTGGCTGACACCATCTAGAGCCCAAAGACGCATAATTCTACCTTCAGAAAGGCAACAGCTGGACCACACGATGGTCATTACTATAACCTCTGTCTCACCATCAGCCCCTTTGCCTGGGGACGAAGGACACTTCCAAGACCAGAGGGACTGAGCCCACTGCACTTGCTACAGGTCCTGCAGCCTCTGTGAACAGATGCCAGTCATCTCCAGACAACTTTTAGCAACTATTCTTTCAGCAACCTTCTACACTTTAAGTCCTCAAAAAAACCCAAAAAACCCAAAAAAACCAGAAACAACTCAACAAGCAGGAGAAGCCAAATCTAGGCAGATCAACCAGATTTTCCTTATGCTCAGTCAATCACTCCTTCAGAGAAGCCCACTAGCCACGCCAGAGGAGAGTAACTTTTCTAAAGCAAAGGAACCAAATGAAGACAACTCTAAGGTGAAGAAAAGGCAACTCTTTCACCGAGTACTTAGCAAAAGGCATTTCCAATGCTCTTCCACTTTGGTGCTCTGTCTTACAACCCTCTCCAGACAGAGGGGCAGAGAGAGTCAGAGCAGAGCCCATTGCATGAAACATAGCTCTCAAGAACACAGACAAACCATGGGATGAACAAGGCACTGGAGCCAAAGGATGAAAGAATCTTTGGAATAAGCAATCCAGAACCTTAAGAAAAATAGGAGCAAAACAAACCCTTGGAAATTTAACCCAGCAGCTGAAATAATCCTGCAATGACATAGTTCTTCTTACCTTTGCCATCTGCGCCTGCACGCCATTTGCTTTGAGAGATGCTACTGCTTTCTGTGCTGCTGCAGGACTGTCAAAATCTACAAAACCATAACCTGAAAAATAAACAGATAAATATAGATTTTCAGTATTATCCATGTGTATGAGCACAGATAAAGATTTTACTTTCAAAAAGAAGGAAAATCTTTCCATTCTCTCACACTGTCTCACAGTAGCACTGCCACCACACCTCTATTTGTCACATATTTTCTCCCAAACCTAGTGGGGTTTAAGGGAATGCAGTGACCTAAAGCTTCAAAATGCCAGAAGATATGCAGCAGAAGGGGGAGTGTAGGCAGGTCTTTGTCATAAAAGATTAAAGGTCCGTGGCAGCAGAAGGGCACACAAACTCATGGGACTCCAGTGCTCTGGAGTCCTGCCCCATCTCTTCCAAAAGAGGAGGTAACATTATGGACCTTCCTGGGATACAAAGATGCAGCTTGCAATGGCTGGTTTAATCAGAAAACACCCCTTCTCCTATCCGTCAAACCCATACAAGGATTAAACTTCAGAACAGGAGGGCAACAAGTCTCTGTGGCAGGCTGGGGCCATGTGTGCAGGGGCAGGGAGAGCAGCCTTCCAGCAGGTGGGACCAATTCAGGGAGAAATCCCAGTGTGTGCTCTACAGGCACACACTGCCAGATAGCTCTAGAAGATGGTGAGATAGCAAAGTCTCAGCTTTGGTTAAACCACATCCCTTTCATCTCACTGCTCTCTCTGCTGCAACAACAGACAGATTTCTGCCAGGAATTGCTTTGGAGTATCATGTGAACAACAGCTTAGAGGTTAGATCTTCGGGATTGGCAAGGGATAATCATCTGCTTTTAAGTGGCTTTCTTACTCCTGGTATTTGCATTTAGCTAGTATATTAATCAACCAGTCACTTCCTATCTTGTCTTCCTTCCTCTCCATTTTTCCCTTCCTTTAGTCAGCAACATTGGTATATTCAAGCAAGCCCAGTGCCGTTAAGCCAGTACTGGAGAGCAACAACTCTGAAAGTAGTTTTATTTTCCTAAAGACAAAGGAGGGGTTAGAGGGCAAGGAATTTTCACAACTTTTAAAGCACTGAGCTCTCTCTCATCTTCAACAGCATTCAACAGTCTTGCTCATAAAGATTTCAACTGAATTAGGAAGATCCAAAAATCTCACCAAGCACCTATTTAAGCATCTGAATATATTTCACAATCCATCCAGGGAAAACCCCTACATCTTATTAAGCAATTACAGTGCAGGTAGGCATGTGCTGCTCAGACAAGTTGTGGCCAGGGGCCACATCTTTGGCATCTCCCTGGAAAGCCATATGGATGAAACTGAACCACCTGAAAGCCTTAATAATATTAGCACATGCATGTTTATAGCTTCTTTGCAGGCATCTCCATTTACTAGGTCAATCCACGTCCTACAGGAGGCAACCACAGATATGATTTCCTGCTGTATCCATTTGTATTTCTTTTCTCTTTCTTCCTACTTTAAAGGTAGGAAGCCTTTCTTCCTACTCCTGGGAGACTTCATTGCCATTCTCTCTGCACCAAATCTAGGTGTAAGAGTATGTGCTTTGTGATCACCTTGCCCTTCAAACTACAAACATCTCTATTATTATTTTGGTATGCATACATTGCTCAATGCAGGGGTTAGTTCAATCATGAAAGAATTTTGTATACATGGATGTTTTTGTTTCTTGGCTTAAATCTCATTCACAAAGGTTTAAGAAAATTTAAATAAGAAAAAATAGACAAAATTATTAAAGAAACTGTTGACTTAAGGAGCGTAAAAAGCACTATTCTGTAGCAAAGTCAAGATCTGAACCTTTCTTTTCTTTGTTCAGTTTTCTGTTTTGGTTTGTTTGGTGGATGGATTCTTGTTGTGGGGAGGACTGGGGAGTTTTTTTTGATAGCGCATTACTACAGATTGAGGGACACTGTGATACAGACCCTGACAGACTGAGGGACACTGTGATAACAAATCTAATAAACACTGGTTTGATCATCTGGGGGATGTAAGGAGTGTTTGACCTTCTCTGATTCTCTAATTTGATTTTACGATTTTACTGCAAGCCATTTTTAAACCAGCTTGTCTTACATTGCATTTTCCTTTGCAGTGCTATCCAAGCCCTCTTCTCATTGCAGAGCAGCAGTAAAGCTGATGTTGCTTTGAACTAAAAAACATGCTACAAGAGAGCAAGAATTCTCCCTGCATTTCTCCAATGCCTTTGCCCTCTGGGAGAGAAACTTCTGGGAGGAAGAAGGAGATACAATTAGATGCAACTTCCATTTTCCTATATGAGAGATCCAGACAAAAAGCCAGAGCTGTCAAATGGGAAATCTGAAACATCTTGGGAAGTGATGGGATGGCTTGGATCAAACACTAAGAAAATTACTTTTTAGGACAGTGAGGTGGTCTTCTCAGAAAACTAAACTCTTTTTTTATTTCTCACCATTTCCCTGCCCAACAATTAGGAGGTAAAAGTGCAAAAGTAATTTTAACATTGTCATTAAAAACAGATAATGGAGTTAGATTTTTATATTTAGCATCAGTGTAGACTACAGCGTTCATGTATGAATGATTTTTAGTATGACTTTCTAGACAGCACAATAATAATTCACATCGAAGTTAGTTTTGTTTGTAAATAAAAACCAGAATGTGTAAGAATATTCTGTCGTATCACAGACGTCATGTATATCTTGCATAATAAATAATTGAAGAGTAACATCAGTCCATAATATCTAAAACCATTAATATCTTCTAAGCATTTTTCAGTGGACATAAGGGTCAATATGACCATATCAGAGATCCAGTGGAGCCTTGAGACAAAAAAAACCCACATCTTTCGCTGCCCATTATGCATTCTAGTATTACTACTCCCAGTCTCACTGTAAAGCTGTTCTTTTTCCTTCCCTCAAGCTCATTTCCATTCCAAGTATCTTTTGGTAGCCCTCCCCCCTCCTGACACATCTCTCCACCACACACAGAACATCAGGACAAAATCACTCCATGTCTGAAAACCCGTCCAAAGAACATCAATCTGCCGCAAGGGAAGCCAAGTTCCCAGGCTGTTTCAGCATTCAAGTATCCTTACAAGAACCCTGCAATGCTATATAACAGAAAACCAGGCATGTTGCCTTTTTGTACAGTTTCCGTTCTTCCACGTAGATGTTTATAGTCTATGGTAGTGACCTACGCTAACATATTTCATTTGTTTATAATCTCACTTCATTTTTTGTGTCTCAGGCACTAACTAAATAATATTGTTTTTCTGTTTGGGTTTTTCTGTGTTGGGGATTTTTTGTTGTTTTTTTTTATTTGTTTGTCTGGGTGGATGAAGTTTAGCCCCCACGAAAGCTAAAACTGGGTCTTGGAATGTTCCCTCCAGTATTCTCCAAAGTGCAAATGAAGCCCCAAGCTCCCTGAGCTGAGAGTCCTTCCCTCTTGTCCAGGCTGTGGCTGAAGTGGGTTGTGCTCCCCGCCAGCAGCACTGGGCTGCTGTGGCTGCCCCTGGCAGGTGCATGGTGGCTGGGTTTGGCTGCTCCAGCATCTATCTGTTCCCTGGCTCCTCCTGGGAAAACGTAGGAAAATGGTTGCAGTAATCCCCTGGGATAAAATTCAGATCAGGGTCTGCCAATCAGACACTGCTCTAAGAAAACATCTACATTTATTTTCCCTCCTTTAAAAACAAGTGCAAGCCCCACCAGATTGTCCCTCTGCTAGACTCAAATTCCACAGCTTTTTTTTCCTCTCTTGCTCCTTCATTTGTATTGTGTGTTCACTGTCTTGTAAACATTCTGGTCAATGGATCATACATTTTTCCCCCCAGATTTTATGCAGAACATCATGAAAAATGAACACAGATTCTAAACCAGGACCTTCAGACTGTGCTCACAAGAATCCATCACCACCACAGGAAACCAAAACCAAAAGTATTTCCCCTTTTTTCCTGAAGGATCCTGACATTTTCCTTTAAGAACTCCAAACACAAATAAAGAAAGCTGTGTTGTCCCCTGCTGCTTTGAGAGATGGGAATTGAACTTATCACTAACATGAGCCCCTCACCTCAAGTGTACTTACACTGAGGGTGATTTTGGTACTCCAATGCTACTAGTCCTCCAGGATCTCGAGGGTTTTTTTTGTAAAATGATATATTGCAAGTTCCTACATGCAAGCACACACACAAAGAAACCCAGGACAAAACTATCTGGAATAACTGTTAAACCTTTCCTTTTAGAAAGACAATTCCTGTAATTTTGTATTGGTCTGATGCCATTAGGTATAAATAATTACATTTTTAAAATAAAACCAGTATGGGTTGGGTTTTTTTTTTACCTGTGGGGGAAAGAAAACAGCTAAGCATCAGCAAACTGAAGTTTATAGCTAGCTGCAATAAGTGCTACCCAAATACACTGGCAGACACTAAACATCTCTGTCTCCTATAACCTAAATGGCTGGGGGCCTCCCGGTCTCAGTTTCTCAGTTCCATAATTAAGCTTGGCAGCAGGTTCAAATGAATTAAAACTGAATGTCACTATTTCCTCAACAAATCCCTCATCCTTGTTTTTTCTTACTTGTCAGGAGAAGACCAGCAGAACAGCAATTAGTGGTAAGCAGTGCAGTGAAAAAGAACCAAGTATACACTAATTAGGTCACTCGCCAAACACGTTCATTTCATTGGCAGATTTAATCAATGTTTTCCTGAAATGTCTTAAATCTCCTATGCTAATTTAAAGTTTTGTTATTGTTGTTACTTTAAACACAGATGGGATGCCTGGAGATTTTCAATTGCTTTCCACAAATCCACTTCAAAATAACAACCCCTCATATATCATCAAAATTTCGGCACAGGTTTTAGGAAATGGCCTCTAATTTTATGCCAACATTTTTGTGCCTGCTAATACCTATGGGTGCAATTTTGTGGATTTAAGTAATTGCAGGTGTGTAGAGCTCTTAGACATCAAACTCTGAATTGCCCTGATGGATCGGGTACTTGGGGGTAATGCCAAATAATTTAAGGGACTGCCGGCCACTTGAGGTTCCTGTAATTCTTGTGAAGTGCTGGATGGCAGCACAGAGCAAAGGTGAGCTTCCTGTGGTACACATGGGCTTTACACTTCATCTCCGGGGAGCTCCGCTGGTGTAGTGACAGGAATGAGAGCCTTGCTGCCTTTTTGGAGCATTCAGGTGGCTCCTCAGTCACTGCTGAAAGCAGAATTAGTTACTCAAAGTGCATGGGAACAGAAGTTTCAGGGTGTCCTAGCGGCTTGGTCCCCAACCTAGTGCTTACAGCCAGCACACCAAGGTGCTTTTTTGCAAGGAAGACGCTCCACTGGCAGTTGTCATTGCTGATGCCATGGGAAAGGGAGCTGCCACGGCTGCTGAACTAATCTGCAGCACACCAGCCTGCTCTGCCCTCCTTTCTGTCCTGACTGCACACCCTGGGGTCCTCACAGCACTCCATCCTTCCTGCTGGCACTGCCCCCAGAACCGGCTCACCCACAGCCCCACAACCACCAATGGGTTTTAAAGGACAACATGCAGCCAAGCCACAGCTCAGCAGCCACCTGATCACCCAGGGTCACAATAAAATGGGAAAAAAAAGCCAAAGAACAGAAGTGTGGTTTTCTAGAAGTGAAGAGTGGAGCGTCCTGGCACGAGCTGCAGCTCTGCAGAGACAGGAACCTCTGGCAGGCGGCTGAGAAAGGAGAAGCCATGACAAACTAGGGAAGATAAAATTCGGGATGGTGAGCTCTGAGCCTGATACAAGGCCAAACACCACATCTGACCTCTGACCAGGTGCTGCTTTAAATCACTTGAAATCAAGTCAACCAGTACTCTCTGTTTTCTGGCTCTCACACATCCACACAAACACAGACAAGAGACAGGAGACCTGGCCCATCCAGCCAGGAGATTGCCATGGAGTCTGGGCACTAATTCAGCCAGTGTTCCTGGGTCACTAATCTTGAAAGCACCTAAATATGCTCATGGGGAGCTCACACATACTAAGGAGCTCTTCTGGTTCCACTGATGCCAACAAACTCACTTCATCAAGAGTTAATGCTTGGTTTCTGTATGTCAACATCTTTGCTTCCTTCCTGACAGATGGAAAACGCCGACTGTCCCAGGCAGCCCCCACTCCTGCCAGACCCTCTGCACTAGGGGCTGACATGGGTGTTCAAGGGAAGCTGTGGCAAAGCAGGAACTCCAGCTCTAACATTTTCCCACCTTGGAGAGCTTGACTTGGTCACAGACCTTTTTCCTAGGTCTGATGTACCAGACCATTTGGAACTGTGCTTCCCACCAGTATACAATGCTTTTTTAATGTAAAAGAGTTCCCAGTTCTTGTTTCTGACCATATAGAATTCAATATATTAGATCTGAAATCCAGAACAGAGAAGACTGAGCATATCATACAGGTTGGGTCTTCAAGGGGTGTAGAGGCTGTTTGGACAAAAAGGAGGATAAAATAATTTTAAGAGAATGCTTGCTTTTTTCATCAATGTTTCTGCTAACGTTACTTAGAGACTGGAAATTTAAAACCACCCCCAAAAGAAGATGTGATGAGGGAAAGGAATACCAGCCTAGGGAAGAGGCAGTAAGTTCAAATTTCTTGATGAAATAGGAAACCATGAAACAGAATATATTGATCACAAATACCATATTTTGACTTTATGATATCACCTCCAAATATCTGAACATATATATGCATACATTTGAAGATACAAGCATGAAGTTTTGACACAAACACTAGTATAAATACACAGCTAAGCAAATACATAATAATCAAAGAGATGTTTCTCCTTCACACTTAGAAGAAACCACTAGGATTTCACCAAAATCTAAGTTGAGTTGTAAAGCTCACTTTTGCCCAGCACTTACTTAGTGTCCCTTAAAAGGCAGTCTTGATTCTGACAATCAGGTAGTCTGCATAAAAGCTGATTATCTAGTAATTTACTATGCAATTTTCAGACATTGTTTTATGCTCAGATAAAGAATCAAACTAAAGTTTTATAAGCCTTGGAAAATTAGAGTTAGCAGGCAAAGAGGTTGAATCACCTTTGAACACAAAATTACAAAAAACAGCTTTTTCTTTCATTGTTCAAATCGTGCTAAAATATTCCTACAGCTCCAAATGCTCAGAGTTAAATAGTCTACATCATTACTCTTTTAAAATCTCTACTTTATAAAAATGCTCTCAGTGGCTAGAATCATCACCTTTTAATTAAAACAGCTAATATATAGTTAGAAAAATAATTGGAAGTGGAGACTCTTAAATGCAAGAAAGAAAAAATAGTCCCTTCATTTCAGATCACTCCCCAGAGATGCACCTACATTGTTAAGTATGCATATATAGCTGATTTTTTTTGTTTGCTTTAGCTTGATATGGAAATACAGCACAAACCTGTCACTTTGATTATGTTTCTGCAGTGATTTCTTTGCCTCTTGCATTATTTGAATCCCCTTTATAACAAGAGAACTGGAGAAAACCAGCACTAACTAACGGAATTTTTAGAGATCTCTTTGCAAACACATTCTTAATTTGAACATTCAATTACTTTGATTTAAGCAGAGCACATGTGAATACAGGTTATTATTAATTGCATTGAGTAATTAATGATAATATTTTAATTCAAAACTGAAGTATGCAACTCATTATGATCTTTTAATGTATTTTAAACTATTTCTAAATTATTTTTCGTCAATCTCCGACTAGTAAAAGATACAGTACAAAGAAGCCTACAAAATTTTGCTATGTGGGAAAGAAGTACTTATTCAATAAGTAAGCAACTATATGTGTATGCATATTCATGTCTATTTGTCTGGAACATCATGCTTCCAAAACAGTCTCTAAAGAAACAGAAGGAGATCTCAAAACTGACAAAAGCTCTTTGTGAAAGGTAGCTGCAATAACAACTGTGAGGGGGAGAGGCATAAGAAGTTATGAATTTAGCAAATATACCTATCAAGAAAACAATATTGCACTTGAGTACTCTCTCTCAATTTACACTGCATTCCTGGCAATTCAGAACACCAGAGACTGACAAACTGAAGAAAATTCTAGAAAGAGCACAAACATAGCCATAAAAATCTAGATTTTGTAAATGGCAGAACACCATTTGTTTATACCTAACAATATGACAAATGTTTGGGGCCTTAAAAGTGAACCTACATGTGAGCGAATACTTATGGGTAACCCTAATTGCAGCACAGAGAGACCTAAGGCTCTGTGAGGACTTGTCAAAGAAAGAAAATCTTGGTGAAAATAAACTGAGAGGGAAGTTGAGAAATATTTCCTGGTATTTGCTAACAGTGCAAATTTAGATTAATCACACAAAACCAATGATGGAAAATTCATTGCTCAAGTTACAAAATATGGACTGAATAATAATAGAAAAAAATATTGTAAATCTTGCAGTGGCAGAAGGACAAGAGATAAACACACTTTTCCATCTTTAACTTTTGAAGTAAATCTCTCTGCAAGTCCCATTGATTTACTGTCAAAATCCAAAATGAGGAGTAACTCAATTTTTAAATACAGGGATAGTTCATGTCTACAATTACCATATAAACCTATTTATGGTTCAACATTGCAGTCATTTGCTACTGTAACATTTGTATCAATACATTAGTTGTATAATATAATCATTAAGATTATTTTCACTGGATTTCTGTAGCATGAGACAGTCATTGTGGCTCTGCAGCTGAGCTAAATTTCACTTGAAGCAGTGATCGAAGAAAGCAGAATGTTCTCCCAAACACAAGTACTGCAAGAGGAGTGCTTAGTTACGTATTTACAAAAAAAGGGAGGGAAGGATACAATAGCTGTTTCTTTCCTCGACTGGAGAAACACTCAGTGCCTCACAAGTGATAATATTTTGCAATACCGAGAACAAAATAACCAGAATTTGCAGTTCCAGATTTAGATCACCTGCTTTGAGATCCAGAGTTATGGTACCAATTAATATCTTTCCTGAAAAACTTGAAAGGAACCCTTATACCCAAGACTGAAAAAGGGTTTGTTTTTAAACCTATATTTCTCATATTCACTTCCCTCTGATTACAGCAACGTCCAGATGCTGAAGTTTCAAAATACCACAAGAAAGACTATTTTCTCAGTATTTCCAGACAGCAGGAAACACTGACACTCTCATGAGAAAGTCTGTTCTTCTGAGGTTTCATGCTCAGCTATGCAGACTCCAGAGCTTTACTTAGCTTGGATAATGTTTGGGTAAGATATGAAACCAAACCTCTTGAGATTTGTCCATCACTTATTTTAGACCTGAGCGACTTGAGTAAAAAACCTGGTGTAGAAAAACAGTTTAGAAAAAAAACCATTCAGCCATTACTTCTGAAAGCTCCCAGTGCCTGTGTAAGACAACTGATTTTCTCTTCTAAATACTGGACCTCAGTTTACCCAAAGCTAAGCAAGTTATCCACCGTCTGTTCACCAAAAAGGCACATAACCTAAGAAACTATGAGACTAATTCCAGCTCCCAGGGACTAGTTAGGAATGAACATTAATATTGGTCTGCATCTCTCAGGGCTGGTATCTGGCATGGCATTCCGGCAGGCATTTATGGACAGACAAAACAGAATCCCTGGGTGCTTTACTTTCAGTGCACCACACCTATGGAAGACAGCAGTGAAATACTGGGAGGGGGGAAATGAAATCTCTCAGCAGCCAACTCTTCCAGCACTCATTTTAAACAGTATTACTGTTCTAGGAGGATGTTGTGTATCACCCAGGGCTCTTAGTCAGAAATGAAATATTCCATTCTCTTCCTCCCAACATTGGATTGCTCAGCAATCTTAACATTAAGTAACTGCAAATCCTTGCAAGTAGGAAGAAACAATCTGACAAGAGAAGATGCACTTGGTGATCACACTGTGATTACTGTACTTTATTAAAAATAATTTTCTTCTCAGTATGTTTTGACAAGAAAATAGAAAGCATCTTGTGCAGGCTTCAGGAAATATTAAAATAACCCAAGGTGATGAACATGTTATTATCCAGTCTGTTCCAGAGGGAGGGTGCTCAAGTACTGAAATAGTTTTCATTTCAAATACACATTCATTTTCAAGACACAGCACTTGAAAAATTGGACTGTATATTTGTCATACAGTAAGCAGTGATAAAGAGCACAGCAATTTATGTTCTTTATGCAAACGACTTGTAATTCAGAAAACAGCTATAGTTTCTAAAAGGCAGCAAAGTGATAACACTTTCCCAAGAAAGTGAAATGTTTTTTTCATGCCAGTTGGCCAATTCTGGCATGCCAACCTTTGCTGTGATAAACATTTTGGATAACACAAAAGAGCTCCTATTCCGATCCATCAACACTCATGATGTCTTGGAGCCTTAGGCAGAGATGAGCAATACCTTCTGAATATTTCATATTTCTAAGAAAAAGATCCTGATACCACCATCACCATCATACTAAAATACCGATGACCTTTGAGCAAGAGGTCAATGTGCTTTTAAGAAATGACTGGTGGTAACAACCAGCATTCCAGCTGTGCTATGGAGGAGAAACACAGCAAAGATGGGCAGTACAGAGCAGGATAAGCCACAACACACAGGCAAGAACAAAATCCATGCTAAAGACAAAACGTACATTTATTGCCCAATGATTTTGTACTTAGTATTTCAGACAATCAGAATTTCAGTATCCTTATAGTTTTATAGCTATATCGCCCAGGCTGTCCTTTTTCTTTTGTAGTTAAATACTACCTTCTGAGCCTTTTTTCATGTATCTACCACATTCATCTATAGCCTGAAGTTCAAAAATGCTATTATTATAGTATCCATAAATGGCTATTAGTTTTCCACGCCGAGACAAAATTAAAAACAAAACAACAAAAAAAAAACAAACAAAAAACAAACAAACAAAAAAACCCCACCAAAAATAATGGAGAAAAAATCAAATCAGAAAATCTCCTTTCAAGATCTCTAATCCATTTTCTTCAGATTTGAGATAGTTCTGCAATGTAGGTAAGTGGAAGACACAGATAAAGTGGGTTAAGTGCAGGCTTTTAATCAAATCTGAATTTCAAACTAGTAGAAGTTTCCTATCACTATAAATCACATATCTCTAATACATGAAAAAGAATCAAGTGAATAATATAACATTTGAGTCTGAAGCAAACACCTTCCTTCCTATCTTGAATTTAAGGTTGCTCTGTAGTGTCAGCTTGCATGTAACATTCCCTGCTGGTACAGAACATGGGGGTCACACACCACAAAGTTCTGATGAAGGTGCTCACTGAAGCCCATGCTGAAGCCACCTGGATGATGACTGTGAGGCATCAGGAGGTCAAACCAGAAGTAGGACAATCCCCTGTGTACAAAGGCCAATATGTAGGAAGCTTTTTGCATACTGAAATTCACGGCCACAACTAGCCTTCACAGAGCTTCACAAATATGGGACTGGAAGAGACATCCTGAGTCTTTCTGGAATGTGGATGATGAAAACCCAGTATTAGATGACCTCATGGGGTTATATCAGTGGCTTACATAATTCTTTTAATATTACCCTTTACTTACTGGAAGGATCTCACCTTGTACCATATATATTGCCTGCCCATTTTTGGCTTGGGGCACATAAAAAATCATCTGATACTTTCCCTAGAAATAATCATCCAACTTTCCATTCAGAATTTCTTCTATTACTTGCTAAGTAAATGATTTTACTATTGGATTTTTTTATCTTTTTCTCAAAATCCAGTCCTCAGGGTCATCTAATTACCTTTCCATGTAATTGCCTGATGTTTCCCAACAAGCAGGTATTGAGGGAGCTTTGGCAGCAATACCATTGAAGAATAAAATGAGAAATCTGATACATGCCTTAGAAAGAGGGGGTGGGCAGGCCTTGCTGGTGATTGCCGTGTCCTATCCTGAATTCAGATCATAAGAATATCAGCAAAGACTGTGCTCAGTAGCTTTTCCTAAATGCTCAGGCATCTTCTGAACATAATGCCGTTAAGTTCAGGGTCTCCAGAGACCCTTAAGGATTTAATTAAGAAGCAAACTCCTTGATATATACTGCCAGTAAAAGGCCAAATACACAATGGAAAACAGCTTTCACCACGTTAAGCCAGTTTAAGGTATGAATTTCAAGGCTTAAAAATAAAAGACGAATGTGAGGATGAGAGATATGCTAAAATATTCTTTTTAAAAATGAAAGTGAGGACAAGTCAGATATAATAATATTCTGTTATTAATGAGAGATATTTTATTATTAAAAATATCACCGCTTTTATAAATTATAACAGAGAATTACTGAGATGCCCAGCTCTGTAACAGTTTCCAGGGAGCGGTTATGCATCAGTGTAGTACAACAAATAAACAAAAATTAAAGAGGAAGCAGCAAGAAGTTTTGCTGGGACACACAAACCCAGTGAACATATTTTGCCTAGGAAGCCAAACTGCACAAAAAGAGAAAAAGATGTTTGAAATGCCCAGCAGGATCCTCATACACCACATCAAAGAAACAAAGAAACAGCAACGAAAAATTATTTTTCGGTCTTTCAAGGAAGAGTGCGAAATCTCCCCAGAGTTTTGTGTGTGTGTGCTCTTGGTCAATCGCTCAGCCCACGTTTGCTGTAGCAGGCGAGACAGAGAATAGACACAGGCACTGCAGCGCATCTCTCACGCAGACGCCAAATACATGTTGGTGTTGTCAATGCAGAGATATGTAAACGTTTTGAGCCTGAATGTCTGCTTCCTGTCAACAGCAAGAATTAGCCAGACAAATATCCAGCAGGCACGCCTGTGCTTTCTTAAGAGTATAAATGTTGTACTACAAAATTTGCTGCTTGTTTTATTGCTGGCCTTTAGCTCTCAAAGCTGCTTTTGGGACCAAATGCAAAGGAAAGCACCTTCCCACACCATCACCACACCCTGAAAGCAGTGAGGGGTGTGTATGGAGGAAGATGATGAGGTACTACCTGGCTGAAAAAATGAACACAGAGTTACTCAGGGCCCACAACCAAAAAGATGCCCACAAAAGGAAACCCATCTCATTTCCATTACACAGATGGCAGCCTTGGCAAGAACTTGCTACTCTACCTTCCTAGGCACCATTTCATATTTCTGGGGCAGACCTGGGACTCCTTCTTCCAGAGGTGGCACAGACAGGTGGTGCATCAAACAGAAGATGTCATGTCCATGTATTTCTGTATATAATGCAATCTGTATATAATGGGTATTTCTATTACATTGAGTGATATTGTGTTATATGACCCTGAGAGTAGGTTTATTTTTCAGTTCTTAACGGCAAGGGTAAGGGGTAACATGAAGCTGAGGTGTAAATTCCTTCACATGCCAGGCTTGGAACCTTTGACAAAAATGGGGATTGCCACTCTCATCTATTCGTGGAGTGCAACAACTTCACCCTCCCTAGTGCTCTCTCCTGCACTAGAAGACAATATGAGGTTCCAGCAACAGACAGGGAAGACATTTGGAAAGAGAAAACCTCCCAAGTCTTCCAGAAATCATACCATTCTGTAAGTTCATTTTATTACTTATTTTTTTCTTTTTTCTTCCCATATGGTTGGGATAAACATTGCACATGAAAAAGAAGTAGACTTTCCTTGCCTGTATCTGGAAACAAGCAGATGAGAGTATGAAGGATCTCATGCAAAGCATGATGGTGTGACATGATGGAAGACAGACTACAATATTAGACAGTAGTCTTTCCCTCCCTTAGTCTACACTACATCTAATTAGGATGCCCATTTCACCTTCCTATCAAGGATTTTGTCACTTAGGAAGTCTGCATTTATTACATCAAAGCATTGTTGTCCCGGATAACAAAATGCAACATCTTTAAAAACAAACAAACAAACAAACAAACAAACAAACAACAACAACAAAAGTCCAGCAAATCACATGATTCCAACCCTATTTCACATATGTGGCACAAGTGCATTGCACTTGTTTAATGGGCAACCAATAGAATCAAGCTTCCCTCAGGAAACTCAACATTTTAGTGTACACTAGGAAAATCAAGAAAAAAGTACTCTTCCAACCAAAAAATAAACTCCACATTTAATAGCTTAAAATGAAGCCACTGAAGACAAAACATCTGGGCTTTTTGGATATTATCCCAGATGCTGCGTGTAGCACCAGAGCTCTTCATCATGGTATCCTCTTAAGAATTTGAGTAAGATCATTCCCCCAGTATATGTTGCTTCTCTGCAGAACATCACAAAAACATGCATGTTGCAATAAGATCTCTTTGCTATGTGTGGGGAGAGCATACAGACCCACAGCACTTTAGCTTTCTTTGGGTTCTCCCAGACTTCACATAATACTAATCACCTATCTGCAGCAGCAACGTCAACCGTCCACGTGGATCACAAAAGCCAGTTAGAGAGGGATTATCGGAAACACTCTAATAAATCAGCAGTGTTTCCAGAACTGGCACTGGAGGTCAGTGGGATTTCTTGTTCCTGAAATGCAACAGTCCACAGTGCATCTCACCAGCATCCATCAGAGACCTTCCCACCAGCCCTGAACAAAGCAGTATTGCCTACATGGCAAAGAGCAGTGCCTGAACAGTGTGGTCCTCCCAGAATATTTAGGACTGTTTCTCATCAAGCATAAAAAGAACTAGCAGAGCACAACTGTGTCACTGCTTTCAGTTCTAGTTTGGACAGGTCTACTAAGTACAGCACTGTGTTTTTGAAAACCCCAGTTCCTGAACAACTTGTTTTGAGACCTCCACAGGTCTCGTCTTCCAGGCCACACCAGCTGTGCTGAGATGCAGCCTGGATTTACTGGGAGTGCTGCACAAAGTTCTGTATCTGGTTCTGTGCAGAAGGTCAGACTGATCAGTGGATGCATTTAAGCTCTGCAAACGTCTGAGAAAGAGTGTGTGGAACATAGCCACTGGAAAGCAACTGAACCAGCACAACATTTCATAGGCCAGAGGCACACAGATTATAACTATAGCCAAACTACACAGTGTGAGAGAGCCACACAAAAGACAAAAGTATTGGATAAGGCTGAAACAGATTTAGCCTTAATAGACAGTGCCTCCCTAGAGCTTTTATGCTCACAGCCAAGCAAAACGGTTCTGCACAGGAAGACAAGAACTGCAGACTTCTGGCATGGGTCTTGAGACATAAACAGTATGAGAGACTTGTTCCCATAGTGGAACAAAGAGGTGAAGCAGACCCCCTCGAAACAAACAATTCCTGGCCATCATACCATCCAAAGAAGCACAAATAAAATTAGGTGTTTCATTTAAGCTTTCCCTTTAATTTTAAATATATAAAGAAGAAAATAATATATTTAAAAGTTGCTAACTTTTTGTTTATATTGACCTTCCTCTACTTCCTCTAACAAATCAAACACAACCACATTCTCCCCTTTTTCAGAGATACATTGGTAGTAGGAAGCTCTGTTATAGACTCTCTTTTTGTTTCTTTTTTTCCAGACAGCCTTGTCCATTTCTTTCCAGTCCTGAGATGATCACGCCTATTCTTCATTTTCCCCCTCTCCCTGCTCCTCTAAGGTGACTTAAAAAGAGAAAGACTCACACATAGGCTAGGAAGATGACTTGATTAATGACTTTTCCACTCCTGTAAGTAATTTCAAAGGAATAATTCTATCCAGGGATGACAACAGGGAAGATGTTTCCATAAACCCCAGTATGCTTCCTGCAAACACATAAGCATTCCAAAGCAGGCAAGGAGAGAGTGAAGACCTCATTCTCTAGCAATGCAATTATTTTCCTTTTCTGCTTGCTTTTTCTCCCCATACTTTCTGTTTTTCCCATACTTCCCATGTTTTTATCTTTCCTTTACTGTGTTTTACGTATTTCTGTCATTTTCTTCCATCATCTCCTCTTTCCTAGCCTGTTTTTCTAGCTTCTCCAGCCTCCAATTTCCTTTGTCTGCTAATTGCAGCAATTAAGATGGAAACAGTAGTTCTCAAAAAAAAAAAACACACACCAAAATAAAACATAACAAAACAAAAAAAAAAGAAAATAAAAGAAAAACAGACGCCTCAGCTTTTAGAGTTGAAACAAGAAAACTGGACTTCGAGAAAAGGTGAAAAGTGAGCACAAAGGTCTGTTTTAAAATGACACTGCAACAATGAAAGCAATTAGGGAAAAAAGTAAAGTGAAAAACTAACCCAAGTTTTCACTTGGAATTCAAGCTTTCTTTCAGTTAAAAAATAAAGTTCTTGTCCAATATGTTTCTGTACTCACTGATTTTATCCATAATGGGGAGTAGACTTGCCAGAATATCATGAGAGTCTTACTAGTAATGAGACTTTTAGACAGAGAAAATGCCAGAGTTTCTAGATAAATCAGAAACAGAAAGTACTAATTATTTAAATGGAAAATTTCTCTCATGAAGGAGTGCAGCCCTGTATCTCAAATAAAACCAGGCCCACAAATTGCTGTACTGATATTTTTAATAGTCTGCTATGTTAATCAACTTTCTAAGATTCAGTCTAGCTGCCTCAGGAGGGGCTTTGTTAACCACACCCTACAATACACAGGACAGTTTGGTCCTAGCTGAAAGGCAAAGGGTACAGAACAGAGAACCCAAAACCTCTTGATGGATGCTGTGGTTTGAGGTCGCAACACATTTCTAGTGGAGTTTGAGAAAGCCAGTACTCTGCTGCTGCCACAGCTTTTGCTTGCCTGCTGCACAGATTCCCTTCTGCAACACTTGGT
This sequence comes from Rhabdornis inornatus, assembly GCA_013397075.1. Classification (NCBI taxonomy): domain Eukaryota; kingdom Metazoa; phylum Chordata; class Aves; order Passeriformes; family Rhabdornithidae; genus Rhabdornis; species Rhabdornis inornatus. The sequence continues at coordinate 5,473,588 of VWZS01007271.1, forward strand.
CCTATCCTACAAACACAGCTAGAACACATTCAAGGTGAACTTGGGGCCTTAGAAAGTTTCTGAACACAATAGAACTATCTTTTTATTGGAGGAATATGTATTAGAAGATTATTACTTTGCTTCTCAAAGTATGGTTACTACAGGAGAAAACTTGTTCACTGAAGGACAACTCAGAAGATAGCTCAGCTTCTCAACATCAGTTTTGCCCAGCTTCAGGTAACATTGACTGATTTAGGAGACAGGAGCACCACGTGTGTCAGAGAGCAGCTCCTCTGTAGGGCACTTCAGAGCACCAAAGGTAAATTCATTTTCTGAATCACCTCTGAAGGAGCTTCTCTGTGCAGGGTTCATACAGATTCTAGGAAAACCAGTATTTAAACTGAGAGTTTTGTGTTTTATGCTCACATAAAATGTGAGCATAAAATGTGTGGGCAGAGCAGACATTTCCCTCTGCATGTGTCACTATTCAGCCTTTATCAAGCTTACAGTGTGGGGCAAGATCTCGCCCGGCCATTGCATGTGCCAAAGGGAGAAGAAAGGAAGGCAAAAGGAGGGTGAGACTCTCATGCTGGGATTGTACACAGAGGAAGGGACAGGGTAGTGAGGCACTCATGCAAAACACAGCATAGGTGGATAAGGAAACAAAAACAAAATCAGAGATACATGCACATTGGATTTTACTTGCAATAAATAAAAACTAGGGCAATGCACCCATTTTTATCACAGGCTTCACTAATGAGAACATTGCTAATGAGAACACAACATGGACAAAAGCTTCTCTGAAAGCTTTTTCATTCAGCACCAAACACTTCCCAGTCAAAATCCAGAAAGACTTCCTAATAGGGATTAGCTCATTTTCATTGTGAGCCAGAGGGCTTTGGAACAAAAATACCAAGTGTTTGGTCAGGAAAAGTAATTTGGGCCAAATATTGTTCTCATTTGCTCTTGGTCTCTCTTTCCCTCCCCTCTCTGTTCTCTCCCAGTGATGATGAAGGGTACGACTGTCACCACTACTTCTTCCTGTTAGCACAGAGGAAAGACTCAGGCAAAAGGCTCTTGCTTGATTCCATTCATTGCAGCTGGGTCATGCAGACAAACCACAGCGAGCTGATACAATGAAAAGCAAGTTTTAACTGGAAAGCATTATTTTTTTTTTCCTTTGCCTCGAACTGTACTGCTCTCACGTAATTTTGAAGCAATGTGCCACTATGTGTACTTTTAAGGAGCAGAATAAATTAAACCAACGAACACTTTCTTCTTAAATTCTTTTTTCCTTACAAAGTAGGCAAAGCATACAAGCATCCATATTATTATATGTATGCATAAATCTGAAATAAAAATAAGAGGTCAAATTTGGTGTGATTTACTATACTGACTACATACCCCCACCAAGTATGCAGCACCCTAATAAATCCTGAAGTGCTCCCTTAAATTTGCATAATAAGTATGCACTACACTCAAATCCAAATGTGGATTGATACAGACATCTTAAGGAACAAACAACTCACTGCATAGGCACAGACTACAATAAGAATAATTCTCTGATTATGGCTGATGCCAAAAAGATTAGCCAGCTAATGGAGACAGCTATCTACCAAGCTGGCTCAATTTAATGAGCATTTAATTCACCCTAAGATCCTCTTTGAAATAAAAATGAAAAAAAACCGAGATTGTCGTGGGTTTTTGCTTAACTGAAAGTGGAAAAAGGCATTATAGACTTCAGGTACATCTGCTGAAGTTCATCATTACCACGGGACATGAAAGCATTTTTCTTAATCTCTTCTTAACTAAAACAATTTAAGCCCATTTTCATTGTTACTTCTCCAGGCTGTACCTTTCAAGGACAGTTCCACTGTTTTTAATCTAAAATACAATAACCTGCGTCATACACAACACACATAAATTTCGAAATCTCCCTGTGACAGGCAAGGGCAGTAAATTGAGAAAAGGACGAGGACAGTAACTTCAGGTGTGCAAAGGCTGTTTCCTAGCAGGGGATCAATAATAGCTGACTGCATTATGGCCAGAGAAGCCAGCAGCAGCTTTGCTGTTTTGCTGCTGGAGGTCATTGCTACCCTCGGTGCAACTGAGCCTGATGCGGTACATGCCCAGAGTAGAGAGGTGCAGAGATCCCTGAAAGAGCTCCAAACAAGCCAGCCTGGTTGCTGCAAGAAATAGAGCTGCAGGACCCAGGGAAAATGGTCAGTGCAGACCCAGGTTAGCACAGCACGTGCCTCACAAATATCTTCACTTCTTCCACAGCTTAAGTAGGACTGTTTTTAACTCTTTAGGCCTCACACATCACAGCTTTACTGGCTACATCCATCTCCCTAACAAAAATAATAATGCTAAAAAAATTTTAAAGCACAAGTCTTATGAGGAGCAGCTGAGGAATTTGGGGTTGTTTAGCATGGAGAAAAGGAGGAGGCTCAGGGAAGATCTTATCACTCTCTGCAACTAACTGAAAGGAAGACATAGGCAGGTGAATGTTGGTTTCTTTACCCAAATAACAAGAGATAGGACAAGAGGAAATGGCCTCAAGTTGTGCCAGGGGAAGTTTAGATTGGATATTGGGAAAATTTTCTTCGCTGAAAGGGTTGTCAGGCATTGTAAGAGGCTTCCCAGGGAAGTGGTTGAGTCTCCACCCTGGAGGTATTTAAAAGATGTGTAGATGTGGCACTTGGGGATACGGTTTAGTGATGGACTTAAAGTGCTGGGTTAATGGTTGGACTCAATGATTTCAAAGGTCTTTTCCAAATTAAGTACTCCATGGTTCTATCTCAGTTTTGTCTTTGCAGGGGTTATTCTCTCCTCTCAGAAAGGAAGGAATGAGTTGGTCCAGCTCATAGAGATACAACTGAAAGGGTGAAATGAAGGACAGTGGTCTCACTGACTGTCCTAGATCACCAAAGAGGGAATGTTACTTTAGTCTATCTCCCTTTCTGTTTATCAGTTGAGTTTATCCTTCTTATTCCCTTTACTACACCAATGCTAAGGTCTGCAGACTTTCCTGTAACTTAGCCTCTTGCTGCCTCAATTTCTTCTCCTGTAAAGTGGGAGTAATAGATTTATATTCACCTTTTGGCAACTAGATTAACTAATCCAATTAACCATGTATCACGCATTTGTAAAGAACTGTAGGCTCCTCAGAAGCAAAGCATTACAGTAATACAAAGTTTTATTGCTATTGTTGTAAAAATAATCAAAATTCAGAGAGAAAGGGAAGATGCCAGCTGGCAGATTGAATATCCAGTCTCACTTACTGGCAGCAGGACCATTGCTGATTATGCAAACTTGTACTTCCAGTCTTCAACTGGTTAAGGAGCTGTTGTCAGCTTATTTCACAGAAAGCTCCTTGTGGCTCAAAATACTCTCTCATCAGCTTCTTTTCATGGATCCAGGATTCCCAAAGGCAGAAGTCCTTAAGCACATGCTTAGTGCAAAACCAGCATTTAGGTGCTCTGGTTAATAAGACTCACAATAAAAAACTTCCTCAACGTAAGAAAATAAGGTTTTTTCTCAAAAAAATACACACATTAGAGTATCCGTGGCCAAAATTTATCTTAATAAAACTCGTCTCCTTGATGAGTTTTGCAAATGCAAAACCTTGCATTTGCATAGAGTTTGGTTCAGCTAAGTATATGCATATATATACATACAAACATACATAACACGTATCATACATATTTCATTTAAATAAATTTTTTCCTTGGGCTTGGGTCTTGGTGTTGCAGAAAGACTGTAAGACTGTACCAGGCTTTCACTACTATTCAAGATATCTGAACTACCCAGGTGTAAGGGATATATTCCAATTTAAAAGGGCCTTTCTGGCTGTCTAAGAAAAGTTATGTGGTCAGGGACACAGGAAGATGGATGTGTGGCACAGAACACACCAAGGTAACAGACTCTAGACTGGCAAGCATGGACTCTTGTTGAAAGCTGAACAGTAACAAAACCTGTGAGGATTTTCAAATAGAAGTTTGGAACATTTGGAGCATGGCTGCATAAGCAAAAAGGTAAAAAAAAAAAGGGTTATGAGAAGAGCCAACAAACAGAATCTCCTCCTGAAGTAATTCTCTTCCTGGAATAAGCAATAGTTAATAATGAGAAGCAGACAGCCACTGAAAAATGAAAATAAAACCACAATTTAGTCAAAGAGAGAAGATGGTTACCACACACAGGAAGCATCATTAATTAAGACTTCTAAAAGAAGATTTCTCATCTTGAAGGAACTTATTAGCAACTGATTGCTCCAAGGTTTCAAAACATGTGAAAATAACAATTATAGAATGTTACTAGCTAGAAGATGACTGAGATGATGAGATCAAAGATTAAATCTTCAGGTTTTTTATTGGAAAATTCCCACGAAAGAGAGTGGGAAAATGGGAAACTTCAGCATAATGTAGATATTGACAACTGAGTAGAGAAAACTACAGGCAGGTCAGATACCGATAACTATTGTCTACTCAGCAGAAAACCAAGTTGATCACCAGAGAGCTGTTTCCCCAAATCTGTGCCACCATATGTCCTAAAATGTATCCATGTATTAGACCATCTCACCAGGGTGTTACAGAAACTAAAATCATGGGCAGTGTAATTCCTGACAGGTAAAACTAAAAATCTATCTTAGAAAAACCTGATGCTCTCACTCTTTTAGGAAAAGCAATAGCTAGCAATAGACAACTGGAGAGTCCAACAGAAGATTTGATACCACTAGAGAAATCTCAGCTGACCAGAAGAACAGGGTTCAGTGTTCTTAGATCCGATCTCAGGAACTGACACACCTTGGTTTTGTCTATATGACGACTGAAAGGCTGTGCAGCAGCTACAGCTGCAAATAGCTCCAGGGAGGCTCATCTGAAAGCCTGCACAAGTGGGGATACCAGCATGAGAAAGAAAACAAGTCAAACCAAATGTTAATTTCTCCAAAATATGCCCTCAAAGAAAAAGGCAGGGAAACACAGTGTGTAAATAAAAGGTGATCTAAATGAGTCTGATTAATGGTGACAGGAGAAACAAATGACCCATATTAGCATATCTAAGAGAAGAGCAGACTGGATTTAAGAGTCCACAAGATCATCTGCCTACCGCATTTTCACCTTCAGAACAGTTACTGAGAAGCACATCAAGTGGCAAAACAAGCTCATTAACTTAATCAGTTTTTGATAGCATCTGACAGCCTCCATCACTGCTCACTTAAACACTAACAGAGGCATCTGAAGGTTGATCAGAAGCAAAACAGACCTTTGTTGTGGCAGACGCAGGAGGCCGTGGCTGGATTGCTCTTTTCACCAGAGAAGAACAGCATAAACAATTTGTTTTTCAGGTCTTGAAAGACAATGTGAAAAGAGTCACCTTACACTTTGCCCTACCTCAGTAGCAGTCACCTTCCAGCCCATCCCAACACCTTGTTGGCCATAGCAGGCAGGTTCCCAGGACTCTGCCGCGAGTGACATAGACATTGGGGCCACTGCTATTATCATCCAAGCTGATGTTAACTTTGCTTACTTGTAGCACCTCTGCATCTTTACATGTCATGGATTCCTTCAAAAATAATGACAAGCCATAACATGAGCGATCACAGTGAAACAATAAAGGCACGGGAGCAAAATATGTTGTTTGTCTTCTGCAGGACACTGCCACAGATTTTGACATGAGGAATGGATAAATGGATACTGTCTAAAATCAGCATACCCTTTTAGCATGAGGCCAAAGTTTGGTATTCAATGCCAAAATAGCAAAGTCACAGTTCAACTATCACATACGTGCCTCAAAACTTCATACCCAGTAAGGGTAACACAAACAAGATGCTGCAAATGATAAGTTAACAAAAAATCACAGATCACAAATGAATTTGTAAAGCAGAAAACACAGCAGAATTCGTATTGGCACTGGCATGTATGTTAAGAGGGTTATTCACAAAGACCTATCAGCAAGGTGTTAAGCACTTACAAACAAAAACAAACAAACAAATTCAAACAAACTCAAAAATCTGGCTGTCAAATTCAACACTTAAGTCTGCAACACATGTCCTCTTCCCCTTAACAAACTGGCATAGAACAATAACCTTGAAAGATAGATTTGTAGTTAACAGTCCCTGTAATTTATCTTAAAAACAGGATGAAAATACCTAGTTCATTTGCTAAGAACAAAGCCTTACCATCAACCACCATGCAGCTGGGGATCATAGAGGGGTATCTCTCCTTTGGCAATTCTTTTGTTCAGGAAAAGATAATCTATGGGTCCTGATAAAGAAAATTCCAGGCCAGGGGTGTCCAAGAGTGAGTTACTATCTGAGATCACAGGATGTATTCCAGTTAAAGTATATCATCTACATACATTAGCCCTTACTCCATTATTGTCTATTCTCCACAGGATGTATCACTGGACCTACAAGTATTTCTGGGGTTTTCTTGCTATGAAAACAAACCCCGGGTTTCTGCTGTTGGTAGTTCTTTCATCTGAGATTCCTTGGTATTGGTGACTCATCTCAAAGTCAAACTCAAGAGTTTATTTTCTTAATAATTTTTAATTTGTTGGTGGTTTTCTTTTTTAGTGTTTGGGTTTGGCAAAAGATGAGGCTTGAGGAACAGGAATAAACAAACCTGACTAAGCACATAATGCTACCACTTTTTGGGCTATTTTAAAAGATGATAAAAAATATGACACTTTGATAATCATTGATTATTTGCATTATATTGTAGAAGAAAGGCTTGCAATACACTTGGGTCCCACATTGCAAAGCCTTGTAGAGCAAAACAGGAGATATATTTCATGTCTCAATCAACTATGGATAAAATATGCATGACAATTTCAGCTTTGGAGGCCCAGAAAGGTTATTTATTTTTCCTGTCTGGGAAAGAGTTATTTGTTTTTTTTAATTGTACCGTGCCTTTTAATAAGGAATGTTAAGGAATCTTCTGTTGACAAGAAAAACAATACAGTCCAAACCATTTCAGCAAGAATGCCTATTATGCACTGGATAGTATTATGCATATGACATGCATTGTACTTGCTGCAAACAGGAAAAACATTTGCTGTTTTGCTCAGCTGCACAGAGAACAGCTTCTCACCCATGCTTTATCTATTTTTTTCAAACACTAAATATTACATCACTGTGAAATAAATTAATTGACCTGTGCTGTGAATAAATAAATTAAAAAATTCAATATGCTGCTTTGAATTTGCAGCTCATTTCTGCAAGACGGTTTTGCAGTAGCTCTAACATATGAGTTAAGTAAGCCTTTCTGACAGGTGTAAAAGCCTTTCATACCACTTGCAAGGTTACGCTAGCAAAATATGACAGAAAACGTGGACTAGTCACAATATCGTATGTTCTATATCAGCAAGTATCATAACAGAAAGGCTCACTACACCAAATAAAATGTACTATGTGGTAAAACAATGGGTGTGCAGAAATAATGACATAACAGAATAGGCAGGAGCTGGGGCTTTAATTTGACACGTTGCTTTGCCATAGGATTAACTGAAATGAGACTCATTATCTGGGAAAAATAAAATAATGAACTTATCCATCAGGAGCATTACCCTATGCTTGGCTAAGGAGAGAGGAAGCAACATTTATTTATTTGTTTGCCTTTTTAGAGCTGAAATGAACTCATATAAGATTTTGGCAGTTTTCATATGTACTGCCTTTCTCTGCCATCCTGTTGCATGTGCTTTCTCAAAGGGACTTTATCGATCTCTCTTCCCAGATGTTTCATATTTGAGGAAGTGTCATAAATCACTGCTGGAGCAGGAGACATTGCTGGCTTTCACCCATTCAATGCTCTAAATCTGAATTTGATTTTGTTTTGCCTAGTTAGTAGCTCACACCCAGCCCTTGGCTCATGTGCCTGTACCCGGCTCATCCCGGTGATATCCTGCATACGACACAAAGAACATTTTAATGGCCTTGGCCAAGGGATGCTTTTGGTTGCTATCAAAGTTGGATGAGTCTGCTGAGCCATTCCATTCATAAGAAGAGCGAATGCTGGGAAGGAACTTTTCCTATCATAAGACTGAACAGCTGATGAGCCAAACATCATCTAACTACTCACTTGTGATTTTGGAAAGAGCTCTACCCTAGAAAAGAAAAGAAGTCTGTGTGGAACTGCAAGCTGGACTTCAATCAGGGTTTCTGTGCTACAAGGCCAGCACTTCATTTGGTATGTAATCCAGAAACTTCTGCAGAAGGTTTATGTGAATTACACATTGCCTCATGTTGAGAGTCAGGCAGTTAAGACATACTGTTCTAACATCCTTGTTCACATGAACTTCAACCACTATTTACTAGCATTCAAGAAAAAAAAATAAATAAAAATTACATCAGCACTGATCTAATGCTTCGATTTTTCACTAGGAGGACAGCTGTTTATACCAGTCTGCCTCACATCTGTGAAAGAGCACAACTTATCAGGGCAGCTGAGGGATGTAGGGAGCAGTACTGAAAACCAGGTTTTAAACTCCCCAAACCTGAACTGACACAAAAAAAGTATTTTTTTTAGTGCCTCCCTTAAAAAAAAAAAAAAAAAAGCCAAACAAACAAAACAACAAAACAAACCCACAACACCATAACCAGTCTACAGAGAAAGAGATACGAACAAGCTAGGTATGAACAAACAAAAACCCAACCCACTGGGATACATAAACTAGGGATTAATTGTTTTGCTCTATGACCATCAACAAAGTCTATCTGCTAGCATCTATTTCTGGAAGTTCCAAATTCAAATTACATCTAATGAGTTTACAGTACAATTTTTAAAGGGTCTCGCCTGAATCATAAAGACTGAAGCAACCATTAAGGCCCATTTGTTAACAGCTATGATAACTGCACTGTCATTACGCTCACTGTAGGACATTGTGCTACACAAAGGACTAATGTTATTGCACCAGACTTGAAGCACTTTAAAGTCATCTTGTGCAACTAGTGAGACAGGCAAAACACATTTTCTAATCATAAAAAGCATTCTGGAAATTGCCAAAATTCATGCATTAGCATCAACTATACATGTAAAATATAACGTTATTTTACCATTTAAGTAGACTGCATTAACCTGCTACGTTTAGCTTTGAAATTTCATAACTATGGTTATCTAAACACCACCATTAGGGTTAGCTATGCATTTAGGTTTGATGACAGTTTGTCCTCTTATGCCCTTTAAATTATTTTCATTTGTTGCAGAAAATGTGTCATCTCTTCTTTTTTTTAACAATATCAATTAACATGTTATTTGTATTACAACTGTTCACAGAGTCTAGACAATGACATGGCATGTCAGCAGATATCTTAGCAAAAGTGATGAAAACTGTGGCTCTCTGCTTGAAGCTTGATGGGTAATCAGAGCTTATCTACTTGCAATTAAATTGTCACCAGGCTAAAGATTTCAAATTGAAATCTACTGACCAAATTCTGGTCTTAATATATACCTGGAGAACACTGAGGGTATGAGAGATTATTCTAATTTAGAGTGATGCAGCTAGAATTGGATTCTGAGGGTTTGCGTCTTCAGCTCTAGAAATCGGGGCTTTTAAAAATGCAAATCTAAGATATTGTCAGAAAAAGTAGTTTCATCTCTATCTTAAGAATATTTTTATGTTCCCACTTATTTATAGATAATAAAAATAGAGCAACGGCACATCACAGAATCTTGTCCTGTCAGGCTAGAAGTCAGGCAGGAGACCTTTGATAGTTCTTTTGTATCAGAAGGGAGGTGTCTCTGACAGCATTGTCATGAGGTACTGCAAAAGAACTGAATCAGTTTTGAGAAGACTGATGGAGAGGATAACAACTGCTACCCTAACATACCTGCATCTCAGGAAAACATGCAGCACTCATACAGGCTGTGTGAATGCTTCACTTCAACATTTCATCCAAGGTATTCTCAGAAAGCCTAATAACTTAGAACCAAAGAAAGCAGAAATATTGCACAATATGCACTGGTTTACAGAGACAGATCAATCACAACATGGCATTCTGCTTTGCACAGAAGGACATGAAAGACAACTTAGAATAAACAGTTAAAAAGCCAGTCTCTAGAAACCCCAGTTAATGATCCATTTATATATAATTTTAACTATGATCCTGTGATGACTTTTTTAGATAATCAGGAATAATTAGCAGGCTTTTTTATATAGACTTAGCAAAAATAGAAAGAAAGAAAGTCTTGGTCAAATCTCTATGTTGAAGGTAGAATCTGTATGTTGTATGTTGGTATGCCAGAGAATTAATTATAACATCATTTGTTTATACGCTTCAGAATAAATAAGGAATCACAACAGGGAATGAGTCCTTGTCCTCTCTTCCTTACAAGTCACTTTATCATTGTAATTTTCTGAAAGAATTATTTATAAAAGATTCTCTATAGATATTCATTTGGGGGCAAATGCCTAAAGAGATAATCACTTAATACACAAACATCTTAATTTAGATTTAACACTTGGCAGCATGTTCCTCTTAATGTTCATCTGGTAACCACCAAAATGTCTCATCTTAAAGAGGGACTTTCATCTGAGGGAGGAGGATGGGAGGTGCATAATGTCTAATGTCAGAGTAATGTTTTAATCCTCTTATCAGTCATAAACCTTATGTCTTACAGTGTTTATACTACTTACTGTAGCTATTTAATTTCTAAATCAAAGGCTTTCCCACATCTTACTATGATGTCTTCCTACATGCTCCTGCCTGCAAGGTTTTCACTTCTACTTCCCACATACAAGTCAATATCTTGTAATGCCCCACATAGTCACAGCTGTGTGCTGGTGGTCAATTCATGTCTGAAAGTTAGATGCTTACTTCTTTTGATTAAATTTAACTTCTAGGCTTCTAGGCCAGACTAGTGAACTCCTCACTGCTCTGATTATTTCTAGTCTTACAGCCTTAGTGCCAGTACAAGCTATGCCAAACTGCTTCAGGCTTTCCCCTGACCAAGTGCAGTCTGCAAGCAGTCCTGGACACAGGAGTGTTCACTCTCCTGGGCAACATAACCCAATGCTTTGACTCTCCAAATCATTAATACTTTTCTCTGCAGCTTGTTCCTAAGGCAGATACAAATACTGTAGGCTCAACAGCAGAATGTGCTGTGAAGTCACTAAACAAATAGTTCTCCTCTGAAAAATACCCCAATCTATTTAAATTAACACAAAACAATATTGTGGTTTCCATAGACCTTTCACCTCCACATGATAATTTCTAGTAAAAGTTGTGACAGAGCTAAGGGAGGCAGAGCAGCCTGAGGGTCAGGACACCCAGTGGGGGTGGAAGGGGTCAGGCTGAGCGCTGATTCAGACCCAGAGCTCCAGCCTGAGCTTTTCACCTCTCAGCCAGCTGTCTGGATGGGGTGTTTCTTTCTGTGGTTACTATTAACAGTGCCAAGCTAAGAACAGGAGAAATGCAGGTACAGACAAAACACATTTTACCAGACCAACAGACAGTTTGAAAACATACTTTTGCACATATAAGCTTTCCTTCAGATTTGAAAAAGCTTCTGTTTCTTCCCCCACTCTCTTCTCCCCTGCCTCCATTTTTTTTAAATCTTGAGTTCACCCCAATCCAGAGTAGGTGAAGAAATTCTCAAAAAGACTGAACAGATGGGAAACCCCTGTTTCATCCAAGAGTATTAATTCACTACTGACTGCAGCTGACAGAAAAGTTGCATCTTGAAGGAAAAAAAAAGCCTACTGAAACAGCACTCCAAAAGGACATAGGAAAGTTCTAGGCAAAAACGTATTTCTAACTTTAAAAAAAATCATGAAGTGTTGCTCCAGCTGACACTGCCTGCTAATACAGTAACTGGCAAAAAAAGTGATTATTTGGATTTTAAAAAAAGTTGCAGAGATTGGGGGGCTTATCTTTGTGATGGCTATCTGTAACTACACCTACTTGTAACTAAAATATTTACACGCAAGAACATTTATGCTTTGGAATGGTCCACATTCTTGGCTTTTTCAGGATAGCCAAGAAAATAGTCCTTTCATTAGTTCAAACTCTGTATTGACACATGGGCTTTGCTATCCAAACAGTAAAAAACACAGCTCAGCTGAGCTGCACAGATGTTTTGAACTGGTCCAAAAGGCCAAGCAATGTGATCAACATCCCATCACCTAAAGTTGTCTCCCTGAGCACTCAATTACACATCTGTACTGCATATTTCTTCTTTCACCAATGACATCCAATAGAAAACAACTAATCTAACACGACTGCCAGTGGATTATTCAATATTTCACTGAAGTCAAAAAGAAATCAGATTGTTTTTTAAAAAACACAGCTATTTAATGTATCATTGCTTGTCAGACTTGGAAGCCAGGCAGCAGACACACAGCTTACAGAAGTCACTGAAAGCAGGGAATAAAAATGTATTTTGAAACAGTATATTGATTTTTATTTCTTTTCTAAGGGCATGTGGAATTTTCCCTGGGTGTAATTCAGCTTGCCTTGTCAAGGAAACGTTCTCTTTGTGTGTGCAAATTGAGTGTTTATCCTTTCAGCCACTTGGGAGCCAGTGGCTTTGTGCTCCTGGTGCCCCTCATGCCAGCAGCCTGAGTATGCTTTGCTCATCTATTTCTTACCAGCCTTTCAATACTGTGACACTGGGGCCGAGCTAAAGGCTGCCTCTTAGCTGCCTGCACTTATGATATCATCATGTTTCCTTTGCAGTCCTTCAAAAAAGGACAAATGTCAAAGAAGCCTTCTAATAATCAAACTCTGAACAGTCCCTCCACGTTCTCAGTTTGCAGCCACCACTGGTGCCCACTGGTCTTGCCCAAAGACACAAAAAGTCTCCAGCGAACACACACATTGCCTTCTTTTGTCTTCCATTTCACAATCCAATACCCTCTTTTTTTTTTAACTTCTGTGTCTAGGGAAGGTTGGTCCTTTTTATTATAAGTGACCCATTAGCTGCATAACTTTACAGGCACCTAAAACCTTGGAAGCTAAGGGAAAAAATGGATTAAAGGAGGCTAATTTGTCTGGCTTACCATGCCAAAATCATAAAAATGACATGAAAATCAGAGACATAAATGTATGGATAGGTGGTCTGGCTCCAAAAAAAGATGGTTCTTGAGTCCTAACATATGGGAGTGGGATCATTTTCCACGTGTAATAAGCTCAGCTATTAACATAAAAGCATTTTACCAAGGGTAAAGTTTTTCTGGAAAAACACACAGAACAAAAGAAAAAGAGCGAAAGAAAAAAAAAATAGGAAATTTTAATTTTCCATATTTAACGTTTGTTCCCATAAGTATAAAGCATTACTTCTACTTTATGATAATTTAAAAGGTATGCTATTAAGAGTACAACAATACCAGAAATGTATAGAAGGGAAAAATGCCAGCAATAAATTAAATTGCATTGATAAATGATAGGAACAAATAATGTCATTCTACAATTAGAAATACGACCAGATTTTTCTTCCCCTTAATTTTCTAAAATGTTTAGTATTAGTAATTATTTATAATTTTTTTTTAATGCCTTTTTTTTTTTTTTGGAATGTTTAATTAACCTCACAATTTCCCTTTATCCTCCAGCCATTGGAAGCAGTGTGCTGGCACTCAAAAATTATCTGCAAGTACTGAAATATTTCAGATTGGAAAACAATGTGGAAGCTAGGTTGGTTGTGGGACACTGCCCTAGCCTTTCACCTCTGTTGAGCTGGGAAAAGAAATCTGTCTTAGGTCATAAGTCAAATGGGCTTCGTGATATGAAGGAGTCCCTCAGGAACACAGACACAGAAATGAGGCATGAGAGAGAGAGACACACACTAGGACTCATAACCTACTTCTCTATTGCTCTGAGCCAGCTTCCTAAAAAACCTTAAAACCTCATACAAGCAAGCTCCTTCCTACCAATTTAACTTGGATCTACCCTTAAAAAATCACTGAAAAAGCTAAGCTTTCAATCTTCAAAACCACATACAGGTACACAAAAAGCTCTTCAACATTGTTTGGACTTAAACTGATCTTTATACAGCACACTGAGCTCTTGGCATGGAAAATGCAGGCTTAATTCTTCCCACCCCTGCCTGTATAAGCAGGCATTTGTGTCCCATGCCCTGTCATGTTCAGTGAGGTGACTCACAGCAATGCCCAGCCACTGCCCTCAGCAGCCTGTGACACAAGCCTGCTCTCCAAAAGTGGGGTTCGGATGTTCAGCCTCATCTTTCTTTCCTTATTTAATTCTGTAAGCCTTCATCTCACTCTCTTGTATTAATCCTCCAGGCCAGATAGTTAAGGAATCTCTTATTTATAGCAATCCCTTGTAGCTCAGGACAGCAGTAAAATGCTGGTGTGCCAGGAGGATTACCTGAGCAGAGCGGTTTTCCCTACAATACTTTTCCTCCCTGCCACAAGCACTAAAAAAGGAAGGCAAATTCTATAATGCTCGCAGGCAGTAGCAGTGACTTTCTGTAGTCCAGCTCAGATAGCTGAAAAGCTTTGGGGCACCAATGACTTTTTCAGAGTTCCCTTTTTGATCACTGCACTGCTGCAGCTATCTATTTATTCCTGTGACAAACACTAGAGTTATTTTACATATATACATATATATGTGTGAACATAAGCATATATTGACACATGCATGTAGCAGAGGGAAGGAGCTAGACAATGAGATACTACAGGTAATATGACAAACACATCCTACTCCAGGCTTTGCATTAAAGGACATGTCCAAATACAATTTTTTCCTCCAGCTCCTGAAGGCCATGCTTAGGCTGGACATATTGCAACAGAGCTTTAGCAACTGTATTAAAATTGTTTTCTGACAACTAATAGCACATTTTCACGAGGCTTTACACATGGTCAGAGATTCAACACTGCCATTAAGGAGAACAGTCAGCCAGTAAATATCTTGTGCTGTTCTTCCCTAGCAGGAGTGTGATTACATCCCAGCATACCAAACCGCTCTATCTCGTCCTTGCGACCTTTGTCCTTTAGCAAACCCACAAAGGGAAAAGCTGGTATTCCTGCTCCAAGAGCATCACATATGAGTTTTAATCTGCTTCAAGATTTTGCTGCCCTTAGAAACACTGAACTCTCTTCTGTGTGAACAACCTGACAAGAAGCCAGGCAAAGGGCCACTTGCCGGTCAACAGGAAGTAAGCTGGGACAAAAGGTCCAAGTTGAGGAACGCTTCTCTGGGCTCTCTGTCGATGTGCAGCCTCGGCAGCCTGCACTTGGGGCAGAGCCAGCACAAAAATGTACTCCGGGTAACTGTGGGCTTTGATTAAAAAGCCACAGTGCTTAATAACAAAACCTGACTGGAGAGAAAAGAGAACTGAAAAAGAAAGAGCCAAGCTTATGAAAAATAGCTCGTGCCTTCAGGCTCATTTTAAAAATGTGTTTTATTGACTTTTTATTCTATTAAAGGATATTCTTATTCTCTACTTAGATACTGTCCACTTCTTCATACTGCACATCAATAGATGATGAACCAACGCAAAATGCTCAGGTAAAGCAATCCAGAGCCACTGTGTGAACGAGTTCATGTTTCTCTCAGCATCCTGGAAAAATGAGCTCTTGAACTATTCAGGAATCCCATTAAACCCACACATGGATAGAAAATAATGGCATTTACAGAATGTCTGTATATGTGCACTGACACCATGAAATACTAAGTATGAGTGGAACCGATGAGTTCCATGAGCACCTCTGAGTTAGCTGTAGTGAGGAGAAGCTTGCAGGCAGCCGAACCTGGTGGCATTGCAAGTACCAGAAGATGTTTTTCACTGAAAAATCTCCAAAGTGGGACTTTGAGCAGAGATACAAAGGCTCTTTAGAGATCACATCAAGCACTCAAAACCAAATCCCTTTCCTCACTTGAAACAGCCTTTGTGCATACAAAGAACATGTAAATGTGTCTTGTGTGGGAAGATCTGTCTATAGCCATCCCTGCAACTTTACTGTATGTAGCTTTGGGGGAGTCAAGTGGACTTCTCTTCTTCCTCTCCCCTCTCACCCTTTTTAAAAAATGTTATGAATTTGTTTTGCACATAAGGAAAAAATATCCTTAAAATGAGATTTAGCTCAAATATGACTTTCTAGAACAGGGCTATGTATTCCTCTCCAAGTAATTTTAACTGGATGACTAAAAATTTCAACTGAATTATTAAAAATAGCAAGATTCTATTTCCTTGCTGCCAGAAAATTTCTGAGTGCTCTGAAGTCAATTGGCTCAAAAAGTATCACTAATAAATAGAATAAAAATAATTCACAATTTTAAATTCAGCAATACAATTTCTAGTTTGAATTAGGAGACTTTTCCATTACATTGTAAGTTATGCTTATAAAGGCCTTCATATTTAAAATATATTTAATTAGTTTTTTCTCCTTAGTTCAGTATGAAACCAAAGTAGCAGTAGAGGAACTAATTACTATCCATCATCTGTTTTGCTACATCCCTCTGCAAGTTCTCAATCCATAAAAAATGCAAAGCAGCTTGTTGCTCCTTTGCTGAAAGTAATCTTGGTAAATAATGTGCTTTTACCCCAATGTCCTGAGATGTCTGTGGACCTGAACAATCCCTGAGGAGCATGCAAAAACTTGCTGCTTCACAGTAACCTGCACATATGAGTCTTCAGTCACTCCCTCTCTCCTTTGTTGACTTCACCATATAAATAGCAAGAACACAAAAAAAAAAAGCGGTAAAAAGAGATTCTGCTTAGGTCATACTAGGGACATAGTTTGAACTAAACAGGGGAATGACTGCCTGGCAACAGCTTTGAAAAATGTATGCTGGAGTTAATAGCGCTAGCAAAGTGCCCAATGCCATCAGAGCATGGAAGGGCAGATCTTACTGCAATCAGTGAACAGGAAGGTGGTGCAAACACCAACTACAATAATCCACTCCTTAGTTTGGAGGTTTGTGCCCTTTTCTGAAAACCACATATCATGACCAACTGGTAAAGCCCAGAGCAGAACAAAAAAATAATTGCAAAGTTAGATATTACAGAGCTAAGAGGAAAGACTGAAAAACTCAGGGTCCAGTTGCTGGACAAGGCAGAGCAGAGACAGGATGACAGTAATCCAGCAAATTAACAGTTGCTGCAATGTATAAAGGTAAAACTATTTTTCCTTGTTCATTGGACAAGGAACAGTAGCCTAAAACACAGCAAGGAAAATAGATTGGGCATCACTCCCCCCCCAAAACCCTGTGGGTAAGCATAGTATGTATGCATTGTATTATGGAACTTTCTGGGGAGAGGATGTAGGAATAACCGTAGAAAACAAATCAGCCTGCCTTAAGATCAGGTGGATGGACTAGATAAATTCTTCCCAGCCCTATCTTCTATAAGTATTATTTTTATCTAGTCTCATATTAATTTCAATTGGAACTGCAGAATTTATGCTAATATTACAAGGAATATGTGTCACAACAGGTTTATACTACTGAGCAGTCACTGATAATTTGAAGCCTATAATAAATATGTTTTGTAACTAATGAAAAGTTATATATATTAAACTACCAGCTGAAGAAAGACTGCATATTTCATTGCAGTATTTTTTCACTTCTAAGGACACCAATATTTTTTTCATGTTAACCTCTGTGAATTAAAAGACAGACTAGTGTTCAAAAGCTTATGTGGATATACAAATCTCAGTTTTACGAAGAAAAAAAAAATGCATAGATATAAATTTTAGGCTATCCAGACAGTCAATTACTACACAGCTGGCATTTCTGTTGCTGTCTGTCACAGTCTGTTTGAAATTACGACCATCTCTCACTGTAAAAGCTTGCAGAAAACTTGACAATGGCTTCTGATCCCTTTTTTTATTTTCGCTGCTCAGTAACAAGACCTGTGGAGGACACCTGCTTCTACCTACTGGACATAACGTTCTGCAATCTTGACTGGTAGAAAGTAATAAACCTCAAAACTCCATTATAGTGGTAGCCAGCTCTGTCATAGTGATTTTCCATAGTTATCCCCCCTAGAATTCAGAACTTCAGACTGATTTATTAGGAAAATCTGAAAGATGTTCTGGAGTACACTATCTGAAACACAAGGAACACTGATTTGCTATTGCCTTCTTTTGTGCATTGTGTTGTTTTCCTTATTTGTTCGTGTGTTACACTGTCAGACACGTTGGAATTAAGCAGAAGATATAACCCAGATGTCAGTGCATTTGTAGTAGAAAAAGGCAATTTCAGAGTCTAGTGCTTAATAAAATTTTTGCATGATTTCCTACAGCTGTTATCCATGTGTTATTTCAGGATAGCTGAAACACTGCACTGTTAAAGAACTGAAACAAACACTCAAAACACGCTGAAAATGCAAACCCACAAGTTACTTTAATGTGGGATGTAAGTCTAATAGAGTATTTGGGGCTAGCGCTGATAAATAACCACTATGTTATCCTTGCCACCAGATTCTGGATCCCAAAACCAAAAACCTACTAAACATATATATATATTTGCCACATGTAATTATGGCATCCTGATTTAGTCACTGGAGTCTCTTCCTTCCCTGAGGTTTAATCCTGTTTATTTTTGACACAATGTGGGTTCTTGTTGCACTCTAGAATCTAGAGACAAAATATAAGTCTGTGGATTAAAACAAAATTATATAGAAATCCTTCCATATTAACTCCATGTGTGGTGATTCTAAGGGCCACAACAATGTGTAAGTTTCAAATAATAGTCCTGAAGCTTTAAAAAACAACTCCCTTTCTGTTTAAATGCTAAAGAAAGCAGGAATTGGTTTTCCCTGTGCTATGAACCAGGATGCGATCCTTCTTCATTTCCTACACAACCTTTGAACCCAGAGCTTTTGGCCTGTCTGTCACACAAAAGATATATGAGGTCAACAAGTGTTAAGTTTACCCTAAAAAATAGATGAAAACAAACATCCATGCTTATGAATACACTGCTACTGCACTTGGGTGGCCATGTGCAAGAGAAGAGATGCTGGGACTAATGTCTTCTCTGGTATATTTCCAGTGACCTCAAGGTTACATCAAGACCTATTTGCCCATTGCACTTACTGATACACATCAGGATTTTTAAATAAAAACATATCTCGGGTGAGAGAGTTCCAGAAACAGATGCACAAAGCCTTAGAAGGGTTTTATACTCAGCATGGTGTAACTGAGTGATCCTGTCCAGCAGAACACCGGAAAAGCACATTAATCAAGAGCCAAAAGCCCACATTCTGGATTTTTTTGTTTATCTTAACATAATTTGTTTACATAAACTTTGCACAATATTTTTCAACCCACTGTTCCTTTGGTATTTACTTATCTTCCTAGAAAAAGCTTCCTGCCAAATAAATAATTAGAAAATAGATTTTCCCCTTCCTAATTATTAATTATTGCTGCTTGTAAGAGAAGATATTTAAAGAGACTTGATAGTCAAGAAGGAGCCTCCTCTGATATGTTCATCAGTAGTCCCAGAATTTCAGCCCTTTGCACTGTTTCAGATAAAAATAGAACATAAAACGATTAGAAAATATAAGGCTTATACAAAGGCAGATGGCTGAAAAGATCATTTCAGGTACAAAAACAAAAACAAACAAAAAAACAAAAACAAAACAAAACAACACACTAGACTGTGAATTTCATGAGGGTAGGTGTTAGAAAGAGGGGAACCAGTTGCAGACACCTAGGAAGTGTCGAGTATTTATTTATGCAGAGTAAGGAGTAGGATCCAGACCAACACAGAGACTTTATGGTATCTAAGAATGATCCTTCCATGCCCAGAACTTTGGCTATAATCCCTGGTAAATACTGACAAGTGTGCTGTCATGCTTCAGAGCAGAACACTGGATACCTGACCTTCAAATGCTCTAGTGCTGCCGAAAAAATGCTTTTATAATGCTACTGGAAATGCATGTATCAAATCTCCTTCTAATACCTCCATCAGAAGTAATTAATGATGGGAATTTATGGGTTTGCCCAGAACTAGTCACTTGCAGGACAAGTCACTATGGGTGTTCATGACAGAACTTGTTTTTCTTTTTTAAAACACCTTAAATAACCACCAAACAGACACCTTTGAAACAGGTTTCGTTGTTAAAAAAGTGTTGGCCTATCAATAACAAAATAACACACCCTCAAAACCAGCTGCTTCACATTCCATTCATCAGTCTTTTCGTTGCTCATGTCAAACATTGACAGGTTTAATGTATTGAGAGATAGGAGTTTGTCCTTGGCTCTAGCAGGAGGGAGGAAATGAGGGCTGAGCACCAGTTCACAGCACACATACTGAAAAACCTCCGGACTAAATGGGGCCTTGAAAAAACTCATCCTTCCGTGCCCTGGGATCACCCTGCACAGACACCACAGGAGCCGCAGATGTGTGTGCGTGTCACCCTGAGCAAGGACAAAAATAGCAATCCCCGAACTTTTTTTGGATGCGCTTTGGGCAATGCAACAGGAACACACATAAGCCTCAGGTACTATACACTGGGCAATTCCAAATCACCCCTAGGCTTTAAAAAAAAAACAGAAAAAAAGAATGTTTATACAAACACATATTCCAGAATGTTCTGCACTAACACAAAGCAAATAGCCCCTGCAAATGTATGCATACCCTAAGCAGCCAAATAGTGTGTTCAGTTTCAATTTTGTGGGTAAATATGAACCATGGAAAGAAAGTACAGGTATCTTCAAAAAGCACACGTGTCCTAAAAGGAGCAAGTGGTAGTACCTGTTGCCTGATGAGACAGCTGCCAGAGGAGAGAGCTGGAGAAAACAGGAACAAATGTAGAGGGCTGTTGTTCTGAAATATTCCCATGATTTAAGGAAATAAAAGGCATTGGTGATACTGAATTAAGATCTTTGCTTCCCAGTGACAGTTTTGTACATAGCATTTGGGAAGCCATTTGATCACAGCTAGCACTGTAATTTTGTCCTGTCTTGCAGTGTCCCTGAAACAAATTGTTTAGCCTGGTAATCTGCTGATTAAAGGAAAAAAATAGGGCTGCGAGGCTGAGCTCCGGTTGGATCCTGTTTCCCCACAAAACTGGGAGCATCTCCATCAGTTCTCAGGATGGTCCTTGCTTTCCTAGGGGCTTCTTCCCCCCAGCTGCTTCACAGCTTGCTATGGGAATCAGGGCAATCTCATTCCCATGTAAACATAGCCAAGATAATTTGTTTGGGAAAAAGAGGCATCAGCTTCAACCACAAAGACAGCAATCTTTCCTGTAAGTTTGTAACACCCTCTGGTGCAGCAGAACATGTCAGTATTGCATAAGAAATTCAAGACATTTTATTCTATTTGTGGTATATATTATTATTAAATTCATGTTGAACACAAGACCGAGTATGTTTTAAATTTTACCAAAAAGCCTAGTCATGTTCCCATCCTTACACTGGACACTATTTCCCAGATAGAAAGAAGGGTTATGTTCATACCCTGGTCTTGGTCTACTTTAGCCCAGGAAATACAGTGGCTACATTACTGAAGCTACTTGCAGCATTTGTCTTACGAAAATGGTCCAAGGGAGCTGGGTCTGTTCAATTTTGAGAACAGATGACTTAGAGAGGACTTCACCAATGTGTATAAATATCTAAAGGGTATGTGCCAAGAGGATGAAGCCAGGCTCTCCTCAGTGGTACCAAGCAATAGGACAAGAGGCAATGAGCAGAATCTGATGCACATGAAGTTCCACATGAACATGAGAAAGAACTTCTCTACTGTGCAAGAACAGATTGTCCAGAGGGCCTGTGTATTCTCCCTCACTGGAGATATTCAAGAACCCTCTGGACACAATGCTGTGCCATGTGCTCTGGGATGGCCCTGCTTGAGCAGGGAGGTTGGACCAGGTGACCCCACTGTGGTGCCTCCCAACCTGACCCATTCTGTGATTCTGTGAACAGCAGTTTTGGCTCTAATCCGATTAAGAATGCCTAAATTTTACTAAGAAATACCAGTGGTGCAGTCAGTGTCACAGCATATTTCCTGAAAGATTGTCCTGGTTATAATGTAAGCAGGGCCTACTTTGGCTAAGAGAGGCAATAGTTATTTAGCTAATTCAACTAGTCAACTGACACCTTCACCCAGGAGGATAATAAAAGTAAATGTTACTCTCAGGATCCTCCACCTTCTCTGGGTATTGTATATGGTTAGAGGGAAAAATGTCTCATAACAACCACTGACCTGCAAAATCTGCTGTACCACACACTTTCTTTAAAACTCTGTATAAGGGTATGAACAGTACATCTCCCACATCCTGGAGTGCTGGGAGATCAAATGCATCCAAGACTGGGAGGCACCCAGATACTTCAGTGATGCAAGCTATGAAAGAATCCAAGATAGACAGATAATCCTCAGTTATACCATATGGGGAAACCCTGAAGCAGAGAGAAGTTAAGCAACCTGTCACTCAAAAAACATACATGGTGTGTGCAGCAAGGAGAATTTCATCCCCTCTTTCCAGTACTTCAGACATTTGGAACAAGCTTCGAAATGAAGAATATTACTGGAAATAACAGCACGGGAGACAAGTGACTAGCAGATTGCCCACTACATAGCCCAGTGCATATAAAACGCCCTCTCCTCTATCCCACCACTGGCATTAGCATATAGAGCACAAAATGACTGAATGCAGCATGACTATAATCATTTTGATAGCAATTGTTTAAGTCAGTCAAGAGAAGAGCTGGCTGTCAGTTCTAATCCTTTTGTTTGAAAGGTGGCAGCACCAGCTCTGCCTCAATCCCTCTGCAGGATCTTACACCTCTGAGCACTGAGGGCTTTCTACTACCAAACAAGTTTCATGGCAATGTACTAACTAATGACATTGGAAGAATGATTCTTGATTTCCAGTGGCATTACCTCTGCCTGGGTGGTTCTTTTCTTTAAAAGAATTATCAGTTAAGGAACAGCAATTTAGAAGCCATAAATGTGGGGACAGAGATGCCCATTGGGATGTGTGTGTTAACTTTGCTTGCAACAATAGATTAGAAAATCAGACCGAGAGTTACAAAAAAAAAAGAAAGGGCAAGAAACTAAAGATGGACTGGTAAGAATTACTGCAAACCCTGCACTTTTGAAATACAGGTCTAATAAGAAGATATTCACAGGTCCAGAGAGAGTCTATACTTCCCATGTGTTCATTCAAAACAGTTACACACCTACTGTATTTTCCATATGCAAAACAGTCATATGTAGGAATTTAAACTACCCATGAAATCAACACTTTAAAGAAATATTGTTTTACTAACAAATATTCAAATGAAAACTCAATGCTTTTCAAAAGTGTTTACAAGTCAGAAAAATCTACTGCCATGTCTTTAAAAGAATAAGCACCATTATTTCACCAGATATTTTAGTACAGATTTTGTCAAGCTCAGCCAGCCCTCCAGAAATGTCCAGTTTAAAACAATGCATCTTTTTAGAATGATTGGAGCTATAAAAACATATTTATAATATTAGCAAAGAATGTATAGCAATTTGCTATGGCAACACTACTTCAGAATTCAATGATACAATTACACAAGAAAGCAGCTTACTTAAATATGAAATTTTATGCCTGTCCTTACATCACATACATATTTAAGCTTTTCCAGGAACAACATTGACATTCCAGTCAATCATTTAAAAGGAAATATAGGTGTCTGAGTTTTATTTAGCTATCAAGAGCCTTTCATTGTGTAGCACTACATTCAGCAGTTCTCTTGATTATCTCTAAAAAAAAAAAGTGCTGAGCTTGTCAAATTTAAACTTAAACCAGCAAAGTACCACGACACACTCTTGCTTTCTGATGGGAAATGCTGATGGAACACTGTCCTACCTCCAAGGCTACAATGTGTGTCACACTAATCTAAATAGTACTTTCCATAAACAATGACAAGTGTGAAGCTCACTGCATTCAAATAGTAATGGAGAAGGACCACAAGGATATATGGCCACAATAAACTCATTATCAATTCAAGAGCATATGCATGGGAACATATCTGCAACTGCTTATCTATCACTACTGCTATATTTTTATTTTCATGAGTCACTGTAGCTGTAATTTGCATGAGATGTACTGCTACCTGTTTTTAGTGGATAAATTTGGAATTGTCACAGCACTTCTAGTAGCTTGCATGGCCAGAAATCATTATGTTTCCCTATAACTGTGCAACGTGAAAAAGGGGTAATCTGCTTTTCGAAACTCAAGTTTACTACACAGTACTTTAAAATGCAGACTTCATTTTTATCATTCAGTAATTTTATTTCACTTGCCAGGACTCCTTGTTTTAGTTTTCTTAACTACACCAATTAATGCAGACTTTTTCTGGCTTAAATGGGTTTTATGAATTCTTTACCTCCTGGAGACAGTTGTAAAGAGTTTTGTGAGATGCACATGAGACAGCAAAGAAAACTCAGAAAGTTTAATCCTAGCTTTGCCAACACTTTCCCCTGAGACTGTGGATAAAAGACAACCTCACCCTCCCTCCTCCAGTAGCTTCGGTTTCCTTGAAAGGATCTCAAAATAGACTAATAGACCACCTGTGAGGAGATCTTGAATTCCTTAAACTCTTATAAGGAATAAAATTTCTCACTATTAATAATTTATTCCTATTGCTGATCCATTTAAATAGAAACACTGCAAAACCACTTCACACGTCTATTAACTCTGAAGTGACTAGTAGCCCATTATTTGTGACAGTTCTCCAGTTTGAGTTTACTCAATCTTCCTGTTACATCTATTAGGACTCTTCTATCATCTCTAAGGTAAAGACTTAAAATGCATTAATTCAGAGCATTTTTTCAGAGTCCTCCTTATTATTACTTTTCCTGTTTAGCATTTATTAGTGGCCTACAGCAATTTTCCTCAGGCCAAGTATTATCATTAGTGCTTCCTAATCAATCATGGAAACATGGTCCAGAGAGGATCTCCTCTTTGCCAGGTGACAGAAAATCAGATTCTTTTTCTGTTATTCATTCTATCAAAATACTAGGTCCTGGATGACATTCAGATGATAATTCACAAGACTTTTTGCAGAAGGGGTTGGCCAACATATCCTAACAGACATCATCTCTAATAAAGGATTTATTCTTTTCAGGAAAATCTCATATTGTTCCTTCTTTTTGTAGCAGAATGTACCATGTTTACCAGCTGACAAGGACATGCTTTATTTGTCCTTCCAGCCTTTATTTGCTCATTAGCTGGGGCAAGGTTTTGTTTGTTTGTTTTTCCTACTTGGGTTTGGTTGGGTCGTTTTTACTTATTTTTAAGGTGATTGGTAATATGTGATGGTACTGTGATCCCTTTGAAACAGGAGTGCAGACTATTAAATGTAAAAATTATCCAAAGTGCCCTTTTTCGTAGAACCATTAAGGTTGAAAAAGTCCTCTGAGATCATCATTAAGCCAGCACCATAATGTTCACTGCTAGATCATGTCCCCAGGCGCCACATCCACTCAGTTTTTTTAACAACTTGAGAGATGGTGACTCAACCACTGCCCTGGGCAGCTTGTTCCAATACCTGAACATTCTTTCACTGAAGAATTTTTTTCCAAACATTCAATCTAAACCTCCCCTGTCACAACTTGAGGCAGTTTCCTCTCATCCTGTTGCTTGTTACTTGGGAGGAAACACTTGACTCTACCTTGCTACAACCTTCTTCCAGGTAGTTTTTGAGAGTTATAAGGTTCCTGTCTGAGCCTCAAAGGCTCTCTGTTACAGCCAAGATCCTAATTTTTAGAGCCCAAAGCTTTGCTCCTCACCTTGAAAGCCTCCTGTGTATGGACAAATCCTCATTTCAGGGAAAAATCTCCTCACTTACAGTTCAAAGCCTCATGTTCCTCATTTTTAATACCTCAGTTGGAGCATCCAAAGACATATTTTTAGGGTGTAAAGTCCTATTCTTAAGGCCAAAATATTCATTTGTAGGGTCCAAGACTGTCTATTATATCAGAAGGAAGAGAAGAAATGATGGTTTCATCAAGGTTCAAATGACTAATGACAGACTAAGCATTAGCTTAATTACTGAGTTGTTAAAGTTTACCTACAACTGACATGTAATATCTAGAAAACAGATGATAATAGCAAGGAAAAGAAAATAAAGAGGAAGGGCAGATGTGATAGCTGTGTAGAAATACAAGATAGAATGTCATTAAGGAACAGTGGGTCTAATCACTTATTTAACCAACAAAGGGTAGAACAGTAAAGAAGTGGCCTCAAAATATCAAGAAATCATTCCAGAAATAGCACTGATGGAAAAGGAGAGACATACAAGCTAAGATTTATGAAAGGTTCATGCCAGGATACCCACATATATATCAAATGGCAAAAATCATCAAATTATTAAAATCACCTATGCCCTAAATACTTATTAAATAGAACTTCCAAAGTACATCTAAGATGTGTCAGACTGGTTTGATTCCATATCAGATCATAAAAAACTACAATCAATCTGCCTTCAAATAAAAAAACAGACAAAAACCAGCAACAAAAAAAAAAAGCTCAAGAAAAAGGCAAACAAAAATGGTTTAAAGGCACTGATATATAAAATCCCAGTTTACAATGTCACTCACACACTTACCTGGGGTAATGCATCTTGTTCTGATCAGCTTCATACCACCAATTTGTAAACAAACCAGAGGGTTTGTTCACTGATGAGCAATAACACTGAATAGAGGTCAGCAGAAAGTTTTACAAGGAAAGAGTGCTGGAGCTCAAATTTATCTGTTGAGCTGAGTAAATACAAGAAAAGAGGAGTGCATTTTAACATTGAACTATAATATTGAAGGGTAAGAAGCAAAAACCAAAGAGGGAGATGAATTAATTAGTGTGGTGCCCAGAGGTAGGGGAGGAAGGATAATGAAGAGTAGTGGGATTAAATTAGGAAAAGCAAAATTTAGGCTGAGTATAAAGAAAAAAAAAACCTTACTAATAATGAGTTTTATTATTTCGGGAATTATTCTCTCAGGTGAACTGATGGAAACACCTGTCTAAGATTTAGGACTTTTAAATTTAGGTTGCTCAAAGGCGTTAACGCACAAAACACGAAGTATGCACAAAGGCACACGCACTTTGGGGAGCAAAGCAGGGCTGGTAGGGATGGAGCGAGCAGATGCCACCACGTCCTGCCTCAGCTCCATGGCTACAGCACAATTACCAACGGGATCCTCTTCAAGAACTGCCCAAAACACAGCCTACACACACGTGGCACAAGCTCTGCTTGGAAGCACTGTCATGTGGAAAAGAGATGGGCATGTGCACAAGTAGGTGGCTGGCAGGAGTGCCTGGCCCAATGTAGTTCCAAGCATAGCAGGGTAAGGACACATCAGCACAGCCAGTCTTTGCTCCCGTTTCAAGCATCAGCTCTCTTTGCCACCCTTCCAGGCCTTCCAATTTGATGGCAAAAGCAAAAGAAATCCATAACCAAAATTGTAGCATTTTGTTGTTCTAAATCAGGTAATTTTGTTTGGAGATTAGCGAGCCCATGCCACACCATTCAGAGGCCAGGCTTGGTGCTCCAGTCACAGCACTCTGCTTTTGAGCACTTTCTGGAGTCAATAGTGCAGTTCAGAGGAACAGCTGCTATTGCTCCTGCCTCTTCATTTAGTTCATGAAGGCCAAGCAAGCCAGCTAACACCATCATAAAACAAAATAAAGCATCCCTTCAGAAAGGGCTGCAAGACAAAAATGCCATACACTGCAGTTGGCAATCTGATGTCTTGTTTATAGCACTTTCCCTGCTATCTTAAGTGGGAAACATCACCCAAAACTGTTCTAACATTTTTTTTCCTGGGGTTTGCTTTGCCTACCTCACATAAAAGTAAAAAACAGCAAAACCCTTGCAGGCAATTCTGAGAGCACTGCCAGGACCACAACTGGATAAACAGTTTGTGCCTAATAACAGGCAGGCTGTTCACCCAAGTGAAAAAGAAGGGTTAAACACTAGCTTTATCAGGAAATTTGAGGCTTTACACTGGAAGCAATTTGTTCGATGGCTATTTTGACCATAGAACTTCCTAATCTCAGTTCCCATAAAGTTTGGCTTGGAGCCAGTCAGAATGGTTCGTTTCAGCTGCACAGATATCTTCCACAGAGGAAATAAAAGGATTTCAAACCCCGGAGTCATTTCCTTTGGTTCTCGGCTCATTCAGAAAAAATGTCCTTTCGGTCAGTGATATCTCCAACTTAATTCCTGGAGCATGACTTTAAAAAAAAAGAAAAAAAAAGTCTTTGTGGGAAACTTTTTCTGAAGGTTTGGAAGTGTGCCCTGTAAGCTCTTTGCCAGTTGGTGTAAAATACCTTCTTTGCTCACAGAAGTTTGCAAAGAAAAATGTCCTCTTTCCTTCTACATTAACTCTGAGCTTTCCAGAAGCTTTTACTCATCTAGCAGTCTCCTTTTAATATTTAAAGGAGATGTTCACACTCATACACACAGATGTATGAGTTTACAGAACTGTGCATCAAAATAATCCACTAAATGTATTTTAATCACAGGGATTGATGCACGTGCAGCTTCAGAAATAGTAGTGCAAGCAGAACAAGCAAGCACTTATCAAGTGCAGCAATGTATTTGCCAAAAGTATAGACTTTGAGACATTGTAAGCCTCAGCATCTCGCTTTTGAGAGTAGCTGACAAATATTTGAAGATTCGGTCCCGACTCTGAAAAGTGATCCAAAAGATCCAAACAGGATATGTTTAAAACAAGCATGCAGGCCAGCCAACATAAATACCAGGAGTATAATGTCCTCTCCAAGTGAGTGGGATACTTACTCCTTGAGGCTGCCACCATCTTAAGCACGTAGTCAGGGTTTCACTGAAATAATGGAGATAACATTTTTGACACACAATCTAGCTGTAATGATCAAATTCATTCCAAGTGCGCCAGACCTGTGAACACTACCTTTACATCATCATGAAAGGGAAAGGAAGCTTTTGAAACATATCCTCAGGCCTGTGATATTTCTAGGAGTCCTACAAAACAAAATACTGAGGTGCAGGGCTCAGTATAAATGGCAGCATTTGTAGGTTCTGTAATAGTGAGCTTACGCATCCTTTGTCCTGAAATGAACTTTGAAGCACCAGGATGCCTAGGAGCTGACACATGTTTCATCAAGAAGATTGATTTTAGTGAAACTCAAAGCCTTCTTCAGTACTGTGCTTCAGCACACATCTAATATTAAGTATACACATCCTGAGGTGGCCCCGTCTTATGTTCAGAAAATTCAGAAAGCAGAGTAAATGACACATGCAAAATGGAAACATTAATGAGTTGAACCCTACTGTCAACTTCAAATGTCAGCGCTGATCTTGATAATTAAACTACTCTTTCTAGGAAAGTTCACCACCATATCAAAATTACAGTTTTAGTTATTTATTAATTGAGCCTTGTTTAACTTCCGTCTATTTAAGGTCCGTCTCTTTAAAACACTATTTACCAGGATAAAGTAACAGTGCAGAGATACTCATGAAGCATATAGAAAGAAAGGCATAGGGTAGATTTACAGAACAGATTTTTCTGAGGATACAGGACCTACACTGTAATTGTAATGGTACCTTTTTCCTTTTTCCCATTCTTTTCTAAAGCTGTATGTAAATTCAAACCAAATGTTGACTGGAAATTTTTTTCCCCTTTTACATTCCACTCTTCTTCTCCCTTTCAGGAATGCCAAACACAGGAGCTGAGTGTCAGTAAAGACTGCCCAAATTAAAACAAAATTTCTGGTTTCAGTTAGTCCTATGGGTAACATGTGCTTCTACTCTTCCCTAAAACATGGTGGGAACATGGAGCTTTAAAAGTGTAATTTGAAAATCCTATTTTCTTACAAGCCTTTTTAATATGAAATGACTCGGTGACAGTCAGAACTTTCATTTAAAATAACAGAAGAACATTTCATAGCCAGTCCTCTGCCTTATCCTCACTTCCAAAACACTGAAAGCTCACCTTGCTGGGCTTTTGAAGGTTAATTTGACAAAACCCTCTCTGGAGTTGTTTTTTTTTAATTCTTTAATGTGCAAACCTGCAGACATTTCCTAGGCCTCACACTGGCAAACACACAGGTAATTTGCAAGGAGATGAACTGTAACAGAGCCACGCTTCACTCCTCCAGCTCCTGCTCCCAAGCATTTCAGCCAACCATCACAGCTTCCCCCACGCACTCTCAGGCACCCCAGTACAGCCACTCAGGCTGGCTCAAGGATGAGTGACACAGTTGCCCTCTGTTTTAACTCAAGAGACAGGCTTTTTCTTCAAAGAGCTGCCCTAGAAGCTGTCTTGCAGGTAAAGATTTGCTCAGAAGGGCTGTAGATAGTGTGGTGGAGTGTCACAGTCCCAAGAATCCTGAGCCAGCATCCAGCCACAATAGCCTCAAGGAGAGCTTCCCTAAAGGGAACATGTATCCCAGCTCCCTCCCCAGAGCTCCTTCTGGGGAGCAGCTACTGTGACTATTAAAGCAGTTGTATGAAAAAACATCTTGCAATATTTGCCTGACTCCAGACTCAGAATAGTGGCGGAACTCGTTGAAATAAGTGCATGCACTGGGGCAAGAATCCTGACCCCACTCTCAAGCAGGCTAGTGCCACAACTCCCACTGTCATAAAAACTGAGTTGCTCCACCCTCCCAACCAAAACTTGGCTGCCCTGGTGGTCAGAAACTCTCACCCATATTTAATCACAGCCTGTTTACTCTCACTCATCCTTGCTGCCAGTATTGTGCACACATTTTTTTCCCTTGCCTAATACAAGACACAGATTTATTCATAGACACTTCTATTTTGCTCTGGTTTTGTGAATGTTCTTTTAAATGCTATGTCTTCCATTCCTCACCAATCCTTCTCTATACACTTTTGAGTAAGAAGGGCCTCAGCATCTCTAACTGAGACCATAGGAGCATGAGTTTGACTGCATGAAAGAAGGAGCAAACTCCAGCTTTTGTCTTTAGGGCAGCAAGAGGAGGGGAGCTCAAATAGCTTACCTGGATAGAAAGAAGTGGTAGGAACGACCCTATCAAATAGTTAGGGAGAAGAAATTAAAGTGGGAATTAACCAATATAATATGCCAACAATATTATTTCCATGTTTTGCCCATGGGAGAGCTGCACACAAGGGCAGCAGGTCCAGGTCTATTAGGGCAGCTGCCAGTTCAAGGCAGGACTCAGGTGGCAAAGCAGGATGTAATCCAGTGCTGGATCTTTCCCACTGAGAGCGGCTGACAGGTTGCATCTTCTTGCATTGAAAGTGTCCCTCTAGAACTTGGAGCTAACCAGAAAGAAGAAACAGGTTGGAGTGATGACAATCTCTCCCTCCAGGCAAGCAGATGGGGGAATTGGTAACCTTTGAGAAAATCAGAAAGTGATCTCTAGATCTATCCCTCTTGCAAATAAAACACCAGGCCAGAGAAGATAAGTGGACATACTATAATGCAAAGTAACCATGGAGTCACTCAAATGCAGTGCTGACAAGACAACTGAAACATCAGTGGCTCCCTAAGCATTTTAAGCCTTAAGAAATTAGATGGGTGAACTTAAATACATACCACAGTCAGAAAACAGTCACAGAAAAACTGTGAAAACAAGGCAATGAGCAGATCATCTTAACACCGAGATCTAATATGCATGGCAAACACAGAGCAGGCTTTGCTGGTGGGGTAGAAATGATCAGACAAAGCATGGCAGAGAGTAACATATAACCTGCAAGAGCTGAAATGCAGAACTATGCAGAAAAGCAGTGACTGGAGTGCTCATAGAGGACTTTTATCATCCCTACACAGATTGGGCAAAATGGGATGCAATGCAAAGATCACATTTTTAGGTGCTATTTCAGAGAGCAGCTGCTTAGGAAGCCCAGAACAGATGCAACTCTTAATTTTAAATGACCACAGAGAAGGTTATAGGACAAATTGACAAAAGTGAACACTAACAAATTGCAACAACAGATGGTATTCACCCTCCCAGTTTGAAAAGAGCTCCAGGATGCAATAACTGACTACACACACTAAGAAGTGGTGTGCAGGTTTTTTTTTCCCTAAAACTGACCTTGTACTTGAGGACTGGGAGGTGGCACACATGGTCCCAGTGTTCTGAAAACACCCCAGGTAAGATTCAGGTACGTAAAGATCTGTAAACTTGATGTTATACCATGAGAAATTACAGAAAGAGAGCAAAATCAAATACGTTGAAAGAGTTAACTTGGCTTTTGTAGGTTTGTCTCACAGAGCTACTGGAGTACTTTGAAAAGGTCAACAAGCCTGTGGATAAGGGTGATCTGGCTAATATAGTCTGTTTGGATCTCCAAAAGACATTTGACATGGCCCTCACAAAAGACTTCCTAGGAAACTAAGCAGCCATAGCTTAAGAGGGAAAGTTCTTGGGTAAACAATTGGTTAAGAGATAAAACCAGAGGGTAGAGGGCATGGTCTTTCTTACAAGAGGGAAGCAGGACCAGTGGACTTCCACAAGGAACTTTGCCAGGACCCATACTGCAGAACTCACTTCTAAATGACAATTAGAGGTTAAGCAGTGAGGTGACAAGATTATTTAGGAGACAAAACAGGAGACGCATCTGTGAAGAGCTGCAGAAGAACCTTATTAAAGTAAGCAACTGGGTAACAAACCAGAAGAAGAAATTAAATGGAGATAAATGTAGTAGTGCACATGGGAGAAAATTCTGGCTTTACATTATGATGCCCTTTGAAATGTCCATAGAAGTGTCAGCTTCCTATTTGCTCAGAAAGGCAAACTGAATTCCAGGAATTATTACAAAAGAAGCAGAAAGCAAGGCAAAGAACATCCAGCAGAAATATCTATATGTATTTCCCTGTCAGGCCCTCCTTTCCCATAACTTTTGAACCTACTGGCTCCATTCAAGCAAATTTGACAGAGGTAGTAATCTGAAACACTTTTGAGTTCCAAAAGCTCAATCTCATTGCTAGACACTGGTGCAAACACATCAGAAGAATTTGTTAAATACCAACAGCCTCAGAAGAATTTGTTGCACAGCATACAACCCCTTCCTTTAAGTGTAACAATTTTACCAATTCTGCAGTAACAACACAAGAAAATAGAGCATGGCAGGCAGAGCTATGCAATTCTTTCTGATCTAAGAACTCAAATTCACCCAAATTGATAAATATGTATGTGTCTCCAAAACTTGAAGTATATTTAATGTCTGTTTCAGGACTTTCTTCTCTAATAACTGTCCATACTATCAATAAAACTGTTCCTATTTAAAAAGGAAATTACTAAAAACAACATGAAACAAATAAACAAAAATTAAACACTAAAATATCGAGCATAATTTTCTTTTTTCCCCCTTAGTTTTGGGGCTTTTTTAAAAGATACCTTCCATCAATTACGTGGAATTTACCCTGCAATTTACTGTGAGCTGAAATGACTGACAAGAGCTACCAAGATACCTCAGGCAAACCAGGTCACTTAGACTTTTTCTTGCTGTTTTGTGATTAAAGGCTGACCACAAAAACCTTTACGTTCTGCAGAATGACATGCTTGGTTGGTTAAATATGCAGGCAATTAACATAGAGATAACATGCATTTAAATGGAGGTCCCATTGACCCCCATCTCCTTACTGCAACCTTTGCTCTGAAAGCAGACAGCTTAGCAAAAATATTCAATTAATAAAAAGCCATGAAGGGCAACAACTCCATTTCAATTAATTTAAAAATAAATAGTGTTTACTGCTCCATATTTAATAAGTTAATAAAAAACAACGGCACAACTAATATCACAAGCAGCAAAGGAATGTGCCTGAAAGCTCTTTAGAAAGATCATATAAAAATAGGCAACTCTTTTTCTCCTTTGTTTAGAATAAAACAGAACTATATGCATTCTCTATGCAATGAAATAAAGAAAGCCTGTCGTTTTATACATTTGAGCCCCTTTCTTGCCTCTGCCCATGTCCTATCCAAAACATGATGCTACAACTTGCTGCAGTGACTCCCATCCCTCTCTTCAAGCATTCCCTACTGTTTCTACCCTCGACTATCATACCTATATCTCCCTCCCAAACTCCTTGTTGGGCAAAACCAGCACAAGTTCTGGTTCCACCATAGAGGAGCAACTAGTGAGTTACTGTAGTTACTTCAGGTGGACCAAAACTAAATCCATCCCATGTTTCTTGTAGCAGGACAACTGAGTGTCCATTCTACATAACTGCCCAATTTCTGAAAATATTTAACTTGGTTCTATTTGAAAGTCCCAGCCCTCTTTTGCTTTAAACTGGACAATAAGTCGTAAACTTCTATGTGAATAAAAAACTGACAGCTTGGAGACTCTGAAATTGGAAACCAAACTAAGAAAATTTAACCATTTGTAATTTTTTATTAAAACTTGTAGTTTGGGGGTCCAGAGAAACCACATATCACACCACTGCCATCTAATGGAAGAAAACATCAGCCAATTATTGGTCCTGGGGAAGACCCAGTCACAAAAAATATTTCATCAAGTAGGAGAGTCATTTCTAGCACCCCTAACATGGCCTCCTCCTTTTCTCATCCATAAATTTAACTCTCCTCAAAACATTCTGGGTTGAAAAAATGCACACTAAATGTTATCCAAATGCATGATTATTCTCAGGAGAGCTGAAAGACTGGTTTGGTTTGTTTTTTGGGTTTGTTTTTTTTTTTCCATTTTTTTGGGGGGGTTTTGGGGTTTTTTTTGTTTTGTTTTGTTTTTTTTTTGTTTTGTTTTGTTTTTTGGGGTCTTTTGTGAAGAATTCAGTAATTTAAAGAAACATCATTTAACTCAGTTCAAAATTCTAATATTACTTATGGTACCTAAATTTACTGTTAATCCTGTTCTTTCTCAAAGACCTACGCTACGAAGTCCATAGGGCAAGGTTGCCTTTTAGTTATTTTTTTGTAGAGTACAATTGTTTTCTTCACTGTTGATTAGCACCTAGAGCTTTAGTGCTCACATACCTGTATATGGCTACCATAGCCTAAATAGATGGAGCAATATTATTAATGCCCAGGAGTTCCTTTCCCAGAAGTGGTGTGGGCGGGTTTTTTGATCAGCAGTGAGTGAACTATATCTTTATTGCCAGCAGTGATGATTTTTCTCCTGTGTTGCACATCTATTCCTGTTCAAACAATCCTATACCATCTCCAGACAGGCAACCCTAAGACACCCAGAAGGACAGATGTAATAAAAGTGATGGCACAGTCTCTTAGTATTTCACAGCATACCCTCTACCAAGAAAGGGAACATTTACTTAATTCACTTGAGTAAGCGAATTCTACTCTTCAAAACAAAAGCAGGGGGTGTGCAGTAATAGGGGAAGAGCAAGCAGTGACCTCTCTGCTGGCAAGCCACAAAAGTGAAGTTGCATTGTAACTCACAGATCTGATCCAGAATGGTTCCTGTTGAGTACCCACGTTCAATAGGAGCCTGTCAATTGGATTCATTATCAAACTCTCACTATATCAAGGGAGCATGTGTTTGGCATATGCTGTATACTCTGAGAGAGCCTAATGGAGTGGGCTCTACAAAAACTCAGGACCTGGGCACTGTCCTCCTCCTGCCTCTGCCCCGGGTTTCTACAGGTTGGCTGCTGAAGGTCTTGAGACTTTTGAGAAAGTAACTTCTGAGCAGAGTACCATCACTTTTAGAAGAGATGACTTGCCTTCAAGCAGCCAGAGGCCGAACACATTTACTGGTGTATAGGATGCTGTACCATGGCATCAGAAAAAAAAGCTTAAGCAAAGTAATTCTTCAAGACATTTGAAAAAGCCAAGGCATTGTAAGGAAGCTTTCAACAAGGCTGATTATGAGCCACTGTTCAGATAAAAAATATTCTCTTCTTTTCGTTTTTTGTGATATGAAATAGATATTTCCAAGTCTGTTGAGACCACTAAGAGCCTACTAGCATTACCCAGCCCCAAAATGCACTTCATGTGCATGCCAAGCTATTGGCAAAGTTTTATACAGATCAATGAATCAAAACAATCACTGTGTACAAATGGAAATTTTACTTTTTTATTTTTCTGGAAGGAAACAAAGTTAAACCAATTATTTGTCAGCGATATGGGCCTGCAGATTTTGGAAGCAGTAAATTAAGAATAACCACAGATTAGATATGTCACAGAATACTTGAGCATCTTGGGTCTCCTTACAGAAAATATTTGCTAGGCCACGAGTTCATTTATGAAAAGATAATGACCCAGGAAATTTTTTCCTTAATTGCAAAGAAGCCATTTAAGAAAGTGTCTGGGGAACTAATTAGGAAGGAGTTTCCTCTGTAGAGGACCTGGTTTTAAACTCAATAAACAACTTTTAGAGGTCTTGCTTGAGACAGAGCACTGTTTAGAAGCAGTCAAGAACGTTTGCTGAGGCGCAGCTGTATTTTGCAGGCATTGGGGTGGGTATGTCTCTGAGTCCTTACCACAGTGACACACTGGCCAGGGCTGGCATGCTCCAGCTAGGACGACTTGCTGGGCACAACTCATTGAATCTTTTCCTATTTCACTTCAGCAGACGTAAAAAGCATTAAAAAATATACAGACAGAAGAATCTCATACCTCCAAGCTAAAATGAGATTTTGCAAAACACTTGCACATTTGCCAAGACATAATAATGCCTGCTGGCCAACACAACAGGTGCCAGGAAAATTGCTTTGTTATGATACCTAAACAGCCATGCACACATCATCTGTAAATTCAAGGAGACAATTATGTAGTTATTTTTTATACATATATGCAGCATTCCCACCCCACATATAGTTTCTGGTAACTTCTTAAAGTGGTCAGATTTACAGAGCATCATAGCTCACGAGCCTGGAGATCAAACGAGCTTTTATTTGCTAAGTTAGTGTGTGAATTTACACTTCATTCATGAGGGAACAACCCCATGTTTTTTTACTAGCAATTCATTTCACTTCATTTTGATGTATGCCTGCCGTCATGGTGTTTAGATGTCTCCTTTAGGTATTTTTTCTTAAGACTGGATGCTTGGTATCATGCGGTTCCATAGTAATATCACTTTTTAATTTAAACAGCAAAAATATTATCTCAACCTTTACTTATAAAAACCACAGGAGTAAAAGTAAAAAACCACTGAAGTTTAAAAATCCTCCCAGAAAACAGACTAAAAATCCTCCAAATATTTACAAATTTTAAACAACTAGCCTCATGTTGTTTA
This sequence comes from Rhabdornis inornatus, assembly GCA_013397075.1. Classification (NCBI taxonomy): domain Eukaryota; kingdom Metazoa; phylum Chordata; class Aves; order Passeriformes; family Rhabdornithidae; genus Rhabdornis; species Rhabdornis inornatus. The sequence continues at coordinate 5,510,626 of VWZS01007271.1, forward strand.
ATGCATTTTATCAAAAGACACAGCATTGCAAGATTGCTTTTTCCCTTTCAGTGGTTTCAAAATGGGGACTCAGTGACACTGTTGAAGACTTTTTCCTTCTATCCCTGGAGATTTGGTTTTATCAGCTGGCTTGCTAACCAAAAGTGGTACAACTCAGCATAGTTTGTGCAGTCTGTGCAGGAGACCCAGGAACAGAAGGATCAGATAGTTGTGGCTGCTGCAGGTCAGTGGTGAGATGGATCAGCAGAGCCACAGACAAAACTTGCTGAATGCCTGCCCCACACTCAGCACATTTCCAGCTTTCACAAATGCCTCACTGCCAGAAAACCTGCTGAATTAAAATATTCCATATTGCTACACTTAATAACTTGAGAACTAGTATGCCAATCATTACATAATGCTTGGAGGGGATTAAAAAGAAAAAAAAAAAAAAAAAAAAAAAAGAAAGAAATGCAAACAAACAAAATTAATGCATAAAAAACCAGCACATCTATTGCTACTCTGGCATCGAAAACAGGGCTGATTTATTAAGTACACAAGTCTAGAGTTTCAAAATTAAATAAGTCTGTTTTACGAATTATTTACTTTCTACAAGATCCATTTCCCCTTGAAGCACACTGTGCACGCCCTCCTAGTGTGAACAGTTTACAGTCTGTGATCAGGCACAGACCTACTTCTCTGGATTTTTTTCCCTTTCGAAATGGCAATTCTGTGAATCATAAATTACACAGCACAGTTATTGTAATTCGAGCTTATTCCTAATAAATAAAATTTATTAACTAAATAGCTTTCTATGTAGCTTAGCTCTTTCCCACCAGCTTATTATTTTACATGGACTTGCTTCACATTGCTAGTCACAACCAAATTGTGCCATCTAAGTATAAGACTATGAATTTAAAAATATAAAGTAAAAATGCCTAATTTCATATAATCACAAATAAACTTCACTCTTCATAGAATATGACCAGAGAATACTTCGTAAAATTTGAAGTTTTGAAACTATTTTATCTAATACACATACTAAGGTATATCTACTATATATGAATATAAGTTTTATTCATACTTATCAGTTTATAAATATAAGTTTATATTCATACTTATATGAATATAAGTTTTATTTGTCAGAACACCAGAGCAGAAGCCTCCAGTTCATTAAGCTTCCATGCATTAGAGTGTTTAGGGATGTTGGTGAGCTTAAGCATATCAGAAGCAACACTGACACAAGGCAGGACAGATTCCTTCTGGGAGATATGAAACATCACTTTATCATGCCATTCCAATTATCTCCAGCACTTATAGCAAGCCTCCAGTTATTCCATTTTTGTTACACAAATAAACTCTGAATTTATAAAATAGGTCATGGTAAATTTTACGTCCTTATCTAAAAACAGCAAGGCAACTGGAGAAATAAAATCGTATGTGATATATGGTGGGTTAACACAGATGACCTCATGGCATTTTTGTTTGCAATAAACCTACCACAATCCTAATGAGTGCATATCTGCATCCATCCAGTTTTCATATTTTAAAAAGAAATAGATCATTGATTACATTTATCAACTAGAAAAATGTCATCATGAAATACTAAAATTATAAGCAGAGTCACTGTGTCCCCTTGTCATGTTAGGCACATTTCTCTCCTAAGACAAACACTGCTATTCAACATATCAAATCACCCAGGGTTTGAAAAAATATACATAAAATGAAGAATATACCATTGGAGTGTTTATCTCCTACAAATTATTGTGATTAATAGGATTTATTTATTACAAAAAAAAAAAAATTCCCACAGGCGAAATTTCAGACTTTTAGTCATTCTTCTGTGCTCATCTTCTAAGGTATTAGCAAAATACTCAAAATCATGCAAGCCCCTGATTAAACCAGGAAGCAAATATGCATGCATGCAATTACAGTGTCTGCAAGGGCAGACGCAGATGACAGTAATTCATACTCTAAGAAATGGGCTTGTGTATTTGGCAGATTAACTGTTCTGTATTCCATTGCTATGAGGTATGGAAACTGTACTGTGAAACAACCATTACTCATTCCCTCAGCTCTGAGCACGTAGGTCTATCAAAGGCAAGCCAGGCTGGAGAGGGTGGGGGGCAAGGGCTGGAAAGAGAAGAGCCTACCCGTTTCAGATTAACGCTTCTCTTGAATGCTTTCTTTTATTTCATTTCCCCCGCTTTTTAAATTAGCAAATACAGTAGGCCCAGAAGGGGAAATGTGTGAGGGGAAGAGTGAGAAAGGGGAGGGAAAGGGAAAAAGCAAAAGCAGCTAAAACTCTCCAACTTGCTCATTAGGGGTTTTGTGTTCGAACATCTGAATGAATCATGTGTCTGTTTTTAATTATTCTCCATATGTATTTGCTCTTTGCTTTGTTCAGAGATTTCTGGCCATGTTGTCATGACTGTGCTTATTTTGTTTTATATATTGTTCTGTTACAGGGTGATTGTTACTCCTCCTCTGCCTCACTTAACAGTTAAGCCACCAACAAAGTGCAATCTGGAAATGAGAGGTTATGTCAAAAGGTGTCCCTAGCGAACTCTCTTGCAGCCTATATGATTACTTTAGATGTGACTCCCTAATTCAGACCAGGGAGAGAAATCCTTAGATAACAGTGTTTCTTATCATGACAGGAATGCTGTGGGAATCTTTTTAAAATCTGAGGAATAATGGAAAATTACTTAAAGTACATCACTGAATGTTCTCCTCATTTCTCCAAAAAGAAAGCTAACACTTCTCGATAAGCAGTAACCTGTTTTAACAGATCTGCTGTTACATGGAGGTTTTGAAATAATTTCCTTGCTAAATTAAATATTTCTACTTTCGGCTTTACTTTATACCTTGGTCAACACACAAATGACACTGAAATAAATTCTGAAATCACTAATCATGTGATAATTTCTATAATTTCCTTGAATTTAATCCACCCTACTTCACTGGATACACATCACAGGATGATGTGCTCATTTAACAAGATAATCTCGTAGAAAGTGAGACCCAAGAAAGGCAGAAAGTGAGTGAGACCCAAAAGACTGGAAAGCAGCAAACAAGTAGTGTGGGGTTTTTTCCTTTTTTGTTGTTTGAATACTGGGTTTTGTTTGGGGTTTTTTTGGGTTGGGGGGAAAGCAGGATTGTGATGGGGGGGCAGTTGGTGGTTGTTCGTTGTTTTTTGCTGGGTTTTTCTAGGGAATGGTTGTAGACTCCACTGTTTAAGAGACAGCTTCAACTTCTGGAAAAATCTTGCAGCAAATAGTTGTATGAATCCATTCACAGAACCTCAAAGGTGGTGATTAGTCCTATGCACAGATTAGTGCACAGATTCAGAAAGAGTAAAAAATGTCATATCGCAACTTTATCTAAAAGTATGTAACCAGTCTTTGACTAGCTCAGTGTTACATATTTTAGTTAAACCTTGCTTCTCTCTCATAACTTGAGCAGATAGGAAAAAAAAGGTCTAGCTGAAAATGCTGTAAAGTAGGTGTCAAACTGATTAGCAGATCCAGTTTAAAAAACAAGTTCTCAATGGCTCAGCATTGCACTACCTGGTGCACTGAGAGGGTTTCCTCAAAAGTCTTCCTCAGCTCTGCTATTATTCACTCTTTTCCACATTATCTTGTCCAGTGGATTAGAGAAACCATTTATTAACTGTGAAGAGGATACTAAAGAGGTAAGTGCTGCAAGCACTCTGAAGGCTTAAGATTATACTCAAATCTTAGTAAATTAAGGAGACCACAGGAAAAAAATAGGATAAAAATTCAATACAGACAAATGAAAAGTTCTAGCTCTAGGAGGGAATAATCAACAACCCAGAGCAGAGCACACAATAAGGAATACCTGGCTGGCAGCAGCACTGGAAGAGACTAACAAAACCAAGGGCTGCACAGAATCTCTCAGCATAAACCAGCACCATTCTTCTCATGCAACACCCTGTGCATCAGAGATGCATCTATATTTTAAATATATATGCAACTATTTATATGTATACATCAACAAGGTGGAGAGTTGTGTGATCACAGAGAAGACAAATGAAACCCCTCTGTACAATTTAAAATTATCACATCTAGGTCATCTAAAATCCTATGCCCAGCTCCAAGTTCTTCAGGTAAGGAGTGAGCTGATTAGAGAGACCAGCAAAGTGCAATATATTGAGAAATTTAAAACAAATTGCCTTTAAGGAAAAAGTTAAACAACTAGTGTTTAGTCTAAGGAAAAGATAAGGCAGATGCAGATCAGGCTTCAAATATATATGTTTGCTGCAAAAAGGAAAGGAATAAACTGCTCTACGTGTCCATTGGGGATAAGAAAAGAAGCAATAGACTTAAATTGCATCAAGAGAGATTTGGGTTAGACATTAGGAAATGCTTCATTATAGCGAGGAGAGGGAGTGTTACCACAGATTGCCTGAGGAGCTCGAGGAATCTCCACCACTGGAGGCCTTTGAGCGAAGGTTACAGAAATACCCCTCAGCAGTGGGTTAGAGCTGATCCTGCCCCAAGGCAGGTCCTGACCTCTTCAGGTCCCTTCCACTTCTGATTCCTGGGAAGCTTTTTCATTTTTTTTTTTTTGGCAGCCTTACTGGAGAGAAAGGAAACTCTATCCAGCATTTAAAGCAGTAAAACATCTATTCTTTTTATGTCATAAAGCATACTGTTAATAAATCCAATTATGTTTATGATCTTTTAATGGCCCTACTTATGTCATAAAGATCCATCTTTGAAAATACAAATAGATATCTCTGCCCTACAGTGTAATACAACAGCATGAAAGCAAACTAAAAGAAAATACCAACTCATTGTTATACGGCTCCTATTAAAATAATCTTAAAGCTAACTATAAAGAACAGTGAACCCAGACACTTTTCTTTCTCAAAATTCTACAATTAATATTCTTTACAATATTTTTACTTCACATTTTGCATTTCACAAACAGATGCACTCCTTTCCTTGTTTACCACTGGCAATGGGAGCAAGGAAGTTCTGTTCACAAGAATATTCCTTTATAATACAATCCAAAAAAATGCAAAGAAACCACCAAACCCCAAACACATGAGGTCCTGTTCCTGATATGATATTCAGAGAAATACAGAGTGATGTTATCAGAATTCTGCCAGAAGAGTGCCCCAAGGAAATCAAACACACATTCAGGCAAAAGCAAATGCACAGCAGTGCAACTTATGACAATGGCCCATGACAAATTGGTTGCTGGAGTTTTCTAAGTCTAGAACTGCAGTCTTCCAACTTGCTTTTCTCCTGAGTAGATAATGAATGCTGTTTCTGCCAGGCAATAGATAAAATCACACACTTCTACAAATCTCAAAAACATCTTTGGTACGGGTGGCAGGATTTTTCTCCCATCTCATATTTTCCCAGAATGTTTCTCTACTGCTTCTCTTCATCCTGTATCTGGCCACTCACAAGATATTCCTAAACTGCAATACCTTTTCTTTTTACTAACACATATAGAAATGCTATCCAGGATGTGCTTCTTTTCAGGAGAACCCACTCTAGTAGATCTTATTACTCCAAAAGTATTCTGTACACCACTAGTGGAAAGCTACAGAATCATTTTAAGGCACAGTTTCTCCCCCAAAGACCCAGTGACACTGCAGACTCATAAATGAATAACAATTCTAGTCCTGAGATACTATTACACACTTTAGTCAATATTTTCCTCAGCAAACACAGCTACACACACACATATGCTATACTTAATTTTAAAATATTTTCATACATTAGCAGAAAAATTAGGAACGGAAAACTGGAAGAGGAATTATTTCTATATCTTGGTATTGTAACTTGTAGATCTATTTGTGCCATAAAAAATATTTTCTTCTTCCATTAGCATACGCCAAGACTTCACAAAAATATAAAAAAAATTAGACCAGTTTTTCCTTGGGAAACTTTTCCCAAAGGTTTCTCAGCTTTATATAGGAAATCAATTTGCATCACTGATGGTATCATTCAAATCAGACAGCACTATGTGGTTAGAAGGTAATTTACTCTTCTGCCGAAGCAATTTGATACTTGTTCTGATTTGTGATTTTCATTTTGTTTGTTAATGAAAAAAATTAATGAGCAATGTTACTGGAAGCACAACTCAAAGCTTTGGCATTATTAAATATGTTTGTAATATACTGTGCATTATGTTGATTGCACAGTTGGAGCCAGAGCTTTGGCAGTCAAGCCACCAGTCAATCATTCAAACTGACAATGAACTCACAGAGTGGACACATTGCACGTACCTTTGCACTGATTTGTGTTTTTGTCAAGAATTGCCTTTGTGGATACAATTTTCCCATACCTACGGAGAAAACAAAAATCAGAGGTAAAAGTTACTATATTTTAGTAATGTACATAGTGATTTTTGCATGCATATATAATACATATCCTAGCAAGAGGTGTAGAGCTCTTGAAAAATGTTCATCTGATAATCCTGGAGAGATCCCTTATGCCACTAGTTTAGAGTTCCCCTGAAGAGCACTTGCCACAACCTGTCCATCTCTGGTCCATGCACTGCCAGCATAAATGCCAATCACAGTAAGGATTTTAGAACACTGACACTAGTATAAAGAGGCTTTTTTTGACTGAGTTATTTTAAGTTTGCTTAGTTTCAATACAGATGGACAACATTCCTTCAGGATGAACAAAAATGCAGGAATTATGGTCACTTTTTATACACAGGCATGCACAGCTGTGCTCATGTGTGCATCTACGTCTATGTATATACACTCTATCTAGTTTGGATAAACAGAACCTTTGAGGTTTGTGTGCATCTCCCAGCTCTTTCCAAGATGAATGTTAATACTCATTTGAATTTATATCACCTCACATAGATAGCATGGCACTGCACTGCAATTTGATAGACTTAGCATGGTGAAGGGGGAATTCAGGCAGCTACAACTTGTTATATAAAGCAACTAGACCATAAAATAGGTATCTCTGTTTACTTCACAGAGATTAAGACTAAAACTGCAGATTTAATAGCAAGAATCACAAAATCCTGGTAAAAGATCACAGAAGATGATATTTATGGGTGAACATAAGACATCAGAAAAATAAGTAAAATAATTTTATTTCTCAAATCACTGATACATCTTGGTCTTCATTGAAGAGAATTTCCCTTAAAATGCTCTTTCCCACACTTTTTAAAAAAGCATTATTGATACTCTGATATATTGGGGTTTCATTTGGAGGACTTTACCACGAAACACAAGTTTCTACATCCGCAAAGGACATATCACCACAAAAGATTTAAGAAAATAATATCATCTAATGGCAAAGCAACAGCCGTGGAAAATAACAAAAATCAATTATAAACCATTGAAACATATGGTAGACAAATGCTTATTTGGTTAATCTTTATTAAAAGCAATATAGATTTGGTGTTAGTGACTTCTACTTGAAATCCAGAAACCAAAATGTGAAAAACCTTGCTGCTATTCTCTTTTCTGCCTCAGGAGGAAATCCATGTCTCCCACTACACAGAAAAGAACTCAAGAACTCTAAGGGCAATTAGAGCACTGTGCCACATATTCATGGACACATTCTTCTTAGTTACCCCCTCACCAAAAAGAGGGAGAAAAAGAGGGAATGGTACCATAATTCAGAGTGTAAAACAGACCCTTGGGTTTCAGCCTGGGATCAAGAAAACACTTAAATACCTCATGAAGGAGAGTAGCACGTATGGGAAAGACTGGGAATAGTACTAACTAAATGTACTCTTTGATACCAGCAAAAGTTTGAGACAAAGTTCTCAGCTGAAGTTTCCATACTGCAGGTGACGTGTAGCCACTCAGCTTAAGATAAAGGTCACTGTCTCTCCCTCTCTCTTTACTCTGCTTTCCTGAGTGATGCAAAGTGAGACTTTCCATTTCATTATTTTTCCTTTCCCTAAGAACCTGCAAAAGCATTTGTTTCCATTTGACTTCCATTTGAGGAGGAAAAGCATGTTTTGCTTCATTTTGTTTCAGTCTGAAACCAGTCAGGAGGAGGAGGGAAAACTGACCTAAGGGTATTAACAATTTGTGTAAACTAAATCAAGCCCCAACTCAGCTATCTTTTAGGATCCAAAAAAAGTCATACAAGCCTTCCTCCCCTTCACCTCTCTCCACCCCCTTTTTTTTTGCTGACTCTGTAGACCAGAAGGATTTTGGGCTCTGAAGGCAGACACAATCCATTGTTCACTGCACAATGATGGGTACACAGGTAGGTAGTTGAGAATCTATTTTGCCATAGCTGGCTCCACTCCAATCAAACACATAACAGATTTAATGCTAACCATATGATCACATGCTTTCCTAACCTCACGTGTTTCCAGAATTGGGGCCTTTATACTCACTCATGTTCCACTTAATTTTATAATTCTTCATGGTAGTACCTGAAGTTGACCTTGGCCTCTAAGATATTAGAGCACATCTTAAGAAGGCAAAAAAAAATTCAAGTCAGTGATTTATGACTGTTGCATGGGTCAACCTACCCAGCGGGAAATTTGTCCTGCGAGGTGCATCTTCATTTTTTTGATTTACTTAGATTTAATATCAAATACATGAAAAAAATGCAAAAACATGCCTATCTTGAACAGTAATGTGCCTCTGACAGATATATGGAAAAAGAATCTAACAAAAATCAGCAGCTAACCCACAACAACCTCAAATAAAACACAACCCCTACCTAAACTTCCGCCAACAAAAACCAACACCTAGCCTGCATTTCAGCCCAGGTGCTCCTAATGAATATGTTGTTTCATCCAAGTCATGTGAGAGCTAGAAGTTTACATTTCTTGCCAGCAGAGACAGGCATTTGTGGTTCCACTGCTTTTATTACAGATTTCATAGAGTTATCTGCTATGTACTCCGATCCTGCAAACACTTAGTTACACTAGAGATTTTACTCACAGAATTCTATTCCATCCAGGAAATGCTTCTCCCCACATTCAAAGTTACGTGCACACCTTCACGTTTGCAAAAACAGACATCAGAGTGGTAAGAGGCACCACAATAACAAACACTGTTATAGGCAATTAGCCATATGTCGGTGATTTAATCTACTGCTATAAACCCTGAGTGCTACCACAAGAAAGTAATTGGAATTAATTTGGACACTGTTTTACTAAATATTTGAAGTAATTATTCTACAGTAATCAGAACATCAGTTCTGATGAAGAATGTTAGTTTGTGTGCTGCATGAAATCAGGAAGGTATTTTGTTCCTACAAATGCAGTCATATTTCTTTCTCTCATGTGTGAAGTGTGGTATTAAGCTATAGCTCACCTCCAAAGTTGTTTGGCTTTCCGCTTATTTTACTTTTAATCATTATTTGATTCACCCAGAAGCACAAAAAAAATGTATTCAATGGGAATGTTCACAAAAATAAGGATAAAATACATCACAAGAGTTATCTCTTGTTTTCTTATATTTAAATAGAAATTATTACAAAATTCAACAGCGTAAACACCTGTGTTCTACAAACTACTTATATCATTAATATAAAGAAATAACAGGCATGGTCTCCTTGTTGTGAGAAAATGTGAGCACTATTTAATTTTGAGTACAGTTCGTGGAAGTACTCTTTCAAAGATATTGAATCAAAAATTCTCGTCATAAAAGCATGACTATAGAATTGAGTTCACCTCAATGCCATATTACCAAACCTTCAAAATAATGGCTGCATCATTAGTGATACCCAAGTGCATCATGCTAGCCAAGGAAACAGATGTAATGAATCTGAGATGGCTATGTCAAGAAGGTGTCTATTGAGCATCTGAATTGAAATTGCTGTTCAAAACGTTTCCAGGCACTCTTCCTGAAGTGTTATCTAAATGCATAGTGACCACTAACAAAATTTGTTCAAGTACATTTAAAAATCATTGTTTATATTCAATTATTCTTTTAATTCTTTTTTATGTAATAATTTTCACAGAAAACCAGGTGGTCAGATTTTGAAAGAGCTTTCATGTCAGGAGCAACTGCACAGATTAGGACTTCAGCACATTATTGATGAACCCATGCAGTGAAATAGTGACTAGTTGTCCTAATCATTTCTCATAATATATAAGGACTGCCCAGAAAATTATGAAGTTTAAAATCTGCAGGTTCCAGAATAGAGAGCTTCTTGGGGAACTCACTCCCGCAGCCCACACTGATGCCCCAACAGAGACATCACTACAAAAATCTATTGGACAGCTTCTATGAGGGAAAATCTGTCATGAAATTAAAAGCAAAGACATATTTGTGCCCTGGAAGTCACATACCACCAGAAACTGTGAGAGGATACCAGAGCAGCATCATCACATGTTGTCCCTGTTTTAACATCAGGCACCTCCACAGCTGCTGAAACAAATTCCTATCTGGCCCGGCCCAGCCCAGCCACTCTTGTTTTCCAAGGAAACATTCAGATGGGGGTGGAAATACCTTCTTAAAAACATAACCAATTTTACTTTATCTTGTATATATCAGTGAAACTGTTGAAGTCATCTGACATACACTAATAAAATTATAAAGGTCACTTAAAAACTCTTCACTTACCAACAGCATTAACTGATACTATGGCACACAAAAGCTAGAACAAAGGGAAGAGCCCACAGAGCTCTGCACAGAGAAACAATCTCCCTGTTCACTCCTGGCTATAGAGCTATGTCAAAAATCACTCTGGAGAGCCTCATCCTATTGCACCCCACATTTTCAGACCACTCAGCAGACTCAGGAAAGATGCAAGCAATGCAAAATCAGCCCTTAATGTATGTACATCAAAGCAGGTCACTTTAAGAGCTTTCAGGCAGACGGTCGATCAGCACTTACACTGCAGACAAAGCTCAACGCAATCATTTCCAGGAAGTTATTTGATAACTGCTGTTAAAATGGAGATAGTTCCTGAAGGAAACCATTCAGCTGTGAGTGATACCCTTGTAAGATGCATGAACCTTAACCACAGCTAAGCCCAAACAGAGGAGAATTTGCTGTCTCAAAGCACACAAAGAATTTGAGCCATTCTCGTCCTGCCTGTGGGTGCAGGGTAGGTAAGTGAACAGCCAGGATTAGGAGACAAGTGAGATTCAGCTAAGGACTAGCTCAAGGCAGAGGAGCCAGGTGCCACTCACCCCACTGCTGGCAGGCAACGTGCCAAGAGAGGAAGCTGGCTGAGCTACAGCTGTGGCCAGGAATTGCTGCATCAAAGAATGGATTTCCTAGGAGGCCAGGTGGGTGGGGGCCACTCAAACTTTTCAACTTTTCCATGTCATTATGGGAAACAAAACCTCTGGGATGGGCACAGCATTTTCTGTCTTTCAAGCCAACCTTCATGTTGGCCACAGCTAGTCCTGTAACACAAGAAGTCTGTGGGACCAGACAGGATAAATCTCTCACCACTCACCCCACTCGGTGCTGCACATGCGCTGCCATCCTTGTCTACAAGGCAATGGGTGCACAGGCATGTATAAAATACAGCTTTTACCCAATTCCAACCACTGCTTGTATGCTTCAAAAAAAAAGTGAAGCTTGGAATTGAAACTCAAGTAACCAGTGTACACAACTCTTCCTTGCTTAGTAAAAAACAGTGAAGTTATCATGCAATTTCCAAGTTCAGAGCTTAATAATTATATCCCCAGCATTTGAATTCACTCAAGGCCTCAAGCATTGCTCCAAGCACTATCCACCCAACTGAAAACAGTCTGCGTTTCTGGGCATTTAGGTAATGTATGCTTTTATCTTGGGAACTTTTGCACTGGGATGAATTTGACCAGAAGTAATTGGATTTAGATAAGCAAGTCTGAGGCTCTTTCATTCTTGTGAATTAATATCTAAATAGCATAACCAGGTTTATTTTGTTTAAAGCAGACTCCATTAGGCAATCATGGATTTTGGGAGAAAATAAAGCCCACATTATGAAGACCTAAAGTATGGAAAGAACTGCTGTTGAATTTCTTGGAGAGACATTTTTCCTACAGTACAATGTGACATTAACTTACAACATCCAAATACACACAAAGGGGAAATTCATTCCAAAAAAGTTTTTTTTTTATATTTCAATTATAATTTCTGGGCATTTCATCTACTTCATGGCATTTTAAATGCTTGCATTTTTCCCCCAAAATATAAGACATTACTATTCTGTCCCTTAAAGACTGAGTTGCTTTGTTGCCCTCTCTCCGTATATTGTTTTTAATTAAAAACAAAACAAAACCCTGAAAATTTAAGACAAAATTCTCATATTCACACAAAAATACAACAAGATACATGCCACTCAGAGCACCTCACACAGACCAGTGCATGGCTTGGGGAACAAACAGGGATTACTTGTAGGGAACTGATGGTATACTGGACTGATAACACTATGTTTCTGTAAGAGTTTAACATTCGGATGCTCTGTATTCTCTAATTGCATTGGTCTGGCTGTCATGTTTATGAAAATTATTCCTTCACTCAGTAAAGTACAAGCTTTTGACACTGTCTCACACTGTATCCTGCTGGACAAAATGTCCAACACACAGCTGGATAAACACATCATGGAATGGGTGAGTAAAAGGCTCATGGGCTGGGCACAAAGGGTTACAGTGAATGAGGGGACATTTGGCTGGGCATGGTCACCTGTGGGGTTCCACAGGGCTCCATCCTCAGCCCAGTGCTCAAAATCTTCATAAATGGCTTGGACATACGACTGCAAGGGATAATAAGTTTTCAGAGGATACAAAATTGGAAGGAACTGCTGTGTCTCTCAAAGGCAGAGAGACCTTGACAAGTCAGAGGACTGTGCAATCACCAACAGTATGAAGTCTAACAAGGGAAAGTGACAGATTCTGTGCTTGGGACAGGGAGCCCTGGATGTATGGACAGACTGGGTAACAAGAAGCTGGAGAGCAGCACTGCAGAAAGGGACATGGGGGTCCTGGTCGATGGCAAGTTGAATGTGAGTCAGCAGTGCCCTGGCAGCCAGGAGGGTCAGCCCTGTCCTGGGGGGCATCAGGGACAGCATCACCAGCTGGCCAAGGGAGGGGATTGTCCTGCTCTGCTATGAGCTGGGGCGGCCTCACCTCGAGTGCTGGGGACAGTTTTGGGTACCACAATCTAAGAGAGGTATAAAGCTAACAGAGCGTGTCCAAAGGAGGCTGTGAAGATGCTGAGGGGTCTAGAGGGCAAGCCATGTGAGGAGTGGCTGAGGTCACTTGGCCTGTTCAGCCTGGAGGAGACTGAGGGGAGACCTCATTTCAGTTACAACATTCTTGTGAGGAAGAAGAGGGGCAGGCACTGATCTCTTCCCTGTGGTGACCAGTGACAAGTGGGAGAGAATAGCCTGGAGTGTCAGCGGAGGTTTAAGTAAAGGCTCTTCACGCAGAGAGTGACTTTGATGGTCCTAGTGGGTCTCTTCTAATTCTTCACAGAATATTCTGTGAAATTAGTAAGGAATTCAGACTAACAACTTGCCCAAGAGTTTCAGAAACATCACCAAAAAAGGGAGAGGGGCCTCTTAAATCTTTTGTTTGTACATCTAAACAAGCCTGGGACTTTCGGAAGGGAACCTGAGTCATTAGCACCAAATTCTGAAAGGGCAGATCAGCAATTTTGAAACTGAGACCTTCTATTTCTGTTCCTAACAGCACAATTAGAAGCAGACAGTAATGAACACTGTAGTATGTGAGAAGAGTGAATTTTCAAGAGAATGCAAGATGATGAATCACTAAAACATATTCATATTAAATAGTATCTTCTGGTAGAGATATTTACTACTAAGGGTGTAGTGATTTCACTCATACGTGGGCCTATTAGTCACCACTGTCCCACATCCACTGAAAATATATTTATCAGAAGTAGGAGAGAAGAAAAGCTACAAAATCCATAAAATAACTATTTTATATAACATGTCTATAAACACTGTTATTACTTTAGACAAATTAAATCCAAGATCTTACCATTCTATTGAAGAGCAGTACCACATTAGGAAGAAAGAACCTAAAAAGCTATTTCAGATTATGGATCATGCCATTTATTTTAACACTGCATTTACAGATCATATTCAGAAATCCCACTTTTCAGAAGATGTAAGCACTATCTATCTCAAATCACAGGGCTCTAATACAGCCCTGGAAGGCTGTGTTAGGACTTTTGGTGCTCTTTCATTGAAGAAGAGGGAAAACTCAGTAATTTTAGTGAAGTCTGCTTCTTTTAAAATTTCAACAATCTCAGAAAGATAATCCTGTAAATAAACAGGCATGTTAAGAAACTCCTATAAGTGAAAAATTCCTCTGCTGTTAAAATTCTAGCTTTCCTTTCCACAGGAAAATCTACTGCTATTAAAGCCCAGGAATGTGTCTCTCCTTCACCCTCACTAAAATGAAAGATGCGTCTCACATTAAAGTTAGAAATCTATTTACAAGAAAACACATATTTACCAAGAAAGAGAGAGTCATACTTCATATTCAAACTAATCTGCATTTATATATTTGTATATGAACCTTCACCTCTGGAAAAACAGTTTCATATGAATGTGTGCAGGCTTGAAGGCTTATTGCAATTGTTTTAAGTACTTGGGAAATTAAACCAGATAAAACAGAAGTTAAAGTAAATGAAATTTAAGCAGACATTTGTTGAAATAGTAAGACCTTGAACTCTCAGACCTGCAAGATGCATATAATTTTAGTAGTTCACAGGTAACTTTTCATGTAGCCTTGTCCCTTCCTTTGCCAAAATCAGAATAAGAATATCTTTTCAGCATGTAAATGAATCTAAGTGGTTTAATCCAACACTTGCAGAAATCAAAGATAGGGGTTTTTTTTGCTGCCTTCAGTAAGTACAACCTCAAATCCTATTGGCAGAGTTTATAGTAAAGCTATCACACTCTCGTTACCCAGGACAGAATGCAACACCATTTACTAATGCGGCACTCCCCACGACAGCCTGACATTTTACAGAGTTTTTCCTCAGCTTGTTGCCAGTAAGACACTTGGCTATTAGCTGCAGTTTCTATTCTAAATGCTGTTTATTCTTAATTAGTGCAATGTATTATATTCATATTAAATCTGTATATTTAAATATTGAAGCTATTTAAGACTATTTAAAAATTGATTACATTATTGTATATCATATTAAAATTATGACATTTATATTTTTACTTTGATAGAAAGCTATGTTTTTCCCTCACAGTTCTGCCATGACAAATAACCAGTGTTAATAATTAATTAGCAAAATATTCTACAGTTGCTAAATTAAGTATGGAAAACGAAATTCATGCACAAATTAATAACTATGATTTCATGCAGTACAGTTCAGTTCTTTTTCTGGGCCATCATTAAATCTTCAATTACTAATTATTCCACATTTTCAAGAATTCAGATGTCTTAAATAATAAAATGCAACTTTTGTTTGCAGACACTTCTCAGTGCCTCTAAATTTTCTGTATGATAGAAGTCACTATAAGGAAGACAGTTTAGGGATCTGAAAGCCTTCACAAAATGAGATATGGTTTACTGTAGCCTGTCACAAACGATAATGCCAGGCATACATTAATTTTCAAAGGGCAGTGGAATTATAAAAGGTCCAAATCTTTTCTACTATAAAGACACTGCTCATTGGCATTAAAAATAAAACAAAACTGAGCAGTTCTTCAAATTTGAAGAATTTCCCCTATCCAAGAATTCAATTATTTTAGATATTGAGGAAATACCCCCCTCCTCCCCAGCGTATCATTCCAAAGTGTAGAATTTATTTGCTTTGTATGTTCTAGCATGCTGTGATGTCTTGAATCCAATTTCTCATTCACAGTCTTGCTTACTTTCGGAAGATTCATTGTTAAATTACAGTTGGTATGAACCAGCATGCCAGCATACCATGATATTAATCTCTGAAGTGTTCAGTCATTTAACAATAGCCTCATTATTCAAGGGAACTCTAAGCATTCAGTTTGTGAAGATTTTCTGACATTTCATGAAAACAATTTATTCTTAAAAGAATTCAATGACTGCAACATACTGTCATACATATATATATATACACACATGCCTCAATCAGATGATTCCTCTCTAATAATAGACAAGAAAAAGAAGAGAAATTGAAAAGAAAAGGAATTACAGATAAAAGCAAGAACTCCAGCTACCACCAGGGACTGTGAACTCAAACTGATAATTCAAAGCTAAAGCATTTTATAGGGTTCACACAGAGGCCACTGGAGTCAAAAGCGTGAGTGAGACTTCTTGAGTTCACACAGCTCCCATTTCACTATTTGCAAGTTAGAAAAAATCCAGATACTTGGGCTGTCTTTAAAAACAACACAGTTTTGAGAGGAACTGTTTCTTCAGTATTTTACATTGCAAAATACATCATTCAGGAACTACATCATAGAAAATATTCTTTTTCTTCAATATATTTATTTTAATCCTTTTATTTCCAGGGCTGGAATGTCACAGTTGTATTCATTTTCCAAAGGCTGAACTTTGAAAAAAGTGGCACGGAGACACATATTTTTTTCTGCCTGAAATTTTCAAGAAGAAACAACAAGAGCTTGGATTTGGATTTTTACAATTATGCAGGCAAAAGTTCACACTGCTTACCCAGAACTGGGACAGAATACCTCTGGGTTTGAGTTCCTTTGAATTTTAATTCCATCTAGTATATTTATAAAAGCAAAGATTTTTTAGTCCATTTATTTGTACAACTCCAACACAGCGACAGGCTCGGAAGAGTGTGTGGAAACAGATTCAATAACCTATTTGTTTGTGATATTTTTAAATACTCGTGCACATGTACAATTTCAGGCATGTTGAACTTAAACAGGATGAATGACATTTCTCAAGGTTAAATTATGTTTGCAGGCTCATAAATTAATGTGCTTCTTTGGTGTGGAAAGTCCTCCCTACAGCCTCGACACAGCAAACAGATGTACACAGGACATACAAGTGCATGCTCCCAGTCAGCCAAGGCTTTGCTTTCCTCAGTGCAAGGCCTAAAACCACCACAGTAATTAGTTTGAAGAAGACAAATCTGCTCTGGGTGGTAACTCACCACAGCTCCCAGGTATTCACCAAAACCTTCTTTTGAGTGATAGTTATGTCAACGATTAAATTCAAACTAGGTGAAGCTGCCCCACATGCAATATAGATAACAAAATTTATGAACCATGTAATAATATTATGTTTTCAAATCCACTAAAAACTTGCAAGTGAATGCAGCATTAAGTGAAGAGTCACCTCATACAAAAATACGTTTGCAGGTTTAAAAAGATATTTAGTTTAGACTCTTTGTCTACTGTATAAATAATTCTTCACTCTTTATTATCCAAAGACAGATGGACATATTTTAACATATTAGGCTCACTATGTCAGGTGGATAAATATCTTTGAAGGGGGTAAGTTTATTAAAAACTTCACTTTGGATGAGATTCTTGCTTTCCAGAAATGTGGTACCCTTCTGCTGGCTCCAAGGGCTGCTCTAATTTACACTGATAAAGCAATTGCCTCATGTCTTTAAGTATTGAGGTTCTACTTCAAGAAAACATTAAGGGCCAGGTTGTGCAGCATGACCAGAATGTTCTGTAGCTCTCTGCTTATCAGTCAACACTTCTGAGCCTAAGAAAAACAAAATTTTAGTTAACCAAAATCTCAGACTTTGTGCCAGCTGTTCCCACTTAGCCGTGAGTATTCTACAGAAGAAAAGCCTGCACTGGCAATTGATGTGCTCTGCTGTGGTTCAGTTTGTGCCCAAAAACAGCCAACAAGGACCAGGAAGAGATGACACAAGCCACGAGATTCACTAAAGAAATGAACTCTTCATATCCATAGAGTCTTCTGTCCTTAAAAGGACACTTGGTTGGTCCTGCTGGGCAGAACCCTAGATGGAAAGCAATAAAGAGATGCATTGTAGCCTATCCTTTCTGAAATATCCATGGGCAGATCTACAGAAAGGCACAAGAATTTAAATATTTTATGTTTCTCCTGAAAATTTTTACCCCAGGAACAAAAGACTCACTGAAAAAACACAGTGAGCCCATTTTGAAATCTGACCAGTAATTCTGAATTTAGAAGCAATTTAGCTTTAGTTGCTTGGGAATCCTCAAGAAAAGACTTTTTTATATTACTGGCTTCAGGCATCTTCAAATGAACTAATTAAATAAGATACAATCCTCAAACCATACAAAGATACACATGGAAAATCTGAGACCTCATTCTGAGTATTGGGCATACTTTGAGAGAGAGAGAACTGTGATTCACTGGGATAAATCCACATCTCCCTGAAACTAGTCAAGGAGCATAGCACTGTCAATTGCTCTTTAATGCAGAAGAAAAGGTAATGAAGTTAATTTTGATATTAAAAAATTGTAAATAAATATGAGACATCCTTTTCTTTTGCTTATATATTTCAAGCCTTTGTTATCGACTTAGGTTGTATTTTCATGCTTCTCTTTAGAGTCATGAGGGAAAGAAACCAACATTTTTATAAGAATTGAAAGCTGAGTTCTATATCTTATCACATGCCTAAGGAACTAAGGGTTTAAGAAACAAATACTGTGAACCTAGCAATAAAATTTTGAGGCATGGCAACACCAAAGGCTACATCTTCATCAAATATTAGTGAACAACCTCAGCTAGGGTAAGAACACTGCTTGACAGCTGCATGGTTTGGGTCCTAGAAAACAATCCCAAGGAAAAAAAAAAATATAGCAAGGAACAAATCCAGCCTGTGATCTATTCCTCACTTTATAAAAAGAGCTCGATTTAAAGACAGATCAAAACTCCGGTGCTGACACCCCTCACTTACTGCTATCACACACATAAATATTATGTATACATATATATACACATATATATATATATACGTATATATGTTTATATAGATATCTATACAGATAAATTATATTACAGCATATCTATTTTGCCAAATATAATCTCCCAAATGTGCTGGGTTTAAAAACTAGTAACACAAAATTTACAATGATCATCTATGGCAGCAAGCTGCCTGCTTTTTGAACATCCCATCGGAAGTAGCAAAAGCACAAAACCTATATAAAAAGGTCACAGTCATTCTTCATGGAGTCCAAAACACATTGTACAAGAAACAAAGGCAAATATTCTGAAAATATTTACAACTGTGAATGACAGAATTCATGTCCTGGACAATCTTGAACACACCCAATGGCCAACTTTCATCAACCTAGCACTTGCAGTATCAGACCGTATATTTATGCAGTCCTGAAACATCTTATTAATCAACAAAATTTTCACTCTTTCCTCCCACTTACTCAGACCTTGGGAGTTTCTGACCCTTTCCCCTTCTGCTGTTCAAGAAAGGAAGTTCTCAAAAGACCAACATCTTGAATAAGAAGCCAAGGCAAAAGAAAATGTCTGCTCTAGCTACTCATTTCCCATATGCCTTTTCCCTTCGCTTTACTTGGGCTTGCTCCAGAGACCACAGAGATCAAGAGAAAAAACCTGTGGATTTGCCCTGTTTTGCAGTTTCTGAGAGCCATTAAATATTACTCTACATGCAACATTCCATTTTGTAAAACAATTTCCTATGTTCAGACTTCAGTTTCTTTTTGATTCCCACATTCTTAGGACAACAGTTTCTTTGTTCAAGCTTCTATGTTTATGGTAAGTTATCTTATCTCTGGTTTAGCCTTTAATATTGAGCAGAGTCAGGAAAGAATCATCCTCTTGTTTGAGATGCAAAGGTTTATGTCGGCTTACATTTTTAAGGTACACAAACATACTTTTTAAAAGTCTAAGAAAATATACTCTTATTAATGCTGTTATCTGAATGATGATATTTAACACCAGTTGCAGCTTAGTTCCCTTATCTCCCCTGTGAATAGGTTTTTTTTCTCTAGGATGCTGTCATTCTAGTCTCATATCTGCGCTTGAAAAAACTTTCTGCCACTCTGCAAAGGGAGCAGCAAGGTTGGATTAGAAGGAAATTTGCATGAGTGAGAGTGAAGCAAACAATTACAGTGTGTGTGGAGGGGGGAGAATTGTCATACCTCAGGGCCACCCAAAGTTGAGAGAGACACTTGATGTCACAGTGAAACTGATTGAGAGAAGAGACACAAAAGCGTAAGAGTAGAGAATGGCAGAAAAATTCAGGGCCTTGTCTGAATTCCAAACTGCACCTGCACATGGTGAGGAACACAAGGACCTGTCCACACCACAGTCATGCCAGTTTTGTAGGAGAACATGGAGCTACCTCAGCTGGCTTTGACCTGGTCCCAGGTTTCACTGCGTGGCTCTAAAACCCAGAAGCATCTCCAATAGAGGCTCCTTCAGGAACTGCACACTGTGAATGTGAAATGCACACTACTGACTCAGTTCTGCATGTTTGTTCTACATCTAAAAGAAAAATGCACTTTAAAAACGAAAAAAAGAATCATCATTTGTTTAAACCCAGGCAGTGTTTTCCCCAACCTCCTATGTCCCCCATTCCTGACCTTCTCCCAAAGGCTGATTTTTCACCCACCTCTAAGATTAGTATGTTCAAGACCTGCTCAATTTTGACAGGGAAGAAAAAAAAAAGCCATCTTGAACAGAAAGCCTTTTGAGTCTTCCCTTACTTTTGAAGCCTTCGTATTTTTTAATCCCTGCTCTGCCAATTTTGTCTCCCTTTCCCCTCCTCCCCTTCAGTGGAAATTTTCTACTCTTTACAAGCCTGGCTCTCTGCAGAAAATTGATTTCCCCTAGGATACAGCCATCCTACTGTTCTATGCATGGTCATTAATGACCATCCTGTTCACCACAGAGACAGACAGACACGGTGGCACTCCTCCCCGGCTCCTTAGCACAGAAAGCACACAGGGAAAAATTGTAACAGCCTCAGAGCTCAACCATACCAAGAGTTCATCATCCCAAGAAAACACCATACAAAATCCCCAAATGAGCTATTACAAGAATAAAATGATTCTTGCTGGTTTCTGTCACTCTTTACTTCCACTGCTTTAGATTAAATTTTTTTTTAATCTCTCCCAGGTAACAACCATTACGTAGTATCCTCCTCTCCCAGAGGAGGTAGTTCCCTTCTCTCACATGGGAACAAACCCTAATCAGATGTTATCTGGACTCATACACGTTTTACTTGGGGACTGCCATCAGGCTATCCAAGGGCAGAATGCATTTCAGCACAGATTGCACAACCTACCTTGTGATGTGAGAAAATACCTGGGTGCTGCACTTCTTGCCATTTTAGCTGCTTTGCAGGTAAAATGTGCACCTGCTGGCTCCACTGCTCCTGGGAGATCCGCCATTTCACATCTGACTGCAGTGACATCCCATCCTTGGAGTGACAGACAATTCTCCCCTTAACTTTTGGTGTCTCTGATGTCAATGGGTAAAACAAAATGACTGTACTCACAAAACTGCTTCAGCCTTCTCTATAAACATCTTGTGGATAGACTCTAAATTGACCCCCTTTCTCCTCCTTGATCCATGGGGTTATTGCGAGAACTTCCCTTTGTCCCTGCTACAGGGAGATATACTGGAGGACTCGAAGTCACAAGCTACATTACTAGTTTCAGCAGGACCAAAAATAAGGAAAAATATTCATAAATCCTAAAAATGAATATAGAGCTGGCTTTTGTGGGTTCTGTTTAGTATTCAGCTTGGTTCCAGTGAATTTACATTAAATAAACAGGAGCAGTGTCTTTAAATCAAAAGGTAAATTTTAAACAAAAGAAAACCTTTTTAGTGACTGTGGTCAGGAAAAAAAAACCAACTCTAAAACATAGTTTTGAAACTGGAAGGAGGCCTTAGCTACTGAACTGCAACTTGATCTGAAAAATGCCATCACAGTGATGCAGCACTTCAGAAAAGGTGGGGTGGGGAACTGCCCAAACCAAGACATTCATATTTAAATCTCACATTGTCCAGCTACGCTTTGTATATTGTGCCATGATTTCTTTACATAACTCTCAATAATTCTAGCTGATATTAACCAAGGAAATCCTCTGCACACAAACAGGACAATCCACCCCACTGTAGGTCCCATAAAATCACACGCTCTGTGGAAATTTCCAAATACCTCAACAAAATATGGGTGAATTAAGGATAAAGTTTCAAGCCTGAACTCCATAATTTCCTGTCTTTTGCTGGTCTACGCAGCCCTTTAATGTTACGTTAATATCATTTCTGCGGGTGTGATTGAATTACCCGCCACTCCTGATGCCAGCATTAGTGGATTTCTGTGTAACAGGAGAACACACTTTACTGCTCAAACTGTTACTAAATACCATTAAGTAGAGCAGCTGCAGCCTTCCTGATAGCAGGACTGGATGGCTACCTTGTTAGGAGGGGACAAGCACTTTACTGCTGGCACTCAGCCTGAATCCCAAGAGCCCTCAGCATGTCCAATTTGCCTCCATGTCCCTACCAGGCAGCCTGCCACAGCATATCCTTCAGCCAAAAAAGGTCCCCAGGCCTGTGAGTCTGCTGAGATGCAGAGATCTCTCTCACAGGCTCAACATCCCGAGTCCTACACGATGCTGCCGTGACTTGGCAGCTTGAAAAGATCGGGATGTATTTACTTGGCGACCTTTCGGCTCCAGGTGCAACAGAGGGCTGCTAAACTGTCCACTGAGAGCACGCCTCACACACTGGTGACAGCTACTAACTAGTGGCACAGTGCTTTAAAAATCCCTTTCCAAAGTCTTTGCGGAGAGATTAAAATGCCACACATACATGAATTGTAAAAACTGCACGGCAGACTCCAAAGGGAGATTTAACATGAGTTTCTCATCAATACCTTTGCACTGCTAACCAGCACCTACTAAGCAAATTAGGAGCCTGACTACTCTGCAGACACATGTCTCTTTAGAGGAGGATTGTGTTAGAGAAGAAAGGGGGAGATGAGAAGCAATGGAAAAAAGAATGAGGGAGAATGAGGAATTTACCTCTGTTCCACATAGTTGGCTCACTACACAGTGACAGACAACATCATCCAAGTAGTTGCAATGAGCTGTAGTTACACTTCCTCTTCCTCACCACAAAATGCCTGTATGCTGCCTATAGAGCTATACTTGACCAGAAGCAGTGGGAGATTCAGCTGCTAGCACTAAACTAACAGCAGCCCCACGTCCTCAATGGACCATGGGAACAGCATGGCAAGGACACGGGAGGGACTAGAAATGTGGTCTTGGGATTGAGAGAAATTCTTATTTCTCTATATCTAAGTTCAGTAAGAACCAAACAACACAGGAAATTGATAAGCACTAACACTTGCAAATCCCATGTTATAAAAGAGAGTTTTTTCTTACCACTCCATGAAAATAGAGATGGAACAACTACAATTCCTGAAAGTGCTGATAGCATTTAACAGCTGTATCATTACAATCTGCCCCCCACGTCTGTAAGACCTGCTAACAGCTATGCCTGTTGTCCAATTCTTATGTTAGGCAATGACCAAAATTATGGCATGAGTATAGTGCCCTGCTTTCATTTAAACCCCACTAAGGACTTGGTAATTTTCCATTTTTTCCACCACAAGCATAATTTTTCTTTCCATCTAGAAGCACTTGCCTTGACTTCACTTTATTCTCAGTCAAGAGATTGTCCTATATGAATCCTTCAGGTCCTTGAACTGGCTGTATGTTCATACATGTGATAGGAATTCATTTTTTATAAAGCACTTCATTTGTTCCTAAGGCACTTAATAAACTTTATATTGAAATATTTGTTCTAAATTATTATAATTTTAAAAACTTCTTAGCCATACTCCACTTAATTGGCAATTCTAAATTTGATGTTGATTTAAGTAAAGCAGAGGACATATATTAAAGGTGAGTAGAGAAATTGTTAGGTATGGCTTAGATGCAAATTCCTTACTTTTAAAAATAAAGCTTTAAGGGTGCTGCAGTTTTCTTATTTTATGGGGTTTTGTTGCTCACAGCCAAGGATGGACAGACATATGGCTTAAAATTAAAGGTAATTAAAACCTCAAAGGTTTAGAGATAAGCTTCTGCTTCTGACATAATGCCAGTACCAGTGTTCTGTGATCTCACAGAGCGCATGTGGCACCTCCTGACACTCCTAGTAAGACACTACAGCAGCTTTTGTGTATCATTTCTCCTGCTGAGGAACACAGATATCCAGTAATACATTTCATCCACTTAAGGACACATACAAACATACATAAACTAAATATAATAACAAATGTCCATAAACATGAAATAATTAGTTTTAAAAACATTTAAATGATGCCTCCAGTCCTTGATGAAATTATCCAAAGGCTGGAGATAACTGTCTTACAATCAGATACTTAAACTGCTCCATCTATTTAGATTCTTAAAGAAAAAAATCTGAGAAGTGACTGCATAAGTGCATCTGGAAGAAGAATGGAGCAGGAGAATCAGAGAGATCCTTAATCTCATTACACCAAGAACAAATAGCGAAAAATTAGGACCAGAAACCTGATTTGCAAGTGGGTTAGAAATTCTGACCAGGGAACGTGGTTAACAGGAACAAACTCTTAGCAACAATGGTAGGTTTGCTGTTGTTTTCTTCTCTTCAGTTCCAGTGGGTGCTTTTCTGGAACACATTCTTTACATCAAAATAAATTTCTATGTTTAGTCCAGGAAGAAAAAAGGGAAATTTAAAGATATGAATCAACCAGAAAATTATTGTAGACCGTCCCTTGGTCTCTTCTGGATCTTAAATTCTATGACTTTGTGAATAATTTTATCCCTTTTAATTATTAGTTCCCTACTATAAAGAAGCTAAAAAGTTAATGTTCTTCTTGAATCAAGGAATTACAGAAAATAATTGAAGTTTCATAATTGGATTATAACCCCAGGAGAATATGGAAATGCTGAACTGGGAAGCTGAAGTAAGGAAAGCATGTCTGTTTTCTTTTTTTTTTTTTTTATGTGATCACTAGGCAGTAATAGCCATAAATGCTTCACTTATTACCTGTATTACACTGAAACAATAACATGCCTGTGATCCTGCAATAACTGCTATTTGAACAGACTGCTGTGCTTCCATGAAGCTTCCATGGACTTGGGTGTCTGGTGGCAGAAATCTTATTTCAGACTAGGTCCTATAATTCCACACTGCTATTGTCTTCACTGCTTTATTTAGCATTGCCCTCAGAGCTGTGGCTAGATATCTTCAAAGAGAACCAGAATGTAGAGGTCTCCACATTCCTTAGAGCTCATGATGGGGACACAGAAAATACATGCCCGAGACAGAGAAAAGTTCTTTAGATCTCTGTCAGTTCAACATCTTTTAAAAATTAGGCTGAAAACATTCCATCGTTCCTGTCTCTGTTTATAATGAGGCGAACAGAAAAACCTCTGACGTAGTTACAGTGATTCTAAGAAGTTCCTTCTATAGTGAACATCTTCAAAAAAAAATTAAAGCCTTTGCAGTTCTTAACACAAATCTAGCAGCAACACTTGTCACACAAATAATTCTGGGAAGTTACCAAATACTTGGAATGAAGGGCATTGCATGCTACATAGCACAGAGCTCTTGTCGATGCTTGTTTGGAATGGTATGGGAAAGTCTAGCGGCTGAACACAATGACATTTTTGTTTTCGTGCTGATAATATTCAATAGCTTTGCCACCAAAGTTGGCCTGCCACTTCCCCTCGATAGAAACTGCAGGCATGCACTAAGGTTTTTGCCATTAGCTGGAAGCAGTGCCCAGGTTATTCTTGGTTTGGGGAGGGGGGTTGTTAAGCATTGCTGGTATTGTTTTCTTTCAGCAAAGCTTTAGGACAATGTAGTTCTCAAACAGACCAGAACATTATCTGCGTCATACCTTCAAGGAAAAGGTTACAGAAACATTTCTGCTACACAAATGTCAGAACGTGAACAGCATGTCTCCATCTCCTCTCAAAAGCTGGTAACTCCTAAGGAGTGTAAACCACATGCCAGTCACAGAACTTCCGTCTGCACTCTCTGCACATGTAAGACAGCAACTGGCTCTGCTCTCCCACTGCTTCCATCAACTCTCAAAGGATATGAGATCAGAAAGACACACTGAACCTGACACCATGGAATTTAGGAGAACAAACACCAAAAATGCAGACAAATCTAAAACACATGGATAAGCTTCAAAACAGAAGAAATAAAGATAACCAGAACTTCCATTGCCACTAAAAAAATCTAACAAAACACCACTATGACTTAAAGGACAGCAGTGAAGCAACCTTTATCAAACCAACACCATTTCAGCCAGCCCCTTCACTTGAAAACAGAAACCAAGCATCACAGTTTTACAAGACACCTTAAGGGGCTGAAAAACTCAGACTGTTGAGAGATCTGTGGTTATGAAAGCCCTTTCACAGAGACCATTCACATTACAAAAATAGACATGTCCCACAGACCTATATGGTGGAGAGCCTGTCTGTCCTTTAGACAGTTTCTGGCCATGAGCACTTTCAGACTCAAATGGCTACATCAGTAGCCTCACGGATGGATGATGATGCAACAGTTGACTGGCTGCACAAAAAATATGCTGGAGAAGTGGAGAAAGAAAGAGGACAAGGAAAGACTGGAAACATACAGAACAGGTTAAAAGAAGCTCATTAACTGTGTTTCCCTCCTATCTCAACACCCCTCCTGCATAGTAAGCAAAACAAGTGGCTGTTACGGTCATGCCCTTCACACTGCTACAGAAAACTCAATATTTCTGAGTTCTCTTTTTAGTTGAGGGCTTTTTATTCTTTTTCTTTCTTTTTTATTCCATAAGGACTTTAATTAAAATTCATCAGAAGAAATATTTTCAGCAGCAGTGTCTGAAAATGCTGCCTCCTCCCATATCTTCCATTAAATCAGGTTCATCCAGCTTGAAAGGAGATGAGAAACTCTCACTGACACTCTGTCACACTCCAGTGAAAAGACAGGCACATTCAAAACAGAAGAGAGTGCAGGTGCTCATTTATTACTTTACGCAGATTATTTTTCTGCCTTTCTTCCTGACAATGGGAATGTTCACATCCCAGATGGAGCTCTCTGCAGTGCTGTGGGCATTTGCTGACCTAAAGTTTTGTTTTCCCTGATGAAAGAGGCAAAGTAAGAAGAGATTTGGTGCATTGCCTACTGAGGCAGCTTTAATGTTTGTTTCTAACAATGGAAGACATTTGGGGATTCTTTCAATGGGAATGAATGTACAGATAATTTTTCAACTATATCAGGCAAAGGAGAAAAAATCTGTACACATCCATGTCCATATTTACACACTGCAAAAATATAATAGTCACATAACTGACTGCAAAACTGCAAAGCAACTGATTTTGGAAATGAGGATAGTGTTCAAAGGAAATAGAAGGTCACTGCCTCACATCATTTCAGACCTAGAAAGTAATCCCACAATGTTTCTCATAGCACTGATAAGCAACATCACTATAAAGATGACTCCAGTGCAAAAATTAACAAATCATGTCCACAGCATCAGGTTTCTCTGCTTTTATGCCTACTTTATGAAACCTTAGCATTCACCATTTGGCCTCTGATCAAAAGCATTTTGACTTAAAAAAAATTAACCTTCTTTCCCCATCCTGCCCCTCTCAATAAACATTGGAAAAGTCTGTAATATAAAGAACCTGAGAAGAATACAGATTTCTCCAATCTAACCCATCAGTGTGTTTTTCTCTGGTCTTGAGACACAAAAATTAGCAAATGACAGGAATGTACTCATGCAGTTCCCTCCTTGCTTTCTATCAGAACATTACTCCAGTGGGTGCTTGGTCCAGCAGTACGCCCTTCTTAGGACTTTGCTTTCCTGATTTTACTTGGAATAACAAAGAAAATCCAGGGGAGGGGAGAGGGGGAGTACTGTTTCTTTCCCTTTTTTTCCCCTCAAGTGTGGGCATTTCTTTAGCTCCCATGAAGACTGATCTCTTCAGCAGATTTCATAGTCATTCCCAGTTCTCATATTACCAGGATACACTGAACCAAAATATCCACCAAGATTTTAAGCAGGAACTATTCCCTGTGATGCCACATGGTTCCTATACGAGCTAATCCCACTGAATGAGTGCTCTCACCTTCATGCCCTCTCAGTCTCTGCTATACCACAGAGCAATGGTGTCAGCTGATATTAATTACAAGAGACGGAGGTTGTGGTTCTGTTTGAATTAATATAGAAGACAGAGTGCACATTGCTTTAACATACAGAATATTACAGAATGCAGCAAATTCCTTTACCACTCCAAAGATATTCCTTAAAAATTGAGGAGCACACACAGCCTAATACTCTCTAAGATAGTTTGGGTTTTGTTTTCACCAGGTCCGGGATGAGAGCATCAGTTTACACTGGGTACAAATTTTGTCTGACTTCATGGTGTAACAGATTTACTGCAGCTATTGTTTTGGTCTTTTTGGTCCTGAGCTCACAATGATAATTGTATTTTGGTTAACCTTTATTTTATCTATAGTTCACAGTAATTTTTTTTATTAAGATTTTAATGCAGTAAGAAACAGGAAAGGAAGGGAATTTACTTTCCCTACACCTTCACTTCATCAGATATATAATATGATATGATATGATATGATATGATATGATATGATATGATATAATATGATATAATATGATATAATATGATATAATATGATATAATATGATATAATATGATATAATATGATATAATATGTCTTGTTGTTTAAACAAAATAAAAGGAAAATAAAAATAGTCAGGAATGTATAACTCTTGCTGCCTTAACACATGGCAGGAATGACCATCATGAACTTGCTCTAAGGCTTGGTCTAATGGAAATGTTGTACTTATTGCAACTATTAACGAGACAACCTGTCCTGAAAGGCACCTTGAACCTCTCTGAAACCTCAATGAACTCGGCCTTTTTCTGTGAGGGCAAAAGGAATGCACACAGTTCATTTCAAAAATAGTCTAGAATTTAACTAAATTAATGTGTGACTTTTCAATTGATAACCTCAGTTACATTAGCCTTGGAACCAACCCTTGAGTAGAATCTAAACAGTGACAGACTGAATATTTATTCAGACATTCCACAAGACAAAACCAAGGACATTCAAAATTAAACCAGAGGCTAAAATCTCATACTTGATGAATTGTCAAGGAGTGAATCAGGATACCTTCAGAAAAAACAGAAATTTAAAAATTAAAAAAAAACAAACCAAAACCAATAAAACAACCAACCCCACTCACGCAAAACAACCCCAAACCACTGAATAATCTGCTCAAAAGTATCAATTTATAAGTTATTTAATGAAAGAAACACTCACGGAAATCATTATGCAGCAGGGATTTCCCATATCTGGAAAACCACGGACAATTCTGTCCCATCTTCCTCAAGAGTTAGCCTGAGCAGCATACAGACTTACTCTCTTTAGGTTTAGATATTTTTATTATTGTCGTTGTTTTAATAAATTAAATTAATTAGGCCCTTTGATTTTACCCTGGAACACAAAGAAGTCAAGATGACTTCAGAATCAAGATGGACAGAGATTATCTTTTGAATATATGTCAGTGTCTTAACTGCACAATGCAGAAGGCTTAGGTTTTAGCCAAATGCCGGAGNCCTTCTTCAAAGCTTATTTTATCTTTTTAAAAATTTTGGGGCTAAATCTGCTTTGGCGCAAAAATGTAAGAACAAACAGAAATAACAAAATCTTGAGAAGCAGACTGACTTCTTTAAATTAAATATGTTTTAAAATCATAAATCTCAAATGTTTAGTCTGTGAGTGAGATTTCTTTCAACTTATCTTCACCAGGATGCAGTTAGAAAGAACGTGTGTCTACTATAATAGCAAGGCACTAATTCAAGTGTGTCTGTTTTTAAGAAGATCTTGGAATTCTTCTGGGTAAAATATAAGACAATGCATGAAAATTAAAGTGATAGATTATGACTATTTCAAAGATAATAATTTATATTTTGCTTGTACAATGACACAATGCAAATTTTCCTGTCTATAATGTTACATTTTAAGGCTGATTATCTTCCCTTTTGATGAAAAGCATATTTTGACTGGACAGATACACATACAATGGCATATACCACTGCAGCAGCAGAGAGTGTGTACTGCTGAGAAATAAATTATAACTATGTGATATTTACTATTATCTTTATGAAATATGTAAGTATTTAAATTTTAGACTAGTAAGTTTTGATGATCAATATAATCACAGATAGGTATAAAGCCTCTTTTTTTTAAGAACCTCAGAAAAGTTTAAGAGAGGCTAAGGTGCATTTTTGGAAGTTCCTTTACTCAGTGTTTATGAAAATCTAAAAGATGATGCATACACAAAAGAACAACAGATTCTTGCTTGTTTTAACACTTTTACTCTTTTTTGATGTAACTTTTGAAAGAGTTATTGTAGAGTCTCAAAAGATACAGTGCAACCTAACAGCTCCCTGCTGCAAAAGAGAATTTGATGAAATTCTGTTGGACACATGTTAAACCAACTACTGAGGATCAGAACCACACAAAAAGAAAAAATCTTCCAGTAGCAATTTTTTTTTCATTTACTCAGCTACTGTACAGCCTATGATGACTTGTTTTCCTTTAGTTATATGAACAGTTTGACAGATTACTGTGACAAGGTTACTCTCAAATTGATAAAAGGTTTGATAGTGTCGGAACATTTGTCAGAAATGTCTCACAGAATGTGTAATGGACTCAGCACTTCAAGCATCAATGGTACTCCAGTCTGCTGTTTTCTACTTAGTGTGCAATGCACACCAACAAAAATACACAGCAGAAAGACAGAAAAGCAGGCAGAATTCATCACAACAACCCTATACTTTATCAACCAATTCTGACTAGGGTTTCTCTTCCTTAACCCATCTCATAAAATGCAATTAAATGAAAAGCTTTACACGTGACTTGAAGGATGGCCTCCCTTGGGACTGAACCTGAAAATGGGATGAAGATATGATAATGTACATAAACATAAGTGTTTCCAGCATTTCCTGTACTTCTGAAAGAGAAATATTGTGGGTTTAGAACATTATTCCTCAGCCTGCCCAATGTAAGACGTTATAAGTGATAGTTGTACTGCTAGCAGCCTTGTCCCATGCTAGAGCAGAGGAAATGGGTTCAGAAGGGCTCATTTTAAGCACTGGCAGCTAGCCTATGGGAACCAGTGTGCTGGACATAACCCAGCTTTGGTGAATACTTCCCTTAAATACAGCTCTCCAAAAATACTGTACTACAAAATAATAATATGGTTTATGGATTGGAATTAAGGTTTTCACTTCACCTCTTGCAGCAAAGGATGCTAATATTAGGCTCTGCAGGAAGCCTAGGAGCCAGCACCTTCTGCTCATTTGTAAAAACCTGTTCATATGAAGACTTTAACGTCTGGTGAAGCCCAGCCATGTAGGCTACAAGAGAGCGCTACAGAGGACATTTCTGAGCAGAAAAATTCTTCTTGTTCATATAGCAGCAGACAGGTTTGGTTTTAGCGGGTTTTTTGGAGAGAAGGCTTGGGTTTGAGGGGTTTTTTTGGGGGTCGAGACAGGTGTAGAGATAAAGGCTTTGGACCTTTATCTACCTTTACTATGTAACCACCTGCAAAGGTAAAGAAAATATCTTGCAATATATTACTTAAAATCTACACACTGCTGTCATGAGTGAGTGTGTCTGAGATTGCTTAAAAAATCACTGACAAGAGTATGAGCAAAGGTGAGATTTAAACATTTCTCACACTGTAGCCTGGAAAGGAGCAGGGGGGAATGCACCACCACAGCTGCCTGTACAAATTTTTGTATTCTCAAATGTTTACGTTTCCCTACATTGTCTTTCTCTTCTGCTTTGATAAATTCTTTTAATTTTCTGAAAAAAAAGTCGGAAGAACTATCTTCTCCTCGCTGGCATTCAACCAAAGGATAGAAAAATCAAGCAAAATGAGGGTCAGCATTTCTCTGAAAGAGCATCTGTTCACACAGGAACCCCGTGACAGCAAGACAAAGCCCTCTTAATCTTATGTCAGATTAAGTTTAGTGGAGCACATTAAAAATTTTGCCACAGTGCTAAAAGGAAGGTCTAGATACTTGATGCGCACTTCCCATACGCAGACAAGGGGTAGGGACACACTCTCTGAACTTCATGTTTCAAGTATCACTGCTCACACCACTGCCTCCCTCCATGATGGCAACACTTAAATTCCAAAGCTGTGAGGCTCCTTCAGGAATAGTTAGTTCAGTCCTGATCAGCTGAAAGCATTTATGTGAACCAGAGAAGGGTCAGACTGCAAGAAGATGTATCACAAACCAGCTTTTTGAACGCCAGCAGACTACAGTCAATTTATACCTACTTTGGATCTGGCCCTTGAACTGGGATTATCTGTGACTGTCACATGTGGAAAGTGTCAATGAATGTAGTTTGTACAAATGTCAGAAAGGTACACTCACATTTCAGCTTGGGTGAAATACCAAACATCACCAGCACACTATTCTCCTGTGAACAGTGAGTCAGTTCTACCCACAGAAGCTTTAATAGCAGAAAGTCACAGAGAAGAGTTTCAAGCTCACTCAAGCCCAGGTATCACTTCAGTAAGACTGCTATCTCCAGTCCTGGCCAGTCATGCCCACATAAAGTGTACTCAGGGAAGCCTTTCAGGATTTTTGATCAAAATGAGGAAAGGCAGAATGTCATAAAATTGTAAAACCCCACTAAATTGTAACTCCTATTGCAAGCTTCAAAACAACAGTCATTTGGATTCAGGTCTGTAGATCAGCCCCAGACTGTGCCTTACTTTACCAAATTTCACTTATTGATACCTATTTGAAAGGCTGATTTTTGATGACAATACAGACATGATGTTGTCCTTTGGAATAGATGACTCTGTGGCAAAAGCACTGCAGTTCTGCATCATCATGCTAAATTTCACCATAGTGATCTCTGGCTGGGATCTCAAATTGGATTATTCCCCTCCCACACGTCATCGATAATAACCAAGCCTTTGGAATTTCAATCAGGTTGTCATTTCATATTGCCCACTACATTTAGTCAAGAGAAGAAGGGTAGAAGAGTGCAGTGTTTTAGGAAGTAATTCTTTTGATGATGCACAAAGAGCAAGGAGCTCCTTTATGCCACCTCCTTGGTTTCAACACAAATAAAACACCATAAAAACAATCTTTATCAGTACAATCTGCAAATATGACTCTCAAGATAAACAGGGAGGTAAAAGGTGCCACTTTCTACAGCATCATTTTTCAGTGGCACTATAGTTAATTAGATGTTAATTATATGGCTACAAGGCCATCTTCAATGGGTTTCATACTTCTCAAACTTTGAGCCCAGCAATGTGACACAGCAATCATAAAATGTGATAAATGATTGAGGAAGGAACACCCATGTTGTGTTGTGCACTGGGTTGTGATTCACAGATCATTATAACTATAAAATCTGTCATTAGGGAGGTTTTCCTGCCATGCAAGTTCTCCTTTTAACATAAGAAATCAACCACATTAGAGCAAACAGAAGTCAATGTGAAGGCCCTCACCTCTCTTCCCCTAACCTCATTACCTGAAGGTTTTTAGCAGGCATTAATTAACTGTTCAAACTAAAGGAAAAACAGTCAACCTTCAAATGCAGGAGGCTTCTGATGCCTTTTAGTGGCCACACAAGTGTAAGCAGGAAGGCCAGCTCTGACATCCTCCTAGACAAAGACACAGAGTATTTATTTTAGGGGCACTTACGGCTGGCACAGCTTGATAAGGTCCTGGTCGGTGGTGCCGGGTGGAAGGCCTCGAATGTACAGGTTGGTTTTACTCAACTGCTCTCCGCTGCTGTTGTTGCTGCTGTTGTTGCTGCTGTTTGTGCTGGGGCTGGGAGGAGCCATGGGGTGGGGAGCTGGTGCATAGGACTGCTGGAAACAGAGCAAAACAAAAAGGCTGTTACTAGAAAAGGCAAAATAGCGTGGCAGAAGCGTGTGCTTTACCTAGGTAAATCCAGAACTACGCTATACCTGTCCTACCCTCCCTGACCGCTCCCAGCTGCCCACTCCTATGGCACCTGCACCCCCTCCCAGCCAGCAATGCCTTTGAAAATGCAAAACAGGACCAACCAACATTTCGGGTTCAGCCATAGCTATGAAATGCATTATTCTACTGTACTTTTTAATTTGGAATTAAAGTACCTAGATCACAAAACAGAGCTCCGAAATGAAATATACTCAAGGAGTAACTAGCATTAAAGAAAGAAATTAAGCACAGCCTGCTCTAGGGGTACGCTAAAACACAAATAAGAATATCTAGCCAAAGGTACGGGAGCTGGTGCCAGAAGCCAAGTTAGTCTTTTCCGAACATGAGGAGCACCCAGTACACACACAGTCAGGTGGCAGAGGGTTTGCTAGTCTGAGAGAGGAAAAAAATTCCAAAGCAGCCTGAAAACACCCTGTTGTTATGGACGTCTTTCACAATAGAGAAACAGGGTTTGGAAAAGATGATCAGGCCAAGACCTTCTGCTCCCAAAATCATACCCACTTCTGAACAACCACAAACCACACACAGCAAGTGAGAGATATTGCTTAAGAAGGGAGGCATTCTCACAGGGAAAAACAGTATTCTCCCCTAACTCACTGGTAAATACATGCTGTGAAAAAAAGACACCCACATGCTAGAAAAAATTACCTAAATATCTCTGATCTGAAGCAACAACGGGGAATTTCAATTGCTGCAACCATCCCTGGCTCTCTGACCACTGGAATGTTTACTCACAGCACAGGGTGCTTGTCAGGAGAACAAAGGAGAGATTGGAAGGAGGAGGTCATCCTGTCACTGCCGTGACCTATGCAGAAAAGCTGAAATCTAGGGAACAACTTGCAGGAACTGGAAGATCCTGAGGACCAAGCTCCAGATGGTCAGCCAGGGGAACTGGAGTCAGAGCTCCAGGAATGTAACTGCCTGCTGAGAGGGAGAAAATCCCATTTCCACAACCTGATCAGCACATTCTGCTAGCTTTATGTGTAGTGACAACAGCAGGTAAATGCTGGACCAATGCTAAGTTAACCATGCTATGCTAATGGACTAATAAAAGCAAAACATCTGCAATTTTCATTATAGCAGCAATGACACTTTAGTGACTTCTAATATGCTTGTTCTGCATTTAGGCCTTGAACAGAGAAAATATTTAAGTCTGTGAGTAATTCTGATCATGCTAATCAACTGTCCCTTTAATGTCAGCGGCTCTACTTTAGTGCTTATAATTATACATACACTAAATCACAGTCTTGGTAGATGGATGTTTCTAAATTAGTAGCTCTAAACTCGTTTAAACAAGTCCCTTTGTTTAGTTCCTTATTTAGAGGAAGGGGAAAAAAAAAGTTAGAGAGTATAAGGGGAACATCAATGACAGGTGATGATCAGACGTTTCAATGCAATGAAACACCACACTTGCACCGATGCCTTTCCTCCTGGCTTCCTCCTTCCTTCTTCCCAGTACTCCTATTTAAACCAGGAGAAAGGGAACATACCAAGTGTCAAGACATCAGAATTCCTCTGCAATCTCACCTGGTTGTAATGTGACACAAGTAGGAGCCATTAAAAGAAAAAGTACTGGCTTTTTAGTGTGATCACCATGCTAGCAAGTAATGACATTCACTCTCATTTCCAGTAAAAGAGGAAGGGCAATAAGCTCTCTTCCCCAAGTCTCTGCACAGATACTTTTGCTGACAATCAAAAGCACTTAATGCATATGGATCATATTTCTCTGCACACACATTTTATCACTGGGTAATCCCCACCCACACAAGCTTCAATGTCATTCCCAGAAACAGAGAGCTGAAGCAGCAACCTTGAGTACCAGCACAGGCAACCTCAAATGAGCCCCAACACTGGGGACACATCTTGGAAATCAGCTGCATGCCATGGCCACGGCCCAGCCGGACAACACTGCAGGCAACACTAACCTGTATTAAATATGTAGGCATCTACATATGATAATATCCTGTTTGAAAGCATATTTAAATCTCTGTGTACTGCAGAGCCATGGAAGAAGCAGGTATGACTGTGTATAACATGTTGGGCTTTAATATATCAAAAGCTCAGGAAATCTCCCATGGTAATCTCGGACACTTTAAGCATCTCTAAGGCTAAACAAAAAGACAAACAGAGGTCGAGGTTACATTCTCACCGCTTTACCCTACACCTCCCAGATTACCATGCACACTGAATGCATGTAAATGACAAAGCAGTGAAAGATCTTTCCATAAGGCAGTGAAGTGCTATGTACTTTAATTATTAATCGTTATTATTATATATGTCTTAGCAGGGGATAATGAATTAATGTCCTATTCTCACACCAACCTAATAAGCAAGAAAAAGAAAAAAGTAAGTGGAAATGTACTTTTGAAATACAAAGAGCAATTTTCATTCTATTATAAGATCTTTATTCTCACAGAGAGAAAAACACTGGAGGCCTAATGCTAATTTAAGCTTAAGACATTTTATCCCTCTCAGCCAGCTGAAAGGGGATGTAGAAGTGAACACGAATTACATTTACACCTATTTTGAGGCCACAGCTTTTAAAAAAAAGTCCTCAGTATACAGAGAATGAGGCCATACAACAGGCTGTCCCTCAATTAAGAGCTGCTCAGACAACAGGCACACATGGATGCCTGGGTTCACAGCAGTATCCTTGGAGATGCTTTAAGGGTGGGCAGAGAGGCAGCCACACTCTACTTTGGAGGATGCTGATCGTCTCAGCCCAGCAAACTCTGCTACACTCCAAACCCTCTTCACTAATAAATCTCAGCCACAGCAGCCCACAGTAATTTCCATGCATATCCAGTACCCCAGAATACCATCTGCAGAAAGATTACCAAATTGCCTGTACTGAGACTGATGACATCTTCTGGCTGGTTGCCAGACTAAAAGCTTCAGGTCAGAAGAAAGCTTCCAATTCTTGTTTCCTGAGCTGCTGAGTGTATGACTGATGGCAGAAGTATGCACTTTGCCTCTAAATGAGCAAAGGACCTGGTCTGGTAATCGCCAAGAGTGAGAGAAATGACTGGCAACCTAATGATGATCCCAGATATGGACCACTTGGTACAGGATCCTGGACAATGCCAAAGTGGGGCACTGTCTGGGGGACCACCTGCACACCAGGTAGCAGGATATTTGTGCCTTGTTCTGATGTTGGACCCCTCCATGGCTGGAGGCAGAGCACTTAAATTCTCTGCCTTGAGAGCCAGAAGGAGCACCACTGTCAAGACTGGTTTGAAACAGCCTGACACCAGCTGTAGAAATCTGGAAAAGAGGTTTTGCCACCACAACCAAGTACAGGACCTATACCTCTAGAAAAAAAAAAAAAACAGACAAAAGCAAAATGTTTCATTTCAAAAGAGATCTGGAATTCAGAGCTGGTTTTGCCATTAATTTTTCACATAACCAATGCAACCAACTCA
The DNA here is from genome assembly GCA_013397075.1 of Rhabdornis inornatus. Taxonomy (NCBI): domain Eukaryota; kingdom Metazoa; phylum Chordata; class Aves; order Passeriformes; family Rhabdornithidae; genus Rhabdornis; species Rhabdornis inornatus. The sequence goes on from VWZS01007271.1 coordinate 5,547,926, forward strand.
TTTTTCAATTCTCATGCTTCATTATTCAGTGGAGAGTGTGTGGGGAATGAACTGGTTTGTAGATCATTCCAAGCAGCTTATTAATTTAGCATGAATGGCTAATAGGATTTGTTTTCATCTTTGAAAAATGAATGAAATTTCTCCTTTTTCATTATTTAAAAGTGAAAAAATGTATGTGCTAATTCTTATCCATTCTCAGGAATGCACCCTTCTGCTTAAACCCTACAGTTCAATTCTCTGAAACAAAGTGTCCCGTGAAACTGCGCGCAGCTAAGCATGACTAATGAGATACACCTTGGTTTTTCTAAGTAAATAACCCAGAAATGCTGAACCAGAAGCCTCTCAGATATTAAATGAACAACACTCCTCCTTCCAACATCCAACCTCCTTACACAAGAACAGTATCTATCTTTCCATGGCAACCAAGTACTCTTAGGTAGTTTTTCACTAGTTGCAAGCTTAGACTAAAGTATTTTCCTTCCAAAGCAAAACCCTACTTAAAAAGACAAATTTCAAATATTTTTCACATAGAATTCCTTTTGGATGGGAGTCGCAGGCCCCAGATGCCAAGTTGTAGAGTCTGCTTTATTAGCAGCAGCTGGCTCCTTGGCAGGCTTCTGAGGCGGTCGGGCTTGTGGTTTTGGAGTGGCCTCAGAGCCTAGGATGCAGCTGGACAGCTATGCTAATGGACTAGCCAATTTGTTTGTAGTCACCTTTGGCTATCCCAGATTTGTACTCTTTTATCCACTTGAAAGGGAGGTCTTGGAAAGATTCCCTATTAACAGTGATATGTTGACTTTTCCTATCATAGTTCATATTTTATATGGAAAAATGAGTACAACACGTAGTCCTACATTAAAACATGCATTATTTTAGCAATTGTGAACACACACTATCCATTTCCCTCTGAATAGAGTGTTTTCCAGCTGCTAGATTCATCTAAGTGACCAATTACAACACAATTCCCTGCCCTCCCAATTGAGAAAAATAAAATAAGACCAAGTAAATACAAATAAATTGTGCAAATACCCCTTTACAGCTCACATTAGGAAAACACTGTCCTCTCCACATCCCACTGTATGAAGGAGTAATTTTTGAGAGCTGGAGAGTTTTTACTAACCAATTACAGAGAGGATGAGAGGACACCACCAAACTTTCGTCTGTTGATGGGATTTCAGAGCTGAGTGAACAGAAAATCTATTACGCAAAAGACAATCATCACAGCTGAAGAGAAAGCAGAGCAGTAAGGGAAATATAGGGGGAAAAATTAGATCAAAGTAATAGCAACTCTCCTGCCTTTGGTTTGCTTCCTCAGTGAGGAGCAGCACCAGAAGGTAAGGTGTATTTCTCATCTGTAGACAGGTCGAACAGAAAAGTGAATAAAAGATGAACATTGAAGCGGGCAACACAGACCCCTCACATATTTTAGAAAGGCTGCAATCAAGGGAACTCGAGTTATAATTTTCTTCCCAAGTCTGTAGGGCATTCACTGCTCTTGCAGAATCCAGCCATGACTATTGCCTATCTCCCATCTGGCCAATGAAGGCCTGGAAGACAGACGCTTTTGGATGGCTCTCTACGTAGTCAGGTCTTTCCCTAGACATGTAAGAGAAAATAAACAGATGTAAGAGTCTGAGTTTTCTAAACCCCTCTGCACAGTAACAAAGCTTCCTAGACTGTTTTTGTAGAAGCACCAACTCACCTCTTGGCAACATTTTCAATTTGTAAAGGAATGGCATGTGAAAACATGAGTAAACTCAGAAGATGAACACGGACAATAAGGTTCAAAGTCTATTCCTTCACAGTTCTTTCAATCAAGAAAACCAGAACACACCTCAGGAGGATTTTGATTTCTCTGAATTCCTTCCAAGGCCTTTAAAAGTGATTTGCTGGATACAAGAAGCCCAGTGAGTCAGAGCTGCCGGGTTACACTCCCTGTACCACAAAATCACTGCGCTACTCCAAGCAAGTCATTTAAGTTCCTTACATCTCAGTTTACTAATCTGTAATGATTCTTCCTTACCTTCTTAAGGCATTTATAATGCTCTGTGATTACTGGATGAAAGACGCTACTAAGAATTGCAATATTACTTAAAGATGGGGAAAATATTATTAAAGTCTAACTTAATAACTAGAGCTAAACCTAATTCTTTTGCAGAAAAAAAAATTATTTCTGCATGCAATGATTTTGCTATTCTGTATCTAAACTGAATGAATGAAATAATTTAAAATAATAAAATACCAATCAAATTAGTTTTGTCATTAATAATATTTTTAATTTAAAAACAAACTTAGAATTATGTGTTCACAGGGCTATTGTGATTGTAATGTATGCATTGAACTTACTTTATTACAAATGATATCTTTATTACATGGGAAAAAGGTGTAATTGTGTTTTGCTTACCCTTTCATTTCACACAGGAAAAAAAAAGGTCACTTGGGGAAAATGGAAATTATGAAAAAAGCCCAATCCAGTCTTCCAACAGACACAGTAGTCATTTAACAGTCAAATTGAAATTGGGATTTGATGGATCTGTAAAATACTTTGAGATCTTTGCTTCACAGACAAAATTGTTGAAATCAGTAAGCTAAATACTCCTGAGGCTTATAATTCCCTTGAACCTGGCACACATCATTAAAGATCTGTCGAATGAAAGCACAGACAAAATTTGGCTCAATTTTCTCTATTCCAAAATACTTTTCTTCCAAATCGGGGCTGTGCAGATTTTAGCATTTTATAAATATTTACAGGTAGACAATACAGAGAAATCAAGGCATCCACAGGAAGAGGAAGAAGTTCTTTATTGGACATTATCTGGAAAGTAGGTCTCATTTTATACAGTTTTCTGAATTGAAACCAACCAATGGAGCAAAGAAAAAGTTCCAGCAATTCTTGCTATCTTCAAGAGCACTGAGAGTTTAGCAGTCATTAGCCAGGGTATATATACATATACTAAAAGCCTGAAAATCTTCTCACTAATCATAGTATCTCCTATTTCCAGTAAGACAGACTGAAATAGTCTGCACTACCACCATTATCCACAGGAAATTTCAAAAACAAATTGGTCGGGTGTAAAGTAGCTTATTTTGAAGTGTGATGAAGTCAAAATAATGAAATGGATTAGAGAACATATCATTAGGAAAGCCTGAAGATCATCTCACCTGATGGTGAATGGCCCCAGCAAAAACCAGTCCAAGAGAGGGGAATGGCACAGAAATTAGAGGCATTGTTTGCAGATGGAGAACACCCTGGCCATCACTGCCTGCCTGGGTTTTGGTCACTGAATAGATGTAATAGATGCTGCTGAGCTGCCAGCTTCAGCTTTTCACCCTCTCCTGCCTACATATTGTTATACCACAGATGGAGCTGCTCATCCCTCATAAGCAATTTTCTGTTATCCACAGACTACCTGTAGTTCAGGTCCAAAATATGGTAACTTCTCTCAATTTAGGGCTTCTTACATCCAGCCAAGAGAGCAAAATTTAATCCCTAGCATTAAAAAGCCAAAATCTAACAATAAGAGCTATGTCATCAAATAAATATTTTCCAGAGTGGAAAATAACCTTCACAGCCTTGTCTCCTCCCACTTATTTCATGGCAGGAGGCTCCCATGACAGAATATTCCTGAGGCATTATTTATTTCTCCACAAGGGAGAAGAAGAATTGTTTCTATAGATAAAGTATTTTGGCACTTTGGCAAACTCATAAACAATATCCTGTATCCTTTGACATAAATTAGTGTTATTGCTTCATTACCCAATCCATTCATATTTTATTGATGTACTGAGACTAAATGTGAACAGACTCTAGATCTTAAAATTACTAAATCTGGGAGATCTGGAATAAATAAAACATTGCAATTCCTCTAATAAGAATATTTTAGAGCACAGATCAAAATATGACGGCAATTACTGTTTGTAATACAACAACTCTGTGTTTGAAAAAAAAAAGGAAAAAAAAAACAGAGGGGAAAAATAAATTCGAGAAGAAGTTATTGTTCGTGTTTACATTTCCACATAGCCAGTTTTGGGGCTACAGTGAGCTGTTGGCCCATTTGAAGGTTAAGAATAAAAATGTAGACCAAGAGGCTGATACTTAACTTTCCAAATGTTTGCAAGAACAAACACATATTTGGTTCTGAGAAACTAAATTTACTCTCTGGATATTTGTTTACATGTGACAGACTAAAAGCATCTTGGAAATGAGATGCATTGCATTGCTTTTCTGTACACAGCCCACACATATCCCAATACCAGCACTGCTGTTAGAACCTGGCTACAATAAAATCCCCCCACATAACCCCAAATTTACAGCATAGAACGAAACTAAACGTCGATATCATCTCTTTCCTCTCCGCTTGAGAATTTGGCAAGCTGAGATCAGAAGCAGATGTGTTTTCATTCTGCAGAAAGAAAGCCCAAGCAAAAAGCTTTTTCAAGATCCAACCCAAGTTTCCTCAGTTTATCTTTCTTATAGAAGAATTAGGCAGGAAATCTGCCACTGTTGACATAAGCACTGTTGGGATGGAGGATTCAGGGATGGCAGAGCTCCCCAGGAATGTTGCTCATCATCTCCCCATGTTACCACAATGATCTTTTAGATGTGCATGGGGAAGCTCTGCCTCCTCCACCCAGTATATATAAAGATGAGTTGTGCCTCCCGTCCTGTGGCTGAAAGAATCCATGGAATGCAGAGTTTGGGAAAGGCTTTTCCTTCCCACAACAGCGTGGCATCATCACCACAGAATTTGGGGCATTTCACAATAGCCAGAGTTCATGTTTTCTTTGGAGACCCCTCGAGCTACAGTAACACACTGGTCCCAGGCAGGGTGCCAGAGGATGCCCACAGAAGATATGAGCCATCACAAACCTCACCACAATTTTGCTTCCAGTGCAAACTCATCCAGCACATTCATCACAGAAAACAGCTTTTTAAAAAATTGCCCACGCAAGTCATTACGGTTCATACATAATTCCTCACTTAGGAAGAAGAGGACACAACCAACCTTGTGAGACCAATGTATGTAATTTCATTTATAGGAGAGCTAGAAAGCCTTCCCAAGAGTAAACTGATATGGTGGGGTTCAGAATTTAAGTCTAGGTTAAAATTAAGGTGTCAGTCTATGGACATAGTTGGCCAAGGTGGTGCCAGTCACCTTCATGCTTCTGACAGCCCTGAACACTGTACCAAAAAAAGGCTAAGGGAGACAGGGAAGCTGGGGCAGGGCTCACTGCAGGCAGCTGGGTGTGAAACCCCATGTTAAGAACCTCTTTGTCCCATTCTAGATACTCCTCTACATTCTTAAAATCAGTTGACTGTGCAAGAGAGAGAACTTCTTAAAGAAGTCACTGTTATACATGACTTGAGAAACTGGGCCCATGGAAAGACTGAAGGAATGGGACTCTGCAAGCCTTAACTGGGTGGGGAGGTGAATTCCAGACCTTCTTCAGGTCAAAAGGAGCTTTGAGCACCACAATACTGGCATCCTAGGAGCACACAAAACATTATGAACATAGGAAGGTGAGCAACATATGCCAGGAACATTCTGGGATGTCAACTATGGGCTTTAAATCATATGCTAAGGAAGAAGAATAAGCACTCTCCACTTTCTTACTGCAGATTCGGATACCTTATCAAATCTCCATTTTCTTTAGATTTCACGTGGCAGACTTGGGAGGTAGTATGGGAAAAGATGTTTAATTTTATTTAATTTAACAAGCATCTAATATAACTTACAACTAAAATATCTTCCAGACATCAACCAAATCCATTTGAGGCAAAATTTACTAAATAAGTTGAATAATTAATGCAAAAATTCTTTATCTTTGGATTTTTCAGAATTACACTCAATTTATTTACACACTTTTTTTTTTTTCCTTAAAATTCAATTTTCTTTACATTTTATTAGTTTTGAGAATGAGCTTATTTAAGCATGCTGTGAGTGAGTACAAAATCCCAACACTGCCCTCTCTTTTGGATCTATGAAACAAAATATTGCCATACTTTTGTTTCTATCCATACTCTTACAAGGAAGTAATATGTACCTTAGGCTGAATTGAAGCCTGAGCACTAAACTCTCAAGAGACACCCTATATTCACACCCTATGCAGGCTGAGGCAAAGGGCCTAATCAGCCCTCTCACAGGAGTATTCGGCCACCTGTCTAAGTAGATGCCACAGCATGCACTTTGTTGCCATGACTTGAGGTCCTGGAACCACAGGACTACTGAATGATGGAAATTTTGTAATAATCTGAGTCACTGAAAGATGGCAACTATTTTTTTGCAAAATAGTGAGATTCTGGCATGTTTTTCCTACAAGGCAATTCAAAACTATGAAGCTTTTTTTGAAGGGTAAAAATAACTCCAGAATGCCCATTTGGCTTCAGAAACAGTGAATCTGAATATAGATAAACCTGACCCACTGCTTAGATATGCAAAAGACCCATCACTTTTAAAACTGCCACCCAGTATTAGTCAGTAAGTCCTTTCCCATCTAATTCCTACTTCTTTCTTCAATGTTTCCCCAGCCTCTGATTTTAAGCAGTTCTCAGAGCAGGGGGATAAAAAATTTTAAAGATCTACATCTACTATAGTGTAAGTTCTCAGACTCTTCCCATTTCTTCAACAACAGATTGCAGCACTGTGATTGTCCGAAGTTTCAAATATCATCTGACTCATGCACTCAGAAATGTTGACTCAATTAAAACATCCAAAGAAAACCAACTTTCAGTTTGGTAAAGGCAACCTACTCTTTTTTCTAATACGCTTAGGATGTCTCATAGTGCAGAAATTTGATTACAACACGACAATTTGCTTTTTGTCAGTTCCCTAAAATCATCACTATTTTCTGCTAAATGTTGTGGCACGATGAGCCAAGTGTTTTGCTAAGAGACGCAGACTCAGCTGAAGATGCTCTGCCTAAACCACTCTGGGCTCTGTGCCACGTGCTTTTTCCGTACCGTGTGAAGTAACAATACAAAGAACCTGAACTTCTGCGCTCAGAGGTGAAGAGCTTTGCAATGTGGGGACGCAGCTGCTTCGTTACGCATCTGTGTAAAATCCTACGCACCACTAATTGGGATAATGAGGTACTCCTGTTGCAAGCAATAGGAATTCAGAGAAACGGTACCTATGTTAAAGTCCTGAAACAAACCACCATCTCTATTTAGTGTTTTTCATCCAAATTATATATTTCGTGATAAACAAGAGCTTAAATTTCCTTCTGCACTGCAACACTGCCTCCAATCTCTTCTGTTAGCTTTCTGGCTTTTTGACCTTTTAATATTCTTCATTCACGCATGATTTATTTTTCAAGTCGGCATTTTTTTCCTCTGCAAAGAATATGTATTTGAAGTAATTTCAAATGTTAAATCAGGAGAAGCAAAGGAAGAAAGAAAATCTCCTTAATACATTTTCTTAATAAATGTTGTACCATGCTTTAGAATAGAAGCTTGAAGAATTATGGCATGTAACAATAAGGTTTATATTTCAAATCAGAGACATATAAATATTCTAGAAGTCTTAATACCATTTAATGCCTCTGTCATAGGCTCATATGCACAAAATGTTGTTAAAAAATAAAAAGGAGTTCAAGTCTAAAATGAAAAATAATTTACATTAGAAAAATCAAATCAAAATGGGAAAGAGTGGCAACTACAATACTTCTACAAGTATTACAACTTTTGTAATAATAACACACAGTATTACCAGCTGGAGCAGAAAGACAAATTGGTTAGGAATACCTGTTTGTCTACAGGCGTGTTGGCAGCAAAAGGAAAACGAAAGAAAAGATTTGCCCACTGCTCAATAGGACAGGGGACAGGTGACAAAGGAGAGATGAAAGCACGTGGTGCTTTCTTTGCCTCAGTCTCCACTGGCAAGGTCTGCTGCCAGGGCTCTTGGCTGTCTTCCCCTACTAGTAGAGCCTGGGGTGAAGAAGTGCTGCTGAGGAAGAGAAGCGTTAAGCTAGAAACTACTCCAGGAAGCCAGTGAGAGGTTACTGAACACAAACTGCAAGAGAGCCGGCCAGTGTCACCCAGAGGCTGTTCTCTCTTATTTCTGAAAGGCCACAGCAACTGGAGGCCATCAGGATGTTCCTGATGTCTGCAAAAAAAAAAAACAAAAATTACATCTGACTTCAAAAGAGGAAGGATTTGGGGGTCATCAGGCTGGACACAGCCTAGCATAACTAAAGAGAAAAGCCTCATAGGTGCTGTGTCCAAGCATGTAAGGGACAAGAACATCCAGCAGGGATGAGCAAGGGCAAACAAGACTTGGCCACCTTGCTCTGTGTTGAGACAAGCAGCTCCACAGATCAGGGGAGAGTAGATGATATTGCTTGCCTTGACTTTAGCAAGGCTTACAATGTGGCACTGTCACAACAAGCTGGATGACAGGAGCGACTGCACCCTCACCAAAACTGCAAGTAACACCGAGGTGGGGGGAGCGGTTGGCCAACTAGAGATAAGGGCTGTCTGAAAATATTGTTGTCAGCCTATCCAATGCTATAAGAAAAAACTACTCAGCACAAAACTCCCTCACCTCATGCATTATGTATGCTAAAAGCTCCCCAAGTTTACTTACAGAACAAATGACTACTAAGTGATTTGTGCAGGTACATCCTATAATCAAATTCAACTGCACAAAAAGGATTTACTAAAACTGAGACATCTGAACCTTATTCCTTTGCTATGCTTTGACCTCAAGTTTAGTTCATTTGCTAAAGTCATTATTAAACAACAATGTTCCACACAGATTTCAACAGCAGTAGTATTTACATTAATGCAATATCCCTGGATTAAAGGAATTAGAAATAGTGAATATCCTATTCCTCAGCTTCTTTGAAGATCTATAGTGTAGACTAAGGAAACACTCTCTAAGAAAAAGCAGCACTAATTTAAGGGCAGTCTGGTTCTCAATTATTTGAAATCAAATAAATTGAAAAGTCTTGAAAAATCTTTGAGACTAAAAGTTGCACAATTAGTGACACTAGAAGTTGCCATCAGATAATCAAAGTTCAGTCTGGGTAAGATTTAAATTACATCTATCCATAGTTATAACAAATTCTTTTTTTTTTTTTAATCATCTCCTTAAAATGGTGAAGGGAATCTGACTCCTTCATTCATATCAAGGCATAGGTCCCAATGGGCAGCATACTCAGTCCAGGTACTCAAGAGTATCTATGCTCAATGTCAGACTCAGTGCCACACACAATAGATCCAAAGGGCTAACTTCAACTTCAGCCTTAGGTTTGGGGAAATTGGTCCAAGAAAACTTGAAACAATATCTGCAATGGGACACTGAAAGACAGCAGCACAAATACTGCAGGTCTTCCAGGTGGGTCTGAAGACAACTGCAGGATTGAGTCCTAGCCACAATGAACCGAACTATCACTAAATACAGCAAAGCCTGGGGTCTTGTGGAAAGCACAACATATCCAATCAAGTGTTTAAACGACCACGTGCCAATGACTACTCACACAGGATCCAAATTCAGGCTCATTAAGAATTCCAATATTTCCTAAATTCCGACTCTTTGACTATATAAACTTCCCCTGACCGAATTAGCAGAGCATGATAAAAGGAGCTGAGACTTACTTTCTGTAAGAAACAACCCATTTGGGAAAACAAAAGGCCTACCTAGCAAAAAGGCTTACATTTGGGTGTTGCTAATAACAGGTGGGAACATCTTAGGAAATGCCATGAGAAATGCAAGCAGAGAGAGTAAATATCCCCAGAACAGTTTTCACTTTGTGACTTCCTAACCAGATGTTGTATGCAGATAATCATCCTGCATCTTCTGTGATTTGACCCATTAGACTTTAGTCCTCTAAAAACCTCCTAGTGGGAATCAGTTTTAGAATTAGATTTTATATTAAATAAAAAAAAGAATCTGTGTGTTTTAAATCTGCCACCAAAAAAATGTAATTGATGCTGCTTGTCCCCACTCTTGTTTTGCAAGAAAAATTTTGCATTGCTTATTTTTCCCCCTTCTTCCGACCATTCAGAACATTTTATGTGAAAGATTTTATCCCATGTCTTATGTGGACAATCCTCAAAAACATGAGGAGGTGGCAGCCACACAAACAAGGGGATTGCTATCACATCTTTTGCAAGTAAATAGAAACACTGTTAACATGGTGATGCATTTGACAAAATACAGAGACAGACTATTAAAAACACTGGATTTTTTTAACACACGTTTTAAATGTCTATATTTAAAAATGCTTTTTCGCAGGGACTTCTCTTAAAAGAAAAAAACAGGGAATCCTAGACAAAAAGTATATTGATACTCTTAACTCTGCTGGTGTTAAATATATGTGTTATCCCTCATATGCCTAATATTTTGTTTGCAATGGCTTACCACTAAATTTCATTTTGTGAACCCTGGGCTAATGAGTTCTTACCAGGCAAGAAGTCTTTCAGTAATAGAAACAACCTGTTATCAGGCTATTATATATTTCATTGAGGTCCATTTACCATTATAATTCCCTCATCCTACCACCCCCAACAGATGAAATGCTGCTGCAGAGGAACAAATAGATACAGCATCATGGCACCTCTGGGAAGGACCATGTGACAGCTTTTGGTTGCCAATCAGAGCCCAGATTTCCCTGCTTCCATCTCAGACCCTGACACCTTACCCTGCTCCAAATACATCTGGAACAGCCTCTCCAGCCAGAAGAGCTTTGACGATCCACTGGTCTGGCAAGGAGGACACAATTTAAAAGTTCCTTTGCAGGCTGTATACTGAGGGTTTCTGAGACACAAGTGGTCTCCTGACATCTCCTACCCTTTATTTTCCTTCCCCTTATAAACATCATCAGCTGCATAAAGATGACTCAGAACATCTGGAAAGACAGGGCTTCTTGGGCTTTGTTCAGGCTCTGATAGCAAAATGGGTGAGCACAGGTGAGAGTCAATCTGCAGAGTGATTCCTGCAATTCAGTACCATAGCTCTGAAAAAATACAGCAATGGCTGTGAAGTTGCATATATGCATTCGCTGCATTTCTCAGTGCCCACATCTTACATTTATTCACCAAAGTAGAAGCTTTTATTTTCTCATTAATGCTTTTTACAGTCTTCAGTAATTCTTCTGCAGGAAGCTATTAGTACATTAACACTAGCCAGGAAAACAAGACTCTGAAATACTTGCCCTGTCGCTCCCTGCTAGGAGTGCCATCGAGAACGATGGCACAGTGCAGCCCGGCTTCCCTCAAAGCACTGCCACCCTCCCAAAGGATTCACTGCCAGGTTCCTGCAGCGACAGCCTGCAAGGCTAAAATTAGCAAAGCAGCACCTTCCCTTGCACCTCATCACATGATAGCAAACATAAATAGGGAAATACAATATGTTCCTAAAGATGGGGTCAGAATAGTTTCATCTCTGTAACAGTTTAGTAAAGGACACTTATACAAGCAGCTTCTCATAATAATTTGTCATCTGTTACTTGCACTGTCATTTGCTTTCTGCACAGTGCTAAACACGACCACCTCTAAATGTGCTCCTTCAGAACATTTCTGGCCTGAATCAAACTACTTAATGTCTATGCTACAGAAAAATTGTTTTATTAAGCACCACTGTGTTATCAGATGCCTATTTATTCTTGTACCCTTCTGCACGGATAAACACCAACCTTCCAGTGGATTCATCTCAGTGGCATCTGTTGTACATTGCACCCTGGACTATCCCAAACTCCTCTGCAGGCCACATCCCTCCCTTCTGTACTACTGAGGTGCAGCTAATTGAAGGCTGCATGACAGACTTGAAAGATAAAGGACCACGTCATATTTTTCTTTTTTTTTTTCCTTTTCCTAAACAGTGCCATCAAGGTCTTAACAGCCATGCAAAGCAGCCACAGCTCTTCTTTTTCAAAACCTTTCCCAGAAGACTCACAAAAAATTAGGTGTATTGAAGTCAATTTGCAGATTCAAATGTAACAAAGGGCAGAATTAAATCTGCTGAAGTTGCATCACAGTCTGCGCACAAAAAGAAAGTGTAGCCAAATTATTAACTCATTTAAGACCTTTATTTCTCCTGCATAAGGGAAGCATAAATAGTCCTTTGCACATATCCAAAACCCCAGACATATATCACAGTGCTACATAGCATGACACAGTATACAACAGGAGGGCATAAAGCTGATGTGATTCAACTTACACAGAGCTATGACAACCTGCTTCTAAAGCTTATCATCACCTCGCTGGCTCAGTTCTAGCACAGCTCAGTCAGCTACCTCATGTACTCCTCTTCTTCTGCAGTGTGCCTGTAGCTTAGGAGAAGTGGCTTCTCCCTGAAGCAAGGCTCTGGCTTGGCCACAAATTCCCAAGGCAACACCCAGGATGTGCTGGAGCCACAGCCATGCCAGCAGACCTGAGGTAGGGAGAGGCTGAGGTTTTTCGTTTGTTTTTTTTTTTTTTCCTCTTTTGTTTTAAATCCTCAGGTATCTGACTGCTTCTGTTTTAGTATTCCTAACTACAAACGTGGTTATTTTGGTCCTAAAATGTTCTGAGCTTTTAAAAATTAGCCACAGCATTTTACTTGAAGATGCCCTGGCAGAGGGCAGTTTCACAGCCTAGCAGCCTACTTGCTAAAATAGCATTTATCAGCTACTCACTTGATCACAATATTTCTGTCAGTTTACACTTGAGTTCAAATTTAAAGACATCTTTAAAATCACAGACCTCTTGATTAGTAGTTCTTACCCAACATCCCAAGTTTGTGAACTGACCTTGATGTTTAATAAAATCATTTATGCCAATAAAAAGAAACTAAAAACAAACAAACACAAAATCCCCTCCCCTTACACAATTGTTAAGGAGCGAACAAGGCCATCACCATTGATTCCTCTTGAGCCATTTATCAAACTACTGTCAAGAAAAAATAAGGCCCAGCTTCATTACAAACAGAACAATAAAGAAGGTTGAGTATAAAGGAGGAAATGCTCACAGTCAAAAGATGAGTTTAAGATTATTTTTTTACAATATATTTTTTTGTTAGTGGTCCAGGCACCAGGTTTTTTCACTGCATTTAAGAATTACCAACAAAAGTACAAGCAAAATTATGTGGCTGTTTCTGGTTATGTTTCATGACTTTGAATTTCAATTGGTTCTTGAAATATTTCATTATTGATCAGAGCTTTTTAAAATATACATACAACATTCATTAATGAAATCAGGACAGGACAAATCACTTTCATCTTCATAAGCAGTAACTGCTCTTACTCAAACAAACACCCAAATTAGCTTACTTTTGCTGCCTGTCTGTTCCCAGACTATCATTCCTATTTACAGATTTTTAAAATGAGCCCAGCTTTTCTAAAAAACAAAAGAAAAACAAAGTCCTACCAAAGAGAAAAAACACCACCTAGAAAGAATTCTCAACACTTTTTCCGACACAAGCCTGCAATTTTTGTATTCTGCAACCATGGGCTTAAAAGTGCCTTAGCTGCATTCATTAACTATGGGGTGGCATCAGAAGGTCAGCTCCCTTTGCCATCCCACGTGGGCTAAGAGACAGGCACCTCTCCCACAGGGTTATGGTCCAAGGGTTTGGTCATGCTCTTGTCATCACCAAGGAGAGACAGCAATGACACGCAAGGACCAAAGTCCCCCAGGGCAGACAAGTTTCTTAAGTGGGGGGGAGATGCTGGGCAGAAGAGCACAGAAGTCCCACCAAGGAGGGGATGCAAACCCTCAAGATCTCAGGGCAGCATCACTCAGCAGAAGGCCACTGCCTTGCAGCAGCACTTGACGCCTTCTTCACAATCATCACTCTGCGATGGAGTGGAAGCACTCAGAAATTAATGTGGACAATGCTGTTGGCAATTTGTACCAATTAATAAATTTAAAAATAAATATTACCAATTATACGACAAGGCTGAGAAGTGATTACCAAGATGCCTCATAAATCAGTATCAACTTGCCATATCTTGAATTTAAAGCAATCAAGTCTATGAAAGGAGGGAAGGTAAAATTGGCAGGATAGGTCTCTTGACATCTAATACCAATATTAACACTTGCACACTAAGTAAGGTGGTAGGATAACACTTGCACACTAAGTAAGGTGGTAGGATAATTACCCTTTCTGAAGATCTAGAGTATTGGTTATATTAGCAGGGTAATTTTCTCAATTTTCTAAGCTCCCTTGCAGTGATCAGCTGATGGCCAGCCTCCCTCTGTCAGTTTATCCAAATAACTGACACTATTGCTGTTATCATTCTAATAGCTTTTGTTCAAGCTGCCATTGTTTAACAGCCATAGTCTGTGTATATGAAAAGAAAACCCATTAAAACTCATTTCAAAGATCTCCGCTAGCCCAGGAAATATTTAACAGCAGCAGTAGCTATGCAACAAGAAGGTTAAGACAGTTAGTGTTTGTGACAATTGCACTTGGCCATTCTATCCAATGGCAAGAACATCTTTGCATTTATCAAGGGAACAGATTTAGTAAGGAACTACACACAGCAAGAAATAAATGAGAGATGCAGGGAAAACTCGTATTATTGTGGCATCTGCTAGAGCTATTTTGGAGCGGTGTCCCCCTGCGCTGCTCCACTGACGGGCTTGTGAGTATTGACTAAAATTAAAATCTGTTTCTCCTGCACTTGTAAATAGGCCACAAAAACTTAACATGTCTCAGGTTTTGTTTTGGTTTTTATGTAGTCCCATCGTTTTCTACATTAATTTACACAGTGTTTCAGCTTATGTTTTGCAATGGCCCTTGTGCCTTGGACCTGCTGTGAGAAAGGCTCTGCACTTCTCCTCTGCCAAAGAAGATATTCCTTACGGCACACCCTTGTCCCTCTTGCACATAGGGCCAGTTGCAGCAAGAGTTTGCCCCAAGGAGTATTCATTTCTCAAACAGGACTACAGTATTAAATCCAAAATTTTTGTGAGGACAAAGCAGGCTCTTTGTTCCCATTAGCTTTGGGCATCCAGTTTCTTAAAATGTGTAAAAATTCTGCTTCATCTTCTACTTTGCCTATGCACAGGAATCCCTTGCACAGGCAAGGCCAAGCATTTATGCCTTTTCACAACTCACCAACATTTAATTGCGTTTTGGCACCCATTAGGATGTGGCAGTCTGATCAGACAGCCAGAAAAACATAAAGGCAGAAATGGCTTTGAGCAAGATTGCAAGCCCTCTGCTCCCCTTGGCAAATCTGAGCTACTTCACACAGGCACTGAAAGAATTGGGGCAGTATGAAAATATGCTCAACTGTGAGAGCAAAGGTTGTGTAAAGCCAGCCACAACTAACTTCTAGAAAAATGCATATACCATCTTTCTTACCATTATATTAATTTTTCGGTTTTGTTTTGGTTTGGTTTTAGTGGGTGTTACATGCAAGGTCTATGTTACCTCCAGAGACAAAGAAAGAAAAAAAGAAGCACTAGGAACCTAAGAGAGAGAACCAAACTGGTATGTCTGAAATTTAAACTAATATGCTAATCTAAAAGCCTCCTTACTACGTGACTGGGTTTGGAACACAGAAAGCAGAATATGACATGATTTGAATAACTTGCACTTGGCAGTATGAAGAAGAACTGCTGAATCACTGACTTCTATTTCTGGAAAAATGAAGTTTATACTGATTCTGGCTATACCAACACATTAACTCTTCATGTCATCAGTCTCCACACAGTACTATCAAAAGTGCTTTTCTTCTTCCTCAACACAATGATGAAGAGAAATAGCACTCTTGTAGCTATACAAGTGTTTCCATGAAAACCACACTGCTTATGTTTTGTTGGAAAAAACTGTATCTGTATCATGAAAATGGCCATCAGCTTAGGTAGAGAAAATTCTTTGCATGCTAAAGAAAGAAAGTGCCAAACTGGTGAACAGAGCATCTGTTATAGAGAAAGCTATAATTATCTCATACATCTGAACACCACTGGGCATTGAAGTTACTCGAGCTATTTTGCCAGATACTCTGTGTTCCGGGCTCTTACTTGACACCAGCTGGAAATAATCAAGAGCTTGAGAGGCCTGTCAATATAGACCTTACACACTTTGAAGGGCACTACTTTTGATGTCCTATGCCGAGTCTGCTTGCCCTAATGGGACGACAATCTGAACTATTTTGCTGCCACTGTCTCATATTACAAAACACTGTAACATTGCTAACTGTAGCACTCGAAGGGTAACAACGACTTCTGTACCATACATCCTGATGTGCTTCACTGGTTAGGCATTTTAATGGAGTCCTTGGCAGAAAGAAAGCAGGAAACAGCAAAATTGCCACTCTGCCACCTTACCTCCACCCAGCAGAAAAAGCAAGTGGTTTCCCTCAACAGATGTACAGTAAGTGCTGTTGCAGGAACTCTTCCCTGGGGATGCCGAGCAGAGAAGACTCGAGCCTGCTCCCAAACCTATGTGCAGGAGCTGGGCATCTCTGTCTCTGCAAGAGGCAACTCCCAGTCCCAGGCCCCCCATTCAAATCCTCTCAGTGAAAGCTTTTCACAGGTGCATTCTTTGGTATTTTGTTACATTATCATGCACTTCTGGTCCACTCACAGAGAACATATCAACTGCAGCTGAGCCCCAGCAAGACTATTTTAAATATCCACCTCATGTTTGTCATCAGCAGATCACACAGGAAAATACAGAAAAGGGTTATAAAGCTGTTTTTCTTTCAGGACAACAAATAGCTACTGTTCTATTTTTCCACAAGTAATATGCATAATAGTTCACTTATGACAAAGCAACTGAAAAAGAAAATAAAACACATCTTTCCCTGTTAATTCTCAGTCTATGCCTGCGCTTTTCTGAAAAGAGGATCAAGGTAGAAAAGGAACGATAAGAACACAAACAGCAGAAGAAGAAGAGCGTACAACAATTTCCTTTGATTCTGGGAACACTAGAGGCTGAAAGAAACTCAGCTGCCTGGGTATCTCAAGGACAGATTCCCACGTGAGACTCCAGCCCGGCTGTGTCACAGACACTGACAGATGGGTTTCCCCAGCCTTGAACAACCTAATGGAGCTTTTAGCCAATTTGCATAGTGGCTGTCCCTGGGTGAAATGGGTACGTGTCAAGGACATTAAGCAGGCCAAGACAAAAGTGTAATAGCCTTGTATACAATATCACTTCTTACTGCTTGCTATTTTTAACCCCCAGGGGGAGGAAAAAAGAAAAGGAGAGAAAAAGAAGCCTTGCTGAAAGCCAGTTCTGAGGCAGCAAGTTTCTGCTTTGAGGAATAGGCTGAAGCAACAAGACACTTTTCTTGCAAAAAAAAAGCACTGTACAGACACTTACTAGTTTCTTTTCATTTTTTAAAGCTCAACATTGTTGGAGTCTCCCAAAGCCTGTCTACATTAGTGATCAATTATTTTGATCCCAAACCCTCAAAGAGAAGCAGCATGTGAAGCCAATTCCTGCACCTGAAAGAGTTCCAAAATATCACCTCTAGAGACCCATGCAGGTACAAGAGCCTGGCTGCTGCAGCTCTGTACAAGAGCTAAACCTAAGGCCAAGTTAGTAGCTCACACATGGTTGCTTCTTAACAAATTAGGAAGAAGAATGAAAAAATTCAGATTGGACTCACAACAAAAATGTATAGCTTGATGTGAAATATAAGGTGAAGCCCCGAGGGTGGCTGAATTACCTGCTGAGTTGCTGCAACCCTCATGCACTCCAGGGAAAAGCACGTGTACTTCATATTTGCTCGGCAATCACCACAACCTCCTGGCTAAATTCTGCTCTCAGCCACATTAGAATAACTCAGCTACCAGACAATAAGCTGTGATTTAAAAGTGGGGCTGAACTGCAACTTTTGCAAAAAGAGCCCCTGCATAGAGGCACTGAATTTTGTTGCCTTGCCTTCTTCTTCAGACTTGTTCCTTTCAGCTTGTTATAATGCACAACGGAGGGTCTGCCAGTGCTTAAACTAATTCTTCACCATTTAGTAAAGATCAGATTAAAAATTAAGCATGCAAACAGAGGCTTCCCTGAGGAAAGATTCAGCTCTGGCAACCAAACTCTGCACATAGCATAAAACATACCACAGAAAGTGTCAAACAGTATTTTTGACAGAAACAAAACCCATACCAAAAAGGCTTAGGATTTAACCCAGTTGAGCCATAATACTTCAACATTGAGTGAATACACTCGTATGTGATGCTACAAAAAACTAGAGATCTTCAGCAAAGAAGCATGTGCAGATTTGAGATCTGTTTATGATCCTGCTGCTCATGGTGAGTGATTATCCACCCTGAGAACACAGGGGGGACCAAGAAGGTAGGTCCTGGTTTTGAGTATAGCTACCTCAGTGCTATTTTTGATTTTGTCATTAGCTGGCTGCGTGATTTTGACTAAGCTGTCACTAGGGATTCCCATTTCTTCTAAGCAAAATGAGAACACTAACTTTATTTTAGGCACTTCTGAGGTCTTTGGATAGAAAAGCTCTATAAATGAACATTATTACTATCAGCAATACTGTTCTACCACTTCCATGGTTATTCAAAATCAAAACCAACAGTAGTGCACAAAAGAGCTATCTAACAGCTATCTACAAATCTAGGTTATGACATAGGTCACCATTTTATGTGTTAAAAAGCTGCAGGATTTCCAGATGAGCATCTTCAATCATCATAATATCTCAAGCCCAGTTCTCAAGTCCATTTAATTAGAGGGGATGGAGAGGGATAAAGCCCGAGGGTGTTTCTGCTCGGGAAATGTGTATACCCCTGTTTGTTTAGCATTATAAAAAGTGCTATGAGCTTAAGTGTAAATTATTTCAGCCTTTGGCACTATTCAATTATATATGCAAATTTTAGATGGAGTAGATTGTACTTGAAATAATGGGATTGCATGTGAGCAAAGCCTTCTTTGGCGAAATTCTGTTGATACTCTCTCAAATCTTCCCTCTTGCAGAGACCAACTCTTTCTCACTGCTGGACTTTTATTGTGAAGAGAGAATTCACTCTTGGTGCAACAAATAAGCATTTCAATATAAGCTCCTCATTCAGTTCAATTACATAGGAGCATGCATGTTTCTACTCAGTAGCAAATGATAGTGAGTTGTAAATGCTCTCACACCACTTGTTATTAAAAATATGTTAACTACTGAAGCTGTAAATAATTTGATTTCTACAACTTAAGTGAAAATATTGTTGTCATTTAAAATAAACATGTTCATTTTTTTAACATGTTCACCAACAAAATACACCATTTCATCCCTTTGTCATTTCACCTTTTATAGAGGTAGACTGGATGACCAGCAGCAAAAAGGCCAGCATAACAGAACCAGAAGTAGTAAGGCTAAGGCTTAGTTAAAGTAAGACTAAGCCTGTTTTTTTCACCTGAGTTGGTTGCTCTGCAGTAGCAAGCACAGACCCAGCAGTTCATTCACAGTGAGCTGAATTAATTCAAGGTTGCATTATGCGAGGTAGACAGCTTCTTACACAGTTTGAAAGAGAATAGAGTATCCAAAAACCAAATATGCAGCAAAAATATGCAGCCCCACAATACCCAAAGTCTAAAAACCTAGAGCCTATGTAGAAACCTGTCTTCCTAGTGGAAACATCAGAATAACACTCAAAAATATCAGTATCATAAGGGGCATTTAAACAAGGAAGAATTTTTGTTTCTTCTATACCTGTCCTGGAAATAGGAAAAATTAAAGTCATATCAGAAAAAAATTATTCAGGGCTCAACTTTGATGGCCTTTTCTTGGTTTCAGGTTGGGGAGAGCGGGTTGAGTAATTTGGTTTTGGGGTTTTTTGTTCATTTTTAAATCAATTGCATTTAACTGATAAGACAGATAGCTATCAAATAATTTTGGAATAGCAGAGACTGTAAAAGTGAAAATAAATTATTAACAGTACTTCCATCACTAAAGAAGGTTTAAGAGTTTTATATAAACAGCAGCAGTCTGAAATGCTGACCTCCACTAGATCTTGGGTTCACACCTCAACCCAGCAAGGCAGATTCAAGATTTACAGCTTAGTGACAAGTCTGCCAATTCATCACCACTAAACCATCTTGAGCCCTCTTTGGAAGTGGCACAGGTCAAAAGAGGAAACCACCAGCTGCTGAAGAAATCCCTTCTCAAATAAATTCATTCCACAAGTAGGCAGCCTGGCACTGGCTCTCTCACACACCTTCCCCCACTCTCCACCAAAATCTGTGCTGCAGTGGGGCCACACTCATCGTGACTTTTCCACTTACCTTCCAAAACCACAAGCATAAATTTTAAAGTGTTACAAAACTTTAGGATGAGTTAATAGAGTCAAGAAGAGAATAAAATATAGCCACACAAAGCTCCAGTGCTCATGATGGTTGAGTTTTCTCTAAAGACAAGAGTAGCTGTCCTATTATCTGCCAATCTGTAGAGGCACAGTGGTTGGACATCATAAGTTGAAGAGTAGATGAGAGAAAAAATTTACTTCTATCAATCTTTAAAGGAAACTACAGAATAATTTAACAGCTTGTGCAAACACCCAAAGAGAAGAATTTTGTGGAACTAGTGTTCTGGCAAAGAAAAATTAGGCAGCTTAGGTTATCCATATCTATACATCTTCAGTATACCTACCTGCATAGGTATTTTATCAAAAATACTCACAGTTCAGTTTAAGAGTGACTTAACCTTACCTTAGTTTGAATCTTTGTCCTAATTAATTTAAACCAAATTGTTATAAAGCCAACAGAATGTGGACTTAGGCTTATGCATACAGTCTTTTGCATCAGTTTAACTACATCAGTTTGAAATTACACCATAATGGACTAATGTCACTCTACATAAGCTTAGTCCTTGCAGCATCAGACACCTAAACCCCATTGAAATGCTGTGACATTCTGGTGCTTAATTCCCTAAAATTCCTTAGGAAATCCTAGCCTAAACTGTGAGCAGGAAGCAATCATACCAAAACCCTTCAGAGATGAAGCGGGCAGCTCACATCCCCACCAGAGCTATTGCTGTTTTCTTACCACCCCTTGCATAACAGAATACTTTAACCACGTGCTTAGTATTTTGCAGGGGAGTGGTAGAGTTACTCAGGTGTTTACAGACAAGTTGTGTTCAATTCTTTGCTGGGACCTCAGGAATTACTGTTCTTGTTACCTCTACATCAGGTACAGCATCTCTGCTCCTCAAAATCTGCCATCAAAGAGCACTAGTGCTTTAGTGAGGATTGGTGGCTTGGGGACCAGCCTGCTAGGTCATCTTCCCCATCATCCAGTGCCCTCTAAAAGCTGCAGTAGGGAGGGCTGGATTGCTCTCTGGCTCATCTTCCCCCAGAAAACTGCCCCCAAGAGCTACTGAACAGCCACTGAACAGCCTGACCAAAGAGACACTCCCAGATTGCCTCTCCATCAACTGCAGTTACTTTAAGGCAGCTAAAAAAAAAAGAAAAAATAGAAAAAAAAAAGTTAAAAATGTCTGAAGGCTGTTAGCATGCAATTTTGCATACCTCATGGCCGCTATTTCAGCAACAGTTTTCAGATGAGTAATTTGGCAAGATTCACTGTTTGCAAACTGCATACTTGGTCTAAAGAACACTTACAGTGATGTCTACAGCACCAATGTTCAGGCCACAGATCTCTGTTTACTCTGCTTTTCAGACCACCCAATCTGCCTTCTTCCTCACAGTGTTATTACTTACTCCTGTAAAACTTTGGCTAATGGCTCTTCTGATACGAGGACTTTTTTGGCTTTTGTTTGGGCTTGGTTTCAAGGGTTTTTTGGAGGGTTTGGGTTTGTTGTTGTTTTTGCTTTTGCTTTTTTTTTTCTTTTCCTTTTTAGAAGAGGAGGAAAATAATAATGTTAAAAGAAGTAAAGCCTAAACTAGAAAAGTTCATGTTCTGTCATTCAACATCTAGGAGAACTATGAGGAACAGTGGGATACAAAAAGACAAGTTCTCTAACTGGCAGGTCTCCACCAGCTTTTACAATTAACAAGCTAGCTCATTGTCTGGGTTGTTATCTAAATTACAGTCTAGGCATTTTCTGCTAACATATTTTTTGACTTTTTAAACACTATACTGTACAGTAGCTAGTACAAAGGCGTCTTTTTCTAATTCTATTTAAATCTCTATTTTCCTGTTTTAAAAATTAACTACTGCAACCATAGCCCTAAGCAAAGAAAAAGAGAAGGGGGAAAAGGAAGAGAATGCACTTTTAACAAAGAAGGAAGGGAGTTCAGGTGGTGGAGTTTTCTTTGAGGCAGAGGCAATAAAAAACCACTACTTTTAAAAAGACTTAAAATCCATTTTTGGTCCTATCACATTTGTTTTATCAGCATTTATCAACAGCAACAGGCAACTGACAGAACAAGTTCAGTCCTTTCTTCTGACATATCTGAACCACTGAGTATATCTTCATTTTCTTGTCTTCTTTTTTTTGATTGTTTTTATATCTCATTCCAGTAGAAAGAAAACAGCTACAAAACTTTTTTTTAAAAAGGGAACATATAGTAGGGAATACAAAATAATAAACATTAAGTGCTATTACAAAAATATGTTCCATTATATTTATTCTAGTTATAGCACGTAAAAGATAAAATGCACAAAATTTGGGAAACATATACTAGGCATTTTACTAAACTCATAAACAGGCGTCTTTGGATCAGTCCTCCCTAAAACAAGCACTTTTTCTGCTTTTACTTAACTTTTGTTTCTTAAGATTCCCCTCCCAAGTCATCTTTCATATGTGTAAATCTTGCACATATAGGCAGGTATGCTTTTCTGTTTTTCAACCATTATTTTTTACTTCAGATACTGGAACCACTTTTAAAACATGTTAACCACAATTACACATATTTCATACTCTTCTTTTGGTCAACAGGAAGAAGGATTAGGGAAAAATGGAACCTGTTTCACTAGTTGATTGTTTATTTTGCATTTGTGAAACTAATGTTTCACTCCAAGTTAAGAAAACATTGTTTTATTCCATTCCAGAAAACAGAAAAGGAGCAAGGCTTTTTTCATCATGTATGTCATCATCAGCAATATTACTTCTGTGACTAAAGGCAATGTAAAAGAAAAAAAGGCTTTGCCATAACTTTTAATGGTGAAGTTATAGGACAGCCCATCAATAAATCTATTAAAAAATCAGCAATAATTACAAATCATTGAACAACTATAAACAAGATTTCCATAATATCATTGATGTTTGCTTTTCAGCACAGAGTTTTACTGGTGCCACTTGTCAAATCTGGCTGACATTATTTAAACTGTAGAGCAACAAAAATAAAGCTTTTTTTTGACCAAGAAAGATTACAGATACAAGAAACGTCTCAAAATTTACTTCACCCTTTTACTGAATGGTGGTCTTGACACACTAAATCATTTTACTACGGGAAAACACACTATATGCTGAAAACCTCCTTTAGAAGATACCTACCAGCAAGTTGGCATTTACCAAGGAATTTGTTTTCAATCAGAATATGTACTGCTTGAAATTCTAGAGATTAATTCAGGTGATTCAGTATAGCACTAAAGAACACTGATTTGGTTCTGCTGAATTCTTTACATTTCTCATGGGATGGGGTGCTGTAACAATAGCCTTCCCTCTATAGGTGCAGACACAATTTAACATGATCGTGGGTTGGGCCATTTTTCTCACGAAGACTTCATTGAGACATTGGTAATGTAAGGAAGTTAAGACAAACCCTGTCACTACTGAATGTATTCTGGTAGTTCCTTATTATTTTTGAAAATTGTTTCATCCTCAGTTTTCCCAAGCAGCATTTATTGATAAGACACGTTACCATCCTCTTGGTTATGTTCCCCACACCAGACAGTACAGGTGCCTCACAGCAAACTCTGAGCATCAGCAGCAGGCTGACACCAGTGAGGTATAAATTGCAGCAACTTTTAGTCTGCTCCATCAGGTACCTGGAACAAAACCAGTGCTCTGATGGAAAGCTGTCATTGGTGTCAAGCTAAATCTGACCCATCCTTTCAGCTCAATACCAGAGAAAGCATAGAGTCTCTTTGGGATCAATATCTTAAAAAGCTGTTTGCTCTGATTTGTAATCCAAACAAGTATATGAGAGACAAAGAACTGGAGGATTGAGCCCAGAGTCATTACTTCTGACTTTATACTTCCAGAAATACACCTTAGCCATGCATTTTACCAATTAGCCTTAAAAATATTCTTTTGAAGGTTAAACATATATAAATTGTAAACAGAGTACAGCATAGACTTAACACAGTTTTGAACATGAAGCATTAATATTTATTCAAAATTTAAGGCTTTTATGTGAAAAAAATAATACCTTTTGTTAGCTGAAATATGTTTAAAGGTTCATCTTCTCTGAGGAAAGTATCAAAATGCAGTGTGACAGATAAAAATCCAGCATATACCATGTTCATATTCACATATAAAAAGATATTTTCAACCTTTCAATTCAAAGGCTAGCAATAAAAAAAAATCCTTCTCATATCCTTAGGATGCTAAATAATAATTTCATTCATGTCTCAGTATTGACTTACAAAGACATGACATGCTTTTGCTCTGTAGTTTTTATATACAAATGAACAGAGGACAACTCATTGTTACTGAAGTCAGTGGGATTGTCAGCTTCTTTACAAAAAAAAAGAAAAGTCATCTGGATGCAGCTGGCTCACAACTCTGGAAAAATATTAAAGACGACAGAAGGAGCATGATGTTTTGGCTCTTCTGCAGCCATTATGATATTGAGCAATATGCTGCAAAGAGCTATTGCAGTAAAGTGCTGCAAGACCACCTCTCCTTGCTGAATAAAGGTCATGCAAGGACTCTGTTGAATACTCTGAACTGTATTACTATGTCTGCATCTTCCAAGTTATAATTTTTATGCATCTTTCCACTATGAATTTTGGGCTCTTCATATACCAACAGAAATTATGTGTTGGTAAATAAGATATTCCAATTCCAAAACATCACCAAAAACCTGAATTATTTGTTTCATTTTTACTATCAAAACCATATTAGCTGTTTGGCTCATAATAGCTTGAAGAGCTTTTCATGATCCCTACCACACAGTGGAGAGACAGAGGTGTCATTCTTGCCTGAAATGAGAGGATACTGCCCTTCTCCAGGGAGTGTGCTGGTTATCAGAAATATCTCTACCCACCCATCCCCACCGCAGCAGTTGGTGGCTGTGGCCCAGATGTACAGAAAGAGCCCTGAAAGGACAGATGTACAGAAAGAACCCTGCCCATCTGACAGGTCCTGAAAGCCACCCAGCACCTGCCTGGCCCACGTGCTGCTGCCCGATACCTAACATCCATCATGAGCCTGGGACTCAAGGAGGTTTTCCTCTACTCTGTTTCATTTCCTTTAGGTTATCTTATGCTGCTTTATACATGAATATAATGTATACATTATATAGATCATGTCTATTTGTGCCTACCTGATGTATACAATATATACACACCCACATTGTAGGGAAAATATATCAGCAAAAGGCCTCTTGTATTGCAGGGATTGCAACGGTCACACTAATAACTGACCCTGTAAAACAATTTCACAATTTGTACTCTCTCCCATATTTTATATTTTCAGAAGGGGAAAGAAAGGAAAGAAGAGACTGGAATTTCTCCCTCTAGTTACTCAGACCACAGAATCAATGTAATTCTGCTGTCTTCATTACATTATTTTTCCACAGAAACCATAATACTCCAAAAAGATTAAATTAAATAATAATCTAGAAAAATTTTTTTAAAAAAATCAAGCAGCTCTTTAATTTAATTTCAATAGCATCTTGTTCTTCCAACAGCCTCTCAGATGTGCAGGAAATGGCTTAATGATGTGCCTCCATTAAAGGGAAGTGCTGAGGTATCTCTGTAGGTTTCTCCCATCCCCCAAAAGTTTGCACAGCAACAACTTTGAGAATACATATCTGCCAGCAAAAATGTCTTCACCAGAGCCTCCTTTTATCACAGAAGCTGCAACAAAAACAGCACTTAAAGGACATAATCATCTCTACTCTCAGTACCTCCTGAACTGTAAACACAGTTTAAAAACTGCACGCCATGGAGCTCAGGCATGTTATCTAATCCTTTAGAAACTCTATCCTACTGCAAACACAGGGAGCAGCAATGCCAGCCACACCATGTGCTTCCACTCACTGACCCACTCCCTTCCCACAGGCGCACACACACCATCCCTTGCCCTTGCCATCCAGCACAGAAATGCTAACACAGCTCTCACAGCCAGAACACACGGGGCCTCCCTCACCTGGGAAGCAAATCCTGCCCTGCCTGTCGCCCTCCTAACGCCCCCAGATGTAATGACAAGTGCAACTATGCATTCATTATATATGCTGTTGTCTAGAGTTACATTCCCTCACTCTTGCCTGCACCCCTCCAGCACTACTGCTGAAAAACAGAATGAAAGGAGTAAGGTTTTTTAGTGGAGTATCTGGGGCTGCTGAGCTTTTCCTCTGGCTGGTGGAGTGTTTGAAACATTACTTACCTGAGCAAGTGTTGCAACACTCGTGCCACACTTACTTTGTTAGCAAAGCAGCCAAACAGCTCGGGTGACTTTGCAACTGCCTTGCAGGGCAGCACTGCAACAGTACAGGCTTTGACAGCCAGATCTGTCACAACAAGGAGGAAACAGCTTTCTTTTCTTTTTCATTTTTTTTAATCTTCATTTACTCTGAACAAGGCAATTTGATCTAGCTAGAAAGCCATTCTTTTCTTGCTAATAATGCTGAAGACTCCTAACAACACATGTGAGCACAAGCCTCATTCAAAAAAGCCATGGGAGCAGCAAGAAATGCTTGGTACCCATTTCAGAGCTGAGTGTGGCTGGGGCAGGAGCAGCCCTTCACACATCATCCTCCCAATGACCATTACGGAGCCAGAGTCTCAGTCACAGCACCAACACCATCATAACTTGCAATGGAATACAGTTTCTCCACAATAAAAACAAACAGCAACTGGTAGCTGAATAATTCTGGGCAAGACAAGATAACAGCTGAAGGGTGTGGGCTTTGCCCCATGCCCCAAATTGTGCCAGATCAAACCGTGCCTGAACAAATTCTCACTTTTGTAAATCCCAGTGCTGTGAAAAGCTGATGTTTTTTATGAAGGGTAAGCAGAGCTGTTTTTTTCCTGCTCTCATATTTTCAATACAACTTAGATGCAGTAGTTTCACTAAGGACCATATGACACTTTATAAAACCTGTTACCCATTTCTGCCTCTGTTAGTCTCTCTCCCAACACTCTACATCACATTTGAGATGCTGAACCAGAGAGCATTTAAGTCCTAGCTTGCATTGATTTGTAAGATCTGCCCACAGAGAAAGAGGAATCCTCCTCTACAGATAAATTTACATTACCATTACTGCATTAAGGTCACAGACACAGAACAATCTACTGCCACTTAGTTACCCAGTAGGACCCCAGAAGGAGCTGTCCCAGTGAAATCAGCTTTGCCATCAGAAACACACAGGACCCTGCTTTGGATGATCTGAGACTCAAAAACTACATTTTAAAACCACACATAGAACAGATGAACATTCAAAGGTTTATCATTTGCGTCTCCTATTTCTTAGGCAACGCTTGTTTAAAAAAAACTAAGTGTATCTTTGTTAAGGGTCAGCCATACTGTAGATGACAATTTAGTACTTATCAGCTTTATCCAGCTGTTCTCTAGCATCACAGATCACGTACTCACCAAGCAAAATTTCAATACCAAATCATTCTTCACAAAACTACTTCAGCAATCCCTGCAAAGTTTACAAGATGTCAGAGACAAAAGTGAACATCTATACAGGTAAGAAAACTAGAGCAGAAGATAATGTATACCTGTCCCCAAAATTGTACATTCTGAAATAATTCTTTTATTGTGCTTGGATTAATTACTTGCTCCAATACAGGACAATTTTTACAGGATTAGGATACATTGGTCTAGCAAAGGGCTATGACATTTTTTCGCTTGCTTCAAGCCAAACAGGATTTCCAAACACCACTGAAAGCCACACACTAAGTTAGACCTTAGCAGCACCCACACAGAGATGTAAGTCATGTTGCATTAGACCCTACGAAGTGAAATTACAACCCCCATCCAACACACAG
Source organism: Rhabdornis inornatus (assembly GCA_013397075.1). NCBI lineage: Eukaryota > Metazoa > Chordata > Aves > Passeriformes > Rhabdornithidae > Rhabdornis > Rhabdornis inornatus. The sequence continues at coordinate 5,575,942 of VWZS01007271.1, forward strand.
ATTGTGTCCTAGCAGGCCAGATGTTGCATGCATGATTAACTACCTGCCTTCTAGAGGAATGCGACAAGCATACTTGTACATGTCCTCTACTCAGACTGTCCCTGAAAATCTTTTTTTCTACCTTGTGAAACAGAGTTAAGCTGCATTTCAAACTGATTTTTAGGTGCTGTTGATTCCCATTGTCATCACTGGTGGGTAGACTGATCCACAGAAATGAAAGGCAGTCCCAGCTCACAGGGAGCAGCAGCTGTCCTGCAAGCACCCCCTCTGGAGCTTTGTTGGGAACTATGCACTGCTGTGCACTCAACATGCACTCTTGGGATCAGTCAAAACTACATCATGACCTTCAGCAAGGATTAATCACAACAACAGGGAAAAGATACCTCTCCAAAGGCACTGCTGAATTCACTACCTACAGAAAGACTTCTCAATAGATTCTCATGTAAGAGATGGGGATGGAAAGCCAAGGGAACAAAAATGGGAAGATATTCCACCAAAAAAACTGTTGGGGATCTGGACCATGAAACACACTGGGCAAAGAAGAATGAAAGAATCTTCACTGGCCTTCGCTCTCAAGGCACTCAAAATTAAGAATGCAAAGATGCTAATCCGACATTTCAAGTTTTTTAAATAAATTCTTTTTGTTTTATTCTTTCAGTGTATAAAAAGTTTAGACAGCACATGTTAAAAAATGAAGCACAGAGTTCTTAAATGGTTTCAGTGACATAAGATATTAGCAAAGACCTTACAAATCACACCTGGCTGAAAACTAACAAAGACCTTAGAGAAAGCTAATTCACATTTTGTAAGACGGTCTGAGGACATTCTATCTGTATTTATTTATGAGCATCAAGCAGCTGACACTACCATGAACACTGCAATGCAAAGGCATAGTGAATCTGTACTATTCATAAGTGCTTCTGTTGTACAGCTGATGACTTAGTAGAGCGTCAGGGGAAGGAGGAGATTTTTCTGCTTCCTAATTAGCTGTCAAGTGACACAGTTCTCCTTATTGTCTGCAGCAGCATTTTGGGAAATGGTTCCTCAGTGCATTAGGTCACACAATCCATGCAAAGCTAAATGCACAGTTACTACCATGGGATGTGAAGGTGCTTCAGTTTTCACCCAAACTACTTATTCTGCTCTTGTTTGCCAGCTACCCTTAATTTCTTCCACATCTCACTCCCTGTTGGCCTGTTCCCCACTTTACCCCCAGAATAAATAACATTGATTTTTTTTTTAACTCCTAACCTACATTGGGCAAAGCATTTGTTCAACTGTTTGTCCAGTAGTTCTCCATTGTCATTTTGTAGGTGTTCCACTGAATCCACTGAAATTTTAAAGCTTGCCACCGACACAGGAAAAATTTTTATCAGCACATACTTCAAATGTTAGGCAAGACTCTAAGAAACTACTAGATTCACATCAAATTTTGTTTCAGGGCGGGGGGGGGGAAGTGTTTCTCCTTCCCTCCATACATCCATACATCAGGGCAATGCTCATGTCTTTTTTGGTTATTTTACTTAATTCTAAGCTATTGTTTGAAACTAATGCTTCAACTTCTTTAAAAAGTATTAAACCAATTCTGCTTACATTTATGCCAATTTCTTGGACTAAATTTATCAAAACTTAGCTGCACCAGTAGGTCACCGAAAAATAAGCCTCTGTCTAGGAGCTTTCTGCACTACAAAGTAAAGGAATATCTCAGACAAGACTGCAACTCAGAAACTCACCACTAGATAAGCAGCATCATGAGCCCTTTCAGCTCCTCCCTTGCATTTTGTGATCATTTATACTTCTGGATGAGTTTTGATTATAGCTCAGCCAACGTCAGACAAAAAGTAATTAACCATACATGTATTCATTACAGGCACACACCCATAAACTGCAATATGAACATCAACTGTGCTTCCCTAAGTGACAGGGAGTCCCTCAAGGCTCAATTACTTGCCACTTTTTGCTCCATTTCAGATGTTAGCAGCCCTACTCTCCCAAATGGGTAATAACTACCAATAACCATTTACAGCAATTAAGAGTTTTAAACCAATACCAATGACTTCTCTCAAAACTGGGACCAAGCTTTACTTATTTTTTCCAATTTCCTAGGTAATTATTTCAGTGTTATCTGTTTCCCACATACTTTACTGAATCACTATTTTTCACAACATACACCTAGATTTTTATTGAAAATCCCTGGCCTGTAACAGGGAAGCTGAAAGTATTGATACATCAGATGAATTTTTCTCTATAATGTAGATCCAAGAATGGTGATTAACTTTGGATGAGACCATGTTAGTTCAGAATATCTGCTTATACCCAAGTACAGCAGACAAACCAGTTGAATAAGCTCTCAGAGCCCACCTTTTCTGAAACCAACTCCTACCCCTTCTCTATAACTGAGCTTAGCATGCCAACATAATTCCAGGAGATATTGGAAGAAATCAGTATCACATAATGATTTATTGTGTGTTAATTAACTGTATATTGCACATTCCCGTGACCACAGTTGTGCAGCTTCCCTGCTCCTACACTCAGCTATTAGCTGCACACACACCCACCTGAGACAAGGAAACAACACAAAACACCCCAAATGAAACAGGACCTGTCCCAGCACTCTCAGAAACTGATTAGCCAAACCAGAACCTGATAACATGCTCTGGATGTTGACAAAACACCCAAATGTCTGACAGCCTAAAAAAGGAAAACTCAGAAAACTTCCAGCAGAGGCATCTGAGCTGATCATGGCAGTGAGAATGTCATTTCACACCACAGCAAGAGCGAGCAGAAGCCACAGAGCTCCCAGCACCAGAGACCAGCAGAATTACTCTGAGTGATAAAATACAATATCAGGTGTTTCAAAGTATTTATCAACACCCTTTAAAAATATTTCCTTTGTTATCTAGATTTTTTTTCTCTGTCCTTGTACCCTGAAGAGCACAGCACTTTGCATTCTACTTTATTAATTATGATGGTTTGACTCTCATAATTTCTGTTAACCAGTTCTATATACCAAGTAGATATTTCAATGTATTTAAAGAAAGTAATGGATAGGTAATCCAGGGAGTAATTTAAAGGTAGTGCAAATGTTCCATGTGTTAAGAGTGAATAATGTACCCTGTTTACATTCCTTTTATTTAGGATTCATTCTAGAAGGAAAACCCTACTCTTCAAACTTTTTTAAATTACTTTTTTTTAAACCCTTTTGTACCACCTGCATCTCTCCTTCCCAAGGTTACACAGCTTGTGACAAAGCATATATATGGAAGTAGAGGAAGAAAAGTCCTTTCACAGTCATTACCCTGAAACCTAGTCAAATTCCAGACCCAAGAAAAAATAAAATTAAATAATCTATACTTTTAATTGCATGTTCAACTCATTCTTTTGCGGTTCTTTGTTGTTTTTTTTTCTTTTTAAAACAAGTCCTCTATTTGAAAAGAAAAAAAAAAAAAAAAAACAAACCAAAACAACCCACAATATAAACAATACAGAGGTTAGGCACTATGCCTGGTGGGTTTTTTGTTGTATTTTTTCCTATGTTACTTATATACTCTAGTCAGAGCAGAAGAAAAATAGGAGAATATAATATATTCATCTTTCTTCAGAGTCACATGAAGATGTACTTGGATGAGGCTAAGGGAAGAAATGAATAGAAGTGATGTCTTTTTTACAGTGCAAACTTTCAAATGCGTACTATATTAAAATCAAATATCTAAACATAGCATCTGTAGTAGTCAAAAAAACCCCACAGCTCCAGCTAACAAGGTTGTTGTTATTGCCGTGATCGCCGATGCTGAGCTTGTGCTGCCTTGAAAACAATGAAAATTAAGACTCATAAGCAGCAGCAGTCAGACCTCTCCAGAATGTTGATACCTCTCTCTCAGAGTGCCATCGGCTCCTGACAGCCGGATGCAGACAGGCAAGGTAAAACGTTTCAATCTGTGCATCCCTCTGGTCTGTCTGCAGTGCAATGTATGACTTCAAACAGCCCTCAGTAAACAGTCTTCTCATCACTCCAGCCTGGGCTGAATTTTAATCAGGGTCCTTTAAATGCCATTGAGCAAATCCATATACTATGGATTGCTTCTTGCATGCCTCCGGCCAACCACTATTTGGAGGGTCATTTATTATTTTTAGAAAACCAAAACAATACAAAGTTACAGCACATCTCAAAGCAGAGTGCAGTTATTTCTGGATATTTCATATTGCATATAAATTAAGCTTTTAATTATTCCTTTAACGTGACATAGTGGATACATCCATCTGTTAGTCACATGAGAAGAGGAGCTAGGTTTATCTCACAATAAAACAGCAGTTAAGTTTTCAGGCCACTCAGATGTAAAACTTGGATTCTAAAATTCACATATTGTGCACTAAAGGCAAGCAAAAGGCAGAAATATAGGAAGAGCTCCCAACTGTAATAGTAGCAATAAAGAGTCTGCAATTCAGAAGGGATGCTACGTATGATGAAAAACATTAAGCCTGCTCATAAACTATTTTTTTTCTTTTTTTGCAAATCTGTCCCAGGGAATGTTAGGCTCTGTGCATCAATTATCAGACCAGGACTATGTCCCCAGTAGAACTACAAGCTCAGCAAAAACTCATTAGGAAGTGTGTGTGTGCAGGGGGGAAATGTGGTCATTATTTGACTGCTCTGTTCTGCAAAGAACTGTATTAGGGAAGTGTAAGCCAGCAAAATGCTGACTGCTACAATTCTTTCTATCTCCCATAGATAAGTCAATTAATCAAACTTTGCTTACTACCTGTCAAAAGCCTGTCTCTGTCCTCTTGTTGAAATACAGAAGGAATGCAGGGGCACTTCCTCTGCCTGCAGGTTCTCTCTTGCTTAAGGAGTGGTTCCAGTCATTTTGGGAAAACATTATTTCATCTTGTTCAACAGCTTTAGGAAAATCTTCTCTTCTCTGTCTTTCTTGCAAACAGAGCAGCTGACAAGCAGGGATTGAAGACCTTCACCCATAGAGAGGACAGCATCTGAGTCCAGCCCTTAAAGCCACTGTAGTGCTTCTGACACCTTCCTCCTGCCCACGACTTGGTTTGGGCCAGGCACCAACATGGTCATCACCCCTTGGCTTCACAAGTGTCCATTCGAGTTTGAATTTCAGACTGGGCAATCCATGTAGTTCTGCTGGCTCAGAGGAGGCTAACAAAAGCAGGTCTTTGAAAAAATGCATGTCTGGGAAAAACACTTCCTTTGCCTCTGTGTCAGGCCACCATGATACAATCAGGGCAGCAATGTGAGATGAGATGATGTTTCTCTTCTGCCATAACAATTACAGGCATTACTTCCATTATGGGAAATGTTTGAGTATATTCTTAATTGGAGACTCAATAAACATTCTTTAAGAAATTATGTCATGTCCTCTTCACAGGAACAGGATAAAAAAGGAGGAAGAATTTTCCCTTACACCTTGAAAAGCCTGAGGAGCTGGATTTATACACATCTGGAATTCAGGCAAGGTACAAGTCTCTATAGTCCTCTATAGTTCTCGGAAGGTATCCTAAAAGAGGGATATTTCCCTAGGACTTTGTGGGAGAAAAACAGTGCCACGGAGGCTGGTTTTCATCCAGATTTGAGGAAGATGTGAAAAAATTCCACATAGATAAGTCCTGAAAGATCTATGTCAGGGAAAACAAATGCAGGGTAAGGACATTATTGCTATTTCTCACCCAGGCCAAAAGGAGCCCAGAAATTTGGGCAGTCACCATATGATGAATTGAGAGTCCACCAAAGTAGATGGAAACACTACCACTTGCTACCATTTGTTCTGTCCACTTCTGGCCTGTGATTGACTAGGTTTTTCAGTACTTTTATAGTAGGTATTTCTTTCACACTATAGGCTGATGAAATGCTAAAAATGACCAGTTGTTGAACACAGCCAAATTCCCAGAATACATTTATTTTGGATTAGTTTCTGAACTAGGTTCAGACTAAGCACTTTTAGGTCTATTTTTATTTGTATTGAAATAGATGCTTCAGTGTTTTTAGCTGTTTGAGCAGCAGCTGTTGCCAGAGACTACTTTGTGGCAACATGAGAAATAGTTGGATTCAATGTTATTATTTGGAAAGTATTTGAATTTTCTTTCCTCTTAAAACTGTCCTGCATATAGATTTGCTTCTAATGGTTTCTGCAGTTTCTATACGAGAAAAGAAAATGTTCTTGATTAAGTTCCCCAACCCAAGTATAGTGAGAGGCCACACTTACAATGTGAAAACACAATTCTAGCTACGGTTGAAGCCAATAAGACAAATTTAATACCTGTTAAAAATGTATCCCTTCCTAATTATTGTTTCTTATACTTTTATATGACTAAACTACTTTATTAGGCAATCACAGCCTAAGGTATCAACCGAGAACTAAAATTATAATTAGAGGATCCAGCATCCTCCATCATCATAACCTCCAGACTTTTAAAAAAAAAAACCCACACAATCAAGCAAGACTCTGGTGTTTCCACTCCCCAGCTTTTAAGCAACAGCTTTCAACTCACAACAATCCATTTCATTAATTGAATTCTCCCACTCTGAAAAAATTCAGAATTTTTGACATAGAAGAAATTGAAACCTTTGCCTAAATACAAGTAGCTTTTTTTCTCTCTAGTGAGGTCAAAGTAACTTTAATGAAATTTATGAAGGAGCATTCCACATCAATTAATCAAGGTATATACCAAATTCTTAATTGGGAGATAAAGATTACAGCCCCCTCTCAAGTCTGTCTCCAACTCTTCTACTCTTTTATTCATGTATTTATCCACACATATTGCGCTCCTCCCTCTTACTCACATCCATGGTATCAGTGAGTACTCTGTCATGTGTTAAGTAGTGCAGAACAGCTAAAGGTAAAATGTTCCAGGTCAAGTAGGTAATTCTAGTGGTTCAAGAGACAGTTTTTGACAGAACATGAAGTATATTCTTTGGTTCTGGCCCACTTCACTAACTGGCTGATAAGTACCTTGAAACATCCAAGCAAACACACTCATCAGATGAAGCAATTTAACACAAGCAAGATGGTTTTGGGAAACAAAGAATTGATACTAAAAGGCAGTGTTAGCCTTTCTTACAGAGTTGACTCTGCAGATTTGTACAGGCACTACACTTATAGACTTTTCCATGAAAGAATTGTTTCCATCGGCGCTTTGACGTTTGTATTCTTAGCATCATTCTTCTAAGCCATGTTACAAAAACCTCATGAAGTTCATTCGTCATCTTGATTACACAATGTATTCAATGAGTCCGTTTTACAATATAATATTGACTAAAATATTAATAGGAAGTGTTGACAGGAAACAATCCAAAATAGCAACATGCACTCTGTTATTAGCAGTGTAGTTTCCACCATTAAATAGTCTAATAAAGCTTAATTAGATTTTAGCAGCCCTAGAAGTTAAGAAAGGAAAAGAACTTTTCAAAGCATTAACATCTCAAATTCTGCAGCATGTTTCAGGAGCCAGCACAGACCAGCGACTTGTTATGCATGTAAAATATTGCAGAAGATCACCACTCCTTTCCAAAGTCCTGTTTCTTTAGCCCTTGAGTTGAGAATTAGAACATGGCATATAAGGAATTTTCACCTGAAGTTTAAAATGCCTGTATACATAGAAGTTTAATTTATTATTCTAATGACTTTCACAGCTTGAGATTCTCACTGGGAGACATGCCTGTATGCATTTAATAAGGCTGCAGAGATTGGGACTATTCCTGGAGGACTTTCCGAATCATTTCCAAAGCATCTTTTTATAACTGGCAAAGTATAAATTATGTAAAAAGGCAATTAGATAGATACCATCAAATCTATTTGACTGTTAACCCCTCTTTGTTAGATTAATCTATAAACCTGAAAAGAATCCACTTTTAGCATTCCAAGACCATGCTCACATATTTAGACGTGAAGATGTAATCATTCAAATAACTGCAGCAGGGGGGCAGGGAAGGGAGGGAGGGAGAGGCAGGAAGTCTTCATGTTCTTCTCCTTTTCTCTTGAGACCTAAACAGCACGTTCATGACAAATATGCTGTCCTACTACTATGATGTTGGTAGCTCACAAACATAACTAATGATCCTAGCATTAGATTTTTGGAAATCTAGTAGAGATCTGATACATACATGTATTTTAAAAAAAATAAATAAATAAATAAATAAATAAATAAATAAAAAATCTTTATGTCTGCTTTCCTTACTGATGAAATCCTAGTACTTTGGGGATGCAAGAACTGAGAAGAAACATTCCCAGACTTCCCATAAATCTTCTAGTAGCAGAGAATTAAGAGAGCCAATGGCACAAAACAGAGTTCCAATTAAGCCACATAATTTTTTTTCCACAAGATCTTCCCACAGGTAACAAAACATCAGGGTTGATGCCACAGCTCTCTGCTCCTTTTCAAAAAGGGCACTTCATTGCCTTCTTGGAATTCACATATCATGGCACTGAATATTAAATACAAGCTTCACAGGGAGGGCAAGAGCATGAAATTCCCTAGGGTTTCTACCAGGGCTTAACGCTAAGTCAAAAATTTCTCTTCTCATCATAAGGAAGTTATAAACAACGCACTGTGTGTTTCTGCTATTCAAGGTCAAGATACTCCTGAAAATTGCCTATCTCCAGTGTCAGTGCCCTTGAAGCCAGACAAGATCATTCAGCCTCAAACACGAACTGCAGCCTGCCTGTAATCCAGACTCAGATCTGAACACCCTCTTCTTCAACCATCTCTAATTATGGGTAACCTTGATTTGCTTTTTAGCTGGATAAACAGACAGGCTGGCTCAAGCATTTCTCACCCCACGGCAGAAGAGTAGATAATACATACATCAAAAGTGCTCTCTTCCCCTTCACCGCATGACTTCTGTTTTACGAGGCATGCCCAGAAGTAGAGATCATGTTAAACCATTTGACAAGAACATTCACTATTTCCTCCCCCCTCCCAGAAACTGACTGTGAGATTCTAGTTACAAAGACATTTTGTCAGTTCACTGCTGTAAGTGGCCACTTTTCATACGCACCAGCTAAGCAGAAACAACCTGAGAGTTATGAATACTTATCAGATTGTGTGAAAGTCACAGGCATCACACTGCTGTCTGACTCTCAATAGCAGGGGACTTCTAGGTGTCATTTGGGAATGAAAGGATGCTGTCATTACTCCAAGAGGAGAAAGAGAGCCAAATGAGACTACTTGTGAAAGCAGCCCAATGATAGAACATTTTGATTGGAATAAATGACACCAAGAAATTGTCTGCTGGCAACCACACTTTTTCCCATTACAAGAAGATGATACAATAAAAGGAAATTTCTTTGCCAACTCTCATTCTACTGGGAGGTTTCTGAAACATCAAATTTCATGAGACAACAGCCTCTAGAGTTGAAGAAACAGAGAAAAGTATTTTCAGCTAGCGCTTTTCTGGGGAACAAAAAGAGTTTCCTTACTTACATATACATGCATTTCCCTTCCTACAATTGATCTTGTTTCTTTACCGGGTAAAAATCTTGCATTTCAAAAAACAACCCAGACTATTAAGAACACTCTTCAGTAAAACTGTGTTGCCTGGACTGAAAGTTCATCAATATTACCAATGGGTGCTGCTCACTCCTGCCAGCAAAACTGGTCTTCACAAGGAGCAGATGATCACTCTATGGTCTGGTCTATCTGAGAACTGCTTGTACACAACAGCATTAAAAACTGAAGCCCAGCCCAGCTCAGAGCTCTCTGCATGCACTGCCAGCTCTGCACCTCCATCACTGACCCCATCACAGGGCAGTGGTTTGGAGGCATCTGTGCTCAGCTGTCAGCCTGTCTCCATCTCCTCTCTCTTTTCCCACCATTTTAGAGATATTTCTTCTATTCACATTTGAAGAAAAGAGGCATTGCTAGTACTCAGCTGTGCTTTGGGGGGTTTTAGTATGAAAATATAATTCATGCCTTTCCCTCTCGGTCACCAACTAGACATTCCACCCTGGAATAAAGCTCTTTTCCAGACACTTCAAACAGATGGAAGCATTCAAAAGAAGTCGTTCTGATGTGTGTGCCATAGTAAGTGCCTGATCCATGCACTAGAGATCCAGCCCTTCTTGAATGAATTTACATTTAATTCTGAAAACTGAACCAGTCTAAGAGAAGGGAAACATGTTGTTTTGGGCATGGGAAACCCAGAAACAAGGGCCCACATCCAGCTTGGAAAGCAGCTGGTAACTCATTGTGATCATGTTCTTTCCATGGGACTATCCCCCAAAAAAAAAGCGTTAGTGGCTACACTGGACACTCTTCCTCTCTCTCAACTGAAAACTCACCATACACATCAGAAATATTTACATAGAGTCTTGTTGAAGTTGGTAGGTACTTGAGTAGTAAGCAAGTCTGGAAGAAGAGGTATTCTGTAACTTCCTGCCCAGCTTTGCCTGCAAATCTCTCCAAGTGGTCAGTCACAGTGAAAATTGGTTTAAATGTTCACTGAGAGCCCCAGCAAACCTGAAAACTGACCTGACCTTGGACTGAGTCACAGTTTGTAGAAAGCTAATCATGTATTTGAAAGTCCAAATAAAAATAAGCACATAATACTTTCATCAGCTAGATCAGGGAAAGGGTAGGAGATCAATACTAAATACACTGGAAATTTTGTGTTTTGAAATACGAACAAAGTCTATCCATCGTTCAAACTCAGATAATAGTTTCAGTGAAAGGAAGATTTCAGCTGCTATATTAAGTGAGAAATTTGATCTATAAAAATAGCAAGGTTTTTCTACACATTTTTCCCTAAATCACTTGAAGCTGTCATTTTTTAAATATTAAAACCCTAAACAAACCCAGAAGTGAGCAACACACACGACATTCCAAGCAGAAAAATATGAGGTGTTTTGAGCTAAACACTCTTACCTTAAAGGACAAGGTATCATTAACTAAGATGGAAAATTTTAGATTTATTTGGTTCCATGCAAATCAACTTTTCAGCCAATTTTCCAATTTATTGTCAGACTTGAAAGCCCTGTATACATCCAGCTCCACAAGTAATGTATCTCCCACCTTGCTCTGGTCCTCTTGCTCTCTTTTGGGTCACTTCCTACATGGCTTGAGGTGTATATCCCCAAAATGTGGTAGCACTCAAGTACAAATGAGATGCTGAAAAGCCATTGGGTAATTATGACAATCCTACACCTCTCTTACGTCTTGTAATTCAACTGCTGAAGTTTCTGGAAGGCAGCTTGTAACAGGTGAGTGCCCAGGACAGAGCAGCTTCAGTGTGCCCCAATCAAGAGGAACCTAAGTACCACATCGAAAAATAAAAGTACTTTTTTGCCAGGTCACCAGTTCAGTGCTCTTGGGAAGTCATCCAAGTGGGAATTGCAGTCTTCTCCCAAAAGCCACATTCAGTCTGAAATCAAGGTGCTGTGATGAAGTTACAGCTGTGATGTTTTTCACATTTTAGACCAAGACACCAATCTCAACATCAGCTCCTTTCTGCCACATCCCAGACATGTGGCAGCATGAAAGCCTTGCAGCTGACCTGCAGAAGATGCACCAAAGATGCCTGAACTGAGAACAATTTTAAGGCTGCTGTAAGTACCACACCTGTCCCCAGCATTCACCCTGTGGAAAGCTGAAATACTCTCACAACAACACTCACACAGTGACCACTTACCCAGGTTCCAACCACATGGTCAATGCTAAAAGCCTTTAGTGAGCTCTTCATATGGGTAAACCTGAGAGCAAAGGCATGACAGCTTTGCATGAGCACTGCCACCCTACGCTCCACGGAATAGGGACGCCATCTCGCTGCTGTACAAAGCACATATCATGGGGACTAAGCAATACACACTAATAGCAAGAAGGACTTAAAAAGAAGAAATAGTATTCATCCTGCAGCTTCCTGATCACAGTGAGCCACTGTCCTAGGCACAGGGACCTTTCAGAGCAGAGTTTACCTCTGGCAAGAAGAGTCATTTGCAAGCTAATGCTCTATTAGAAAATACCAATTTATACCTTTGAGAATACACAAGCAATGAGGTCCTGTGACCAAATCAGACCTCAGAAAAGTCCATCTGAAAAAATCACCTGCTTGTAATTTAAAGGTTTGAGTTTTGGTAGTTTTATTTTTAATTAATTCTCCAAAAGGTGTGCTAAATTCCAGGTAGATACACCACTTTTCAGTACCATGCTTGCATGCTCTTTCCAAAGCATTTTATTAACGCACACTACAAATAAATTCTATTGTAGAGTGGATGAAAGAGACAATTGTAGAGAGAATGAAAACATTTAGTGGCACAATGCAGATATTAGGCATTCAAGTAAAATACAGGTCTCAGACCTCCTGATGTAAATTGAAGACAGCAAACTGAAAAAGATGGGAAAGAAATGGGAAGGAAAATCTTCCTTTTGCATTGAAAAGTTACTTTTTAATGAAAGAGACTAAATCAAATAGTAAAAATTCTTGTGACTCAAACTATATTATATTAATGTGGCTCCACAACATACTCTCTTGCTACACTGTATAAATTAACTTTCCTTTTCTGGAGACAGTAAGCACAGAGTGTTTTGTCTAGCTATATGGGATCATGAACAATGTAAATTTCAAAACATTCCCTTCACACATAAAAAACCCTGCACACTGTTAATATATCCTGACTAGATTAAAAGTCTTGCAAATGATTTTGCCTGAAAAGCCCTAGGATGAGATCTCCTTTAGGGAAATATCTTCAGCACCAATTAGTTTAATTGACAAGTAAGCCAGGAGAATAGCAGGGAAGAGACAGAGATAGAGTAGACCAGGAAAGGCTCTGTTTCCCCATTTTCTCTCACATCCTGCAGTCTATTTGCTATTAGTACTTGCAGCCTTCCCCACCCTATTTATATTACTACCACTTCTTGGATATGTTGAAACTTTAAATCATGGGAGACCAGCAGAGTAAAACTTAACAGGTTATCAGCACCACAGCCATGCCTGACACACCTTTTTTTTCTTTAAAAGCCCTACTTTCATCACTTGCTGTCCCCAAATACCTGGTATGCTTTTGAACAGTTTTAGCACACCATGACTATTTTCCTCCACCCTCCAGGGAGGAAACAAAGGAGAGCAAATTTAACCTACTGGGTGTGATAACAACTGTGAAATCTTCTGCTTTTTGTTCCTCACTACCCCCACAGTGCCCTCCAGAAGTAACCCGAGCCTACCATCCCATCAAATCAGTGACATTTTAAGGTCCCTGTGCAAGGGGGGGAGAAAAAAAGTCGTTTCAACCTTGGGAATCATGTGGAATCCACATAATTTACTATTTCCTGTGATTCATCAAACTTCCTTCTTCCCAAGAGTAATTGGTCACCACTTATTTATACAGCACAAGAGGCTTAACTCCAAAGGTCAGCCCAAGATTTAAAAAAAAAAACAAAACAGACCATTTATTCAAGAAATCTGGGTGTTTTGAGGTTGCTGGTTGTTTCTTGATTTTTTTAAATTTTGGTTGGGGTTTTGGTTTTGGAGGGAGGGCGTTCCTTAGATGTGTAAACAAAAAAGCCTTACATGTTTTAAGAAGGCATTTAGCCTTTCAGAAAACGCACGTGTTACCATCGCTAAGGCAGCATAACAGTGTAGATTTAGGATGCAGAATCTTTAGCAAAGAAAACTGCTTGCATGTGTGGTAAATCAGGCCTCAATTTCAGGCAGAAGAACTAGGGAAAACTGGGAGCATGCACCACAGCATCACACACACTTGCTTTGGCAACTCCTTTGTCCATTTTAAAAGAAAAGGATGTCAGATATATGATCCGGACCTGCCTTGATGCCCAGGCAGACGGGCTGAGTGCTGGTAACAAAAATACTTTTGCAGGAAGAGTGTGTCTGTGGCTTTGTGTTTACAAAGCAAACCATTTGGTTCCCCTACAGTAAAAATGTTTCATCTTTACTATAATAAGAAGTAAGGAAAAGCAATTATGAATCTAGAAGCCCAGAAGAGAGAAATAAAATGGTTCTTAAGCACCACATCTCAGACAAAACTGTCACCCTAGCATTAAACATTTACTCTTAACATACATGCACTTTTAATAAAGAAACGCTAAGAGATTATGGAATTGAATACTTTCTCTAGCTAAAACTTCTGCCCATTTTTCATGTTCTCTCTGCACCTCACAGCCCTGTAGCCCCATCTACACAAATGAGTGAAGTAGTATGAAAATAAATGCTTGAACATGTTAATATCACAAAGTGCAAACCCCAGTTTGGGGGAACAATTCATATTACCCATATTAAAGATTTGAGTAATTAAATGCTGAGATATAAGATGTCCAATCAAAAGGAAAGCTTACATATATAAGCTCAAATGTACATATATTGCAACATCCATGAAAATACAGCACGTGATACAGCTGATATGAAGAAGCGGACATTCCAATTCAGCCTGTTTAAAAACTAGAAAACACAGCCCAGCTCTTCTTTTAGGATATAACTGAAGCTTATAAAAAAAATTTATTTATTATATCAAGAAAAAAAAAAGAAACTTGCAGAAGTTAAGCCAATTGGTATAGAACAACCATGTATTTTCTAACCCTCTTACAGATTCCAAAGATCTGCTTTATGGGGAGCAAAGGAATTCCAAACATCCTGGCAGGGCACTTTGCCCCAGGCATTAACTGAAATTCCCACCAGGATCAAGACAGAGAAAGGGGAAAAGAAGCAATGTATTATTTTAATATAGATGTATACATATACGAATATATGCATATATATATATAAGTAAAGTTTTATATATATGCAAACAATATGTAGTCATTTCAGATGAGGAAATGGATGGAATTGGTCATTAGGAATATTTATACTCTTAATTATGATGCTAAATATGATTCTCGGTGACAAAATGGCATATGCAGAAATCCCAAGACATTTAGGGAAGAAATTATATGTAACTGCTTTTATTCATGTGTTTAGGTCAGGTTTTGTTTCACTTTTTTACCTTCATTTTTTGTTAGGAAATATTTTGATGTCTGAAAAAACAGGGATCTGAAACAAAGCCTTCTCTCCTTCAGCTAAAACACTTCAAGTTTTTTTTCCCTTTAAGCATTTCTATGTACCTGCCTAACACTGGTCAGATGTATGGTCAAGATCATACCATTTTTTCAAATTAGTTCAAAGTACTTCTTCTACTCCAAATTAATCATTTTAATTATGCTGTCAACAGCTGCATCAGGGCTTCAAATCAAATCTGTTTCATTAATGAGATCCTGTTGCCGTATGCTTTTTAACCAATACTCTTTTAAATTGCTAAACTACATGTTAGGATATTCCATTATAAGCAGGTCTCCATATAGACAATCACTTTAAATAATTTAAAGAACACGCTCCGAATTTTCATATGCACATAGAAAAAATTCAACCTCCTAGAAGTCCTGTCTCAGGAACACAGGAATTTTTGTCCTTCATTCAAATTCTCATAAAAGTAACAGGGGAAAAATCGGCTTAAATGGAAGTGTAGCAGAGAAGGAAGATAATAATCCTTTCCTTTTTGCTTTGTGATGAGCTGTGATCCTTCCTGTTTCTGCATTTGCTTCAGTGAAGCCCTTCTAAATTGGCAGAATTTTAATGCAACAAAAATATGTACTGGCAAGGTCAGGATTTTGCTCAGCTTTTTTCCTCCCCTCCCTGGTGTTCCTTTAAACCTCACAAAAGAGCCTGTAGACAGGACTGTCAGGTAAAATTCACAGAACAAAAGAATGCAAATTGCCACCTATTACCTCTCAGGCACATTTCAAATAACCAAAAGAAGTCTAGATAAATGATAAGATTCCAGTCAATAGCTCATTTCTGCTATAACCACACAGTTTTGAAAGGATATACACTGCAGTTAAACCAGTAGTGATTACTGGACAAGAAAAATATAGTTACCTTTTAACCATGGCACAGTAGCATTTACAGATCAAAAACATGTTATTAAACTCTCAGACTGGCCACTCTCCACGTCTTCTCAGAATACTTCTCAAAAGCTAACATTTCTAACAGCACAGCACCTGAAAGCATGCATACCTCGCATTTTCTTTCCTGGCTACAGCTTCCATAAATCCCATCTGCCCCTCTAGGAGGCTGAATAACCATCCTTTTAAGAAAAGTATTAGCTTTTGTGAAGCCACAAGCTTAAAGCTGCCACTGAAGCAAGGTGCTTATAAGCACTTTGTATTGGCCTAACCCATACTCTTTTGAAAATACCACCCTTGGGCAACTAAGTCTTTGGCCTAATTTTCAAAATTGCTGAAGATTCAGCAGTTTCTAATCATTGCATGGGAACTAATGGGGTGTTAGCAGTTTGAAAAACAGGCCACTTATTTGAGTCTCCTAGGACCAGAGCTTGGGATGCCTAATTTTACACAGCCATTTTTAAACAAAACAGCCTTAAGTGAGGCTTTTTGCCTAAATTTTGACCAAGCAGCCTGTCCCTTACCATGAAAGGCTAAAAAGGCTGACACATTTGAATATAGAGAGGGGGATGGGCAGTAATAAGAGCAAAGTTTACAAAAACTGAAAACTGCTTGGGCAGTGGAAGAGGTGAATGCAGAACTGCTACGGCTGCTGCATGGCAGGTGACAGGAAAAAAAAAAAGGAAAGCAAGTAGAACCATCATGAATTAGCTATATGAAAATGAAAAATATGTATCCATGTTACAGGAAGGCATAAATTAGGGCTAATAGCACTATTGCTTAGGATCTATGCTGGACCATAAGAAAGTTGTGTTATAAAAATGCTGCTTCCCAAATGTCTTAACTAATATCCTAGCTCCAGTATAGAATACCCCCCTGGCACAGCATTCCTCAATGTAATTCCTGCTGTTTGGCTATCAGTAACAACTGGAACAGTGTGATAGCACTCCTGACACATCAAGGTGCTGGTGTGCCCCTGCCTGCCTGTGCTGCCAGGGAACAGGTGAGCCTGGAGGGTCCCAAGGCACTGGAAAAGTCTCCCACATCCAGCATAGCATTTGCAGTCACACAAGAAGCCCCACCTCGAGCTTCAAAAACAGCTTCCAGTTGCTGCTGTACATTGCGTTGCTCTGTATGTATCACAGCTGCTTCAGAACTGAAATAACACACAGAGAAAAGGACAACCTGTCACTAGGAAAGCAGTTCTCTTGTGAAAATATCAAGCATTTGGGGTTTGTAAAGCAAGAGGCAGCTCATATTTCTCACCACACTTGTGATGACTTACATAAATAGCTATATCTGATGCTTGATAATGCTGATATGTAAAACAAGACAGCACCTGAATGGCATTGGGCAACTAAAAGGGGGAAAACAATTATACATGACGTCAAATTCTAGGGATTTCTACAACTTTTACACAGATTGGCAGTAACTATTTTCATTCATAGAGCAAACAATGGAAACAATTATCAAGGCTAGATCTAAGTTTTTTGAATATCCCACAGGAAGGCATTTTATAATGCACTGAATCTATTTAGCAGTTTGAGAACACCAGTATCATCAGCCAGCTAACAATGAAGTCAAAACATTACTGGGGCAAAGTAACACGCAGACAAATTCTATCTCCTAAAAGTCTGAGCTGCATTGGAACTTATTTCCTACATAAACATTACTGGTGTAATCCAACAGATTTATAACATGTATTCTTAAAAGCTTATTATCAAACAAACGTTTTATGAAGGATGGTATGTTGTGCTTTATGGCAAGGTTCTGAGGTAAACTTTCATTTAAATGCATACCATAAAATTATCTAAGCATTATTTTGGCAACTTGATGCGTACAGAATTCCTCCCTACTCCAATTTCATAATATCTTTAATAAATTCTTGTAGATGGAAATTGTGCCTAGCAATTATTTAAGAAATATGACTCAGGAATCTAAATATAGTTTACAAACATTGCTAAAATATTTGCCAGCAAAATACTGAAGTCTTTTCACTTTCCCCATAATGTAGTTAAATTTCTCTTTTGGGTTTTTTTCAGTGGTGGAAAATAATTTTTCCCATACTATCAGAGACACAAGCTCAAACCACAGGTCCTGTCCTGGTTTAAATCAGGCAGCTCTGAGAAAATCTATTTTGCTCAACTGATGATTCCCCTCAAAGAAAACAACTCTTGCTTTTTATGTCATCAAACCACTTTTCCCACCATAAATTTCCATTGCATCTTTCTTTTATGGAAGAGGAATTACAGCAACAGCTTACCCATCTCTTCTATTTCAATTTTGACGTATCAAGGTTTCACTAGCCTCTATTACCTCCTTCTTTTCCCTTACAGTAATTGCCAGGATTGCTTTCTTCTTTAAAATGTCTTTCACATGCAAATGCTGGAGTTATCCAGGCTAGGCACCTCTCCCCTCTTAACAACGGGGGAAAAAAAAAGCTACCTGCTATGATGAACTAGAAGACTTTCATGCTGTTACTAATTTTAACATTTCATGTTCAAGCAATGCTGATCACAGACTTTTCTTTCCTAATTACTGTTTTGGATGAACGATATGATTTTTAGAGCTGGTGGAAGAACATCAAGAAAGTACAATAAGCAAGCAGGGTTGCTGAGAACATAACACAAGCTAGCAAAGGAAAGCCAATAAATAACAGTTTGAAAAAGGGAACTAAATGTATGTATCATTAAACAGTTTATTCAGTGCAAGGTCGTTTAAATAAATCAGGATTTGAACAAAAAAAAAGTTTGTCTTTGATGATGATGTAAGTCATGTTGATATAATTTCATTCCCCCATATATTACCTCTTCATGCTCTTAGGTAGAATTAAATATTTGCCCACTGAAAGAAAACTGAAATATGTGGCTACTTTACAATGCTGTAATAATAGTAAAAAAAAAAAAAATTCTAGTTAAAATTTGGGTCTCAGCAAGGCAATGTATGATAACAAAGTTCTACATACTTAAATGAAGGTGTTTCCCTTCCAACTCAAGCAGCACCAGATACAGAGGACAAATTCAAAAATTTGTATTTCCAAGCAAAGAAATTGAAATAGAGCAAATTTTATTAGAAATGCATCTTCACCTCAAAAACCTTTCTCCAAGTCTCTCTGCATGCCACAATTTTTATGTAACTATTAAAAAAAAAAAAAAAA
>VWZS01007271.1:6233448-6357558 GCA_013397075.1 Rhabdornis inornatus
CCCCTTCCCAACGGGAATATCGGCCAGCCGTGCCGGGGAGTCGGCGGGGGAGAGCTGTGGGGTCTCGGCTCTGGGTACGAAGTGGAGGCGGGGGAACGAGGCGAGGGAGACGGGGCCCACCAGCACTTCCCTCATGCCCGTCCATCACTTGAAATGGTGACTTTCATCACATTACTATTGTTGTTACTATTATTGTTATTATTATTATTATTAATAATAATAATATTCTGTTACTGCCCTACGTATTTTATACATTCAAGCCCAATTCCCCAGCCCCCTGAGCTCTGTAGCCCACTCATCCTTTTCCCCAGGTCTTCATAGCCATGATCATAATAATATGAGTATGGCTAATATAAATATTAATAATCTTATCCTTATTGGAAGGATTTTAGTGCTTTCTGGGTATCACAGATATGTAATCCAGGGGAGAATGACATTAGCCTGAAAGTGTGGAGTGCAAACTATGATTTGAATAAAAAGATAGGGTGGTATCTAATATTTCCTTTAGGGAGTACTATACTCTGAGCTGTCACAACCGATTGTGTAACTAGAGGAGACTGAGGGATGTGATCCTAATCATATTGATGAAACATTCATCTGAAAGACTGAGTGCAACCAGAAGGGACTCACTAGGAATACAATTAAATCCTAATCTGGGCAGGAGGAATCCTCTGCAGGCTTTCCTCTAACCTGCCACCCTCTCTCCTGTTTTTGTTTTAGAGTCAGATAAAATGCAGGAGAGGAAGGGGAAATACAGAAGAGATGGAATGCTGTGTGCTTTGCCTGCCCTGAAGGACTGCATAAACACAGGGACTGCTGGGTGGAAATTGCACTTCAGAATCTGCAATTCTGATCCTGGTGAGTCAAAGTAAAGGCCTAACTTTAGTCACAGGGGAAACTACCTGCCTGCAGAGGGTTTCCACCTGTGAGTGATGTTAATCAGGTGCAGGAAATCTCTGTTTCTGGAGGAAGAGTCCTTCTTCAACCCAAGCTTTGACTGTAAGGTCAGTTCTAGACTGCAGAGCAAAACTGATTTTTCTGTCTGTTGTGTGCTATTTAATTTCCTTCTGCAGCAGGGAACTGTTTTCTTGCTGATGTGTATTGGCAAAGCAGTTAATTTCCAACCTGTTTTGACCAGTGCCCCTCAAAAGATGATCTGAGGGGGTGGATGGGACAGGGCTTCAGATGATGTGGTTCCTGTAACAGCACTAAACCCTGGCTGACTGCTCTTCATCCATCTTGCTTTTGGGGAAGGAATTGAGCAGCTGCCTTTTCCTAGAGCGTGCTGCATTTTGGCTTATGCCACTAAAATGAATTAAAGTAATGAATACCTAAATTCATGTAATGGCGATGTTTGCAGCTTGAAAAGAAGTCTGTATTCTTCATCCTCTCACTGTCAGACTTCTTTGAGTGGCTGAGACCCCAATCTGATCAGGTGTTTTTAGAGCTTTTCCAAAGTCACTTGTCTTGTAACATCAAACTCAGACAAAAAGCAAGGTGATTTCCTTCTTCCAGGAGTGTTCTCCACAGAAAGACACCCCCAAGAAAAGATCAGTTCTCTTTCCATGGGGTGTGATGTCTGTAAATGTGGAAGGGATGTGTGGAGTGGCATATCCATTAAGAAATCTGTGTTAGGAGCGCCATGTCAGTCTATATTCTCTTCTGCTGGAGTATGAGCTCTGCAGTTTGTAAAAGGACTCTTGTGGATGAAGTAGGCACTGCTAAAGTGTGTACCCCATCAAGTACTATCATTTTAGCAGATTTGAGACTGAAACTTCACGTTAAGGTTCCTCTACACTGTGATTTTATATGGCAGTACACAGTAGGAGGTCAAAGGGGTCTGTTCTGTTATGATCCCTGGTTTTCTTGGAGCAGGGTTCTGTGGCGTGGGAAGGGCACTGATCATTAAACTCCATGGAGTAGTTTTGATTCCATGTGTCCACAAAGCAATGTACTTTTTGTAAATGGCTTGGCATAGTTGCAAACTTCCTTTGAGGAAAAAAAAAACTTTATTAGGAAAAAAAGTAGTTTGGTAATTAGAGTGGGCTTATTTTTAGTGATAAATTCTCAACAGCAGAAATGTTATTGCTTTCCTCTGCTCACTTCCCATGCCAAGTAAAAATGTTATAACATGATATTCCTGCGCTGATGAAGGTATGATTTGAGCAAGCAGACTTGTTAAATTGACACTATAGAGACATGTCAATGCAAAGATGACTTTTCAGGAGCTATTCACAATAGCATGTAAATTTTATCCTATCTCTTACCCCAGATAGGACAGACAAAGCCTCACCTGTGTAGCCTGGTATCCTCTGATACCTTGATTAACTTATTTGCCATTAACTTGGTGTTGTATATTGCAAGATTATGGTTAACCCAACTCTTCTGTTACTCCTTTCAGTGAAGGCAGGATTTAGCTCTGCTACCTTTGTATTGCAGTTCCTTTGCAGCATTATTTGAGAGAAACTGTCAGGTCAATTTCTTGTTTTGACGGGAAATATCTTTGATCCAGAAGAAAAATTTATGCAAAATCTGTGACATTTGAGTGGTCTTACTTTGACTCAGAGGAAAAACTAAGTTCCTAAAGTTTGTGCCAGTAATGATCCTGAATAGCAGATAAATCTGCATTGTACATCTCTGATTCAAATATGCAACATACTTCTCTACTTCATCTGCTTAAATTACATGTGCATAACAAAACTCTGGAAATGTCTGCTATGGGATAGGGTAGAGAACAAGAGGTTAATTTTTCAGTCACATCAATTCTCTAATTCAGTTCACTGTGCAGCAGCAGAAATGCTCATGCTGGCACTGAGCAGAAAGAAGAAATGGAGCAGAATGCAAGGATGAAAAACTTGTATATTCCTGCCAGGGGTGCTGGGGCCTGCTTTCAGCAGTTTAAGCAGCAATATTTGTGATTGGCTTTTTTTCCCTTTCCATACCACCCCTCAGCACACAATTACAGCACGTGACAGTGAATATCTCGATGGTGACTTTGCCAGTTTAGGTACTGAACTTCAAAAGCAATTAAGCAGGCTGGTATAAACACTCTTGTCTGGAAAAGGGTGAGAGGACTTTTGGATAGGGTGGAGATGCCACAGTGCTACAATCCCAGCATTTAGGTATCTGTGGGCATATGGTGAAATGTAGGTTTAGAGCACTTCTCCTAGCCCAAAACAGCTGTCCATGGGCATGCACTTGTTCTACCATTTACTTGGTGGTTCCTTGATTGTGGTTAGGTCTTTCTAGCAATTTCCTTATTCCAAACATGGGAAGAGAAAGCCATTCCCATAGGTACCAGCAAACATGAGCTCTCTGTTTTTGCTGTACCACAAAGAGCTTAATCGTTGCATGGTATAAAGGAACATGTGTAATTGCCAGAATGCGGCTTTGGCTCCCAAAAACTGTGATGAACATGTGGGTTTCTTGTTTCTCACATTCCCACTGAGAAACCTTCGAGGAGGCACCATTCATTCCCCTGGAAATGGGCTGAAATATTAGGAGTTTCAGGGCGGTGTCTCCTGAAGCTGCAGGGAGGATGCTCCATGGCAGGTTGCTTTTCTTCTCACACTTGGCTTGGAACAAGGGGTGTGTTTGGCTCTAGTAGACTACACAAGAAATGAACAAGCAAAAAACAGTGAAGTATTTCACCGGAGACTTAAAAAAATAGATCCCACTACCATTGATAAGGTTGTTCTGAATTCTGGGGCGATGACTGACTTCTGCTAGACTGGATTGTGGATGCTCTTGGTAAGTGGTTAAGTTGTCTGCTTATTGCGTTTAGTCTCTGACTTGTATTTCGTCTCTGTGGAGAAGCATGAAGGATACAAAATGAGACACAATGCCCTTTTAATGTTTTCTCAACCTACCCGGGGACTGGAGATTAAAACCAAAAAGCCTACTCTAGGACTGGAGATTTAAAAAAAAAAAAAAAATAAACCCAAAAGCACAGATCCATTCTCTTGTTGGTGGAGTGTTCTCCAAACCAGGAGTTACAGGGAGAGCAAAAGCAGCAGGAGACAACAAATTGTCAATAGGTTCCTCCACCCTATTCTCATCCATCACGCTTGGTCTGCATCGTTCTCCACGCTGATATTTCATATTGTTCTGCTGAGAGGTGCTAATGGCTCATCCTGTTTAAAGATCACTGACATATAGAGTGAAAAACACTCTGTAAAAAAGTTTAAAGATTGACCATAACCACACCTAGAAAAAATCCTGATCGACAACAAGTAGATTAACTCTCTTTTGTCTTCCATCAGGACAGCTAGGGAGGTTAATAGGCCAAAGCTCCCAAGTATGGCATTAGAACTAAAAGCTCTCTTATGGCATGCCTTTACTGAAGAAGAAAAGTGAATCTGTGGGAGGGGGATTGAGCTCGTTTATGGTTCCATTTACTGTGAGAAAGAGATATGAACCTATCTCTCTCTAGTCTTTCCTTCGTAGGCTTGGCCTGCATTTCTTACCTTGCACCAGTTGTGGGGTTCATCCAATTGCTCTGTGAATTCATTTTAGAGATTTGGCAGAAAACACATCCAGGAGAAAAGGACAATTGCATTCTGTTGAGTCGGCTCAACTAAGGCTCAAACAAGAGCAGAGGCAGTGCAGAGGAGAGGGCAGGATCTGGTTTTGGTGTAGCCTTATGTTTGTCAATTTTGTGATACTGTGAATCGTGAAATTGCAGCTTTATCATTCAAAAAGACAAAATTCTCTCCTTCACATTAATTGTTTTTTTTTCCCCCGGCTATTGAGATAAATGTTTCATGCCTTCCCACTCCTTTTGAGTGTCAGAAAGGCCCAAGTCCTTGGGAAAGGATTGCAAAGTCACTCACTGTGCCATGACTGTAGGAAATGTGGGGATCAGACAGGAAGAGATGACAGGAAACACAGTAATGCAAATATTGATTGAGTGTGTGACTTTTCTTGTGCAGGCTGGTACATTACTTAACTGCAATTAATGACATCCTTGTTGGGATAGGTTTCCTGGGACTAATTTGTGAACAAGGAGATATATACTGCGTTAACAACTTTTGCATCAGGCTCTGGAAGTGGAAAATGTCTCCTTTATCTTTGTGAGGAAGGTACAGCTGGAGAAAGCTAAAATCCAGTGTATGAGTAGCAGGCTGTGCTAATTTGATAAACTAGAAGTTCCTAATTACGTTCTGGCTGATTAAGACATGGTCTATATTGTGCATTGCATAGGCAATGTCATTCTGGCTGTCATCTCACAGGACACTCGGAAATTCCAGCCAACAGTAGCTGAGGAGAGGAACAGGTGAGTGCAGAGTTATGTGGTGGCCATTGTCCAGGCACTCCTAGTTTAAGCGGCTTACACAAATCTTGTGTCATGTCAAAAAGATGATGCATGCATTCAGGAACACAGGGCTGTAATTCTTCAGTCTTAAAAAATCAAAAAGCAGTAAAGATCCTTGGTTCTTGACTTGGTCTTGCAGAACTGTTGAGTCAGGAGTGACACACATACTTCATTCTAGTTCTTGAACTCAGGAGTGAGGTGCTGTCTGTTCGTCCCTGTTGTCCTTCCACCATGCCTGCTTGACTTCCTGCACACAGGAATGGGCTGCCATGCTTTGATGTGGTTGTTCTTGAAGACCAGCCAGCTCTCACAGGCTTTCTTTTCCCCTCCTCAGCAGTCTTGCATGGGATCCTAACCAAGACCAACTCTGAGCTAAGCTGAATTCTGCTCTGTAGGGTCAGTTTGTAACTCTATTATTTGTCTTTCTCACTTCTCAGTTTTTATCACAATCTTACAGCTGCCCTTTACATCCCATTGTAAGAAATCCAGAAGGCTCATCAGTCACGTGGACAAAGAAATTACCATCAACACAGATTGGAGATGTGGAATGTCTCTGCTCAGATGCATTACCCTATCTGCAGATATCAGGGTGGTTCTCATGCTGACTACTAGAAGGGACCAGAGCTCTGGAGTAGCAGCTCATGGAGCTTCCTTCAGCTTTCAAACAAAGGCTTCTCCTCCTTCCCCTCTTGATCAGGAGGTCTGTAGCAGGCCCCTAGTACAAAGTCATCAGTGTTGGACTGTTCTCTGATCCTCACCCATGTCTGGAGTCACTTGTTCAAAGCAAAGCAGTGTCTTGCGGCCAGCCCTTTGCATGGGCTCCAAGTCATCCATATTGCACACCTTCCCAGTGTGTATTTTCTCAAGAGTTTGTATTCATCCTTAGCAACAATCCAGCCATGTAAGCTATCCCACTGTGATCTCCTAATCCCTGTGAGATGCCACCAAATAATCTCCTTTTTATATCAGTTTTCAGACTGCAGGTACTTTCTTTAGGTTCCTCTGGGATGTTTTTGCCACAGTCCCTGGGATTTCAGATCCTCAGGGGTGAGTGGTGCATTTCAGAGCCGCCTTTTTCTCACTCCTCCTGTCTGTCCCTGAGTGCCTACCCCTCTTTCAGCAGTGCCCTGTTCTTGTCTCTTTCATCAGGTAAATGGGAGTACTAAAGGCGTTGTACTTTCTCATTGCACTGGTTTGGTTGCAGTGTGAAGCTGGATGCTGCAGCAGCCCTTGAGCTTGTTACTGCTCTGTGCCTTCAGGGAGGCTGCTTGAGGTGTCAGGCTTTGGCACTGCATCACCTCGAGTTCCTGCGCTGGGAAACTTGCTTTCTGGAGGCAGTGGTAGAGGGAACAAGTGCTCACAGGGCCTGGCAGTAGGGTCCTGCATGGATGCTCTCTGGATTGGTGTGCCAGGGTTAGGGTGCTTCTGCTGACTGGTGCGGGGACCCAGTTCCATCTGCTCAGCAGCAGCCTGCAAAAGGAGACAGCCTGGATCAGCAGGCTGGAAGTGGATGGGGTGGTTCAGTAGCAGATGAAGGGAGGCCTCACTCTGGTGGGTGTGCAAAGGAAAGAGAAAACTTGGAGGCCTGGATGAGCATTGAAGGGCATGCCAGGCATGCAGTGTTGAGCAGAGAAGGTGCAGAAGGAATTTCTGAGCTGACTGAGGAAGGTCAGTGGCAGAGCCAGGGTGAAGATGTGATAACTATCAAACAAAGGCTGCTGAAAGAATGGAGGTGGAGTGTATCCAAAAAGGACAACAAAGCTGGTGAAGGGCCTGGAGCACAAGTCTTATGAGGGGCAGCTGCGGGAGGTGGGGCTGTTTAGCCTTGAGAAAAGGACGCTCAGGGAAACCTTATTGTTCTCTGCAAGTGCCTGGAAGGAGATTGTGGCCAGGTGTGAGGTCAATCTCTTGTCCCACATAATGGGCAATAGGACAAGAAGAAGCTGCTTCAAGTTGTACCAGCAGAAATTTAGACTGGATGTGAGGAAAAATCTCTTTGCTGAGTGCTCAGGCATTGGAACAGGCTGCCCAGAGAAAGTGGTGCAATCGCTGTGTTCAGGAAGTGAGTAGACATGGCACTTGGGGATATTATTTAGTGGTGGACGTGACAGTGGTGCATGGTTAATGGCTTGGACCTCATGATCTTAGAGGCTTTTTCCAATTACCCTCCAGGATTCTTGTCTACCTTTCAAGACTTAGCTGAAGAGTTTTCATCAAGAAAAATTATTTCATGAAAACATAGCGAATTATTTCATGTGATTCTATCACCTTTTAAAATCTGATATTAAGAACGCTACAACCAGAGTTACCATTTAATAGAATTATGTCTATAAACACTGCATTTCAGTTTCAAAGGAGAAATGTTGGTAACAGCTAGGAAGTCATATTTAACCCTGAGTCACAGAATTATCACTGCCACAGGCATGTTTGATACAATATGAATTTGAATGCTAGTATTATTTTTGATAAACAAAACACACCTTCAGTTTCTATTTTGCAGCTGTGTGGAAAACTCACAGAATGCCATAAATTATTACAGACTCACCATCAGTTGTATCATGATATAGTATCAGAAAATTAGTATCAAGGAAATCTCGAACCAATGCTTTAAATCGCTGAAAAGAGCCAAAATAACGAGAGGCACCAATCTGTCAGGTAAATAAGTGTATGTATTGTATTGTATTACCTGTGCTAAAAATACCATTGAAGTTTCTATGCAGTAGCCTGCTGTAGCAGTTTCTCCAAAATCCCATGCAGTGTAATGAATAAAGGAGGGGTTCTGCTGGCTTTTAAAGAGAAACATTCTGCTACCATGTTGGAATACAATAACCTTTCTTATGGGATTAGACAGGCTATTTAAGTATTCAATATTCCATATTAATTTCAACTGAAGATTTTAACTTAGATTTTTTTCCAAAATTGTCCGAAATGCTTCAGATCAAGTAACTTCGAATTTTTTGTACCGCTGTACATTTTTTGAGGCAGAGTCTCACTTCATGACCTCAACCTGCAACTGTAGGAGTATATTTAGCTCGCTGCCTTCCGACAGCACTGATGAGCAAATAGGATCTTAGGTTCATTGCTGATTATTAAGAGCAGCATTATATGAGAGCAAAACTTTCATTGAAATGGATCAGTAGGAGCTGGCTCATGGGCTCCTGCGTCTGCTTTCCATGGAATATTCTGACACTTTTGGCAACTTCCATTTCAAAGGAGAAATTCCCTGTTTGTTTCTCGTACAGTCCTGACAGTCTGTTGCTTTTTTCTGTGGGTCACACAAAATCATTGAGCTGCTGAACTCTGTAGTTGGCTCATGCTTTTCTTGGAGTTGTTTCTGAGTAAGTCAGGTGTCTTCCCTGCCTGAGCTCCTGATGAAAAGTTGGACATAAATCCCTAAGGAAGGGTGTGGGTCTGCAGAGGGTGTAGGGTGTTGGGCATTGGTAAAATGCACTGACTGCAGCAAAAATCAAGTGGTCAGCACTTCCCATGGACAGGCCCTTCAGCTGTAGCTTTTAAATGACAAATCAGAGCTTCTTGCTTGTTTCCACAAATTGGAGTCCAGTTCTGCAGCATGAAGCCCACCACAGAGTCACACCAGGAAGAAGTGGGAAGGAGTTGTATATGGATTCTCTGTGATAGTGCAGGGTCTTAGACCCTGTTACATCCCATTTGTGCATGCCTGCTCTGAAGCTGACTTCCTTTCAGAACCTGAGTTGGACACTTCCAGACCCATCAGGAGCTGCTGCACAGGTGCTTGGTGTTTCTCACTGCTGGAAATGTTCTGACTTGCTTTGTTTTGAGTTCTGCTCTGTAATGTATTGTTAGCAATCTCTGAATTGTGGAGCTGTTCCTAAACTGTAAGAATTATCATGTCAGTGAAAACAGGACAGTCCTAGGAGGAAGGCCTCCCCAGAGTGGAGGAAGGTTCTAGGTGTCAGCCTTGAGGGATGTGCCCGACTTCCATAAACATAATAGTCTCTGTTTCCAGCTTCTATGCAGCAAGTCATACAAGGTTCACAGACCTGTTTTCTGGGCTTGCAAGTCTCCAGCATTTCTGACTGCTAATATAACACTTGTCACAGCAAACAGGGTAGGTTTTTATGGCTATGGACCATCTAGCATGCTCCTAAATGTGCAAAGGGTGTGTACATACATAATGATCTAGCACACAGTCTGTCACATGGAGCTTGGAAAAGGCAAAGGAGTGTGGTTAGGAGAAAGATAAAGTAGGACACAAGTAGGAAAAGTTTTCCTGGAGCAGTAGGAATGTTTCTAGAATTGCAGTCTGGAATCAGAGACTTTCCAAAGGGAGGGTGCCTTCAGACTAGCTAAGAGAGACAGGGTCACAAAGGCCTGTATATGGTAGTCTGTACATTGATAAGTAGGACTTACCAGTAGAGGAAATCTCACTGAATGCTATTTATCTGTGCATCACTGTTGAAGTTAATATGAGTAGAACATGCTGAATTTGGCCCTAGGTTAGTAACACAAAACTGTAGCTCTTTAAAATGGATCTGAACAGAGAGGTATGGTTCAGTACCACATTGACTCTGAGACTTGTTGGTTTGAGGGGATTTGGGATTTTTGTTCTGGCAGGTTTTCTTTAGGTATGGGGGATGGTTGGTAGAAGAACAATGTGATTTTTTTTCCCTACAAATCTAATAGATGAAGAATTAGCCTAGAAAAGGAGAAAAAACATCTGTTCCTTTAGATGTTATGTAAGGTGCTGCCTTATTCCTCTTGGAGATAGAGCTTTCATGTGTGACATTGTATAGTGGGCCCCCCAACATGATGCATATCTTTGGCCTGGGGTGAGCAGCTCCTGAGATTTCTGAAGTCAGGCTAGTACATTAACACCTTAGATTTAGGGAGCACATGGCTACCAGCAAATGTCTTTGGATGACAGAAGCAAATCAGACACTGCTTTTGTATGTCACAAGGGATTATTCTGTTTTAGTGCTATGCCCTTTGGCTTGACAAATGCACCTGTAGTGCTCCTGTGGCTAGTGCAAAGGATCTTGGTAGAAGTAATTTACTAGAGTTGTTTTGTCTTTGTAAATAACAAATGTTAGAACTGGCTATACACAAACAGCTTTTCAAACCTTACATGTATTGTCTGCAGTAGTCATAGACAGGGAAGTCTTCTGTTCTTTAATGCGAGCACTGAGTGCAGTGAAGTACTTTTCCATTCACAAAAAATACTTTTCCTTCCACAAAATCTTTGTGGAAGAAGGAGGAATTGATGGCTGTGTCTGGGCACAAGAAAGATGGGAAATAAATTCTAGGAAATCTGGGAGTGGATCACCAGATACAGATTTCTGCTCTGTCTTTGCTGAGAATTAAAAAAATTCTCATCTGATTCCATGTCATCTGCTGTGTTTTTTTTTTTTTTTTTATTGGAATAAAGGGCTCAGAGATCTCATGATGCTTATGTGGCACTGTCACCACACAGGAGTAACCATTATCTGACATTTTGGGAACAGAGATACTGGTCTATGAAATATTGTGGTAAATAACAAGCACCTTGAATCTTCTGAAAATACGGGGGGAGCTAACTGTTTTTAGTATCAAGAAAGTTTGTATCAATATCCCTTACTTCCCTTTATTAGTTACAGAGAGGATTTAAATTTTAAATAATCTGCAGTTCTATTTCAAAGACAGCTTTGTGATTGAGGTTTTTAGTTGGTTTTTATATGGTACAAAGATGGTATTACGTGTCTTGTTATTAGGTGAAGTGTGCTGAGCACTCCTTGTGCTTTTTGTTGCCCAGCTCTGCTTCACAATAATGGCAGAAGACAAAGGTGTAGAAGGAAAGAAGAAAGAACAGGAAAGAGAGAGGTTATGACTTGTAAGTCTGGGTGGCTTTCTTCTTACCTTGCTAATAAATTCAGCACATGAATTTATTAGATGTTCTGAGACCTGGCAAAATTTAATTGCTATCAGCTGCTGAAGTCATAGGTTTTGAGCTGCCATTTTAATCTGAGTCTGCTAGGATAAGACAGCATAGAGAAGCCTTACCTAAGACAGGCTGGTGGGCTGTGGGTTTTTTCAGTAATGTAGGCTTGGGAAAAGTGGGGTAGAGAAAGAAAAGGAGATACAAGAAAGGCGTGAAGAGCAGGAAAACACTTGGAAGTTTTGTGCTTTGAATGTTAGCATTCAGAGGAAGGCATAGTGACCTCAGCTGAAGTTCTGATGTGGTTTGCTGGGTCATCTCTCAGGGTCAGGGTGGTCAGGGGCTCCTGTGTGCCAAGGGGGTCACAGGAACACAGAGGTTATGTGGCATTAGGCCAAGAGTCTGCCTGCAGCAGCAACTTGTCCCTAGAGCAGCTAACACAGTGTAAGAATAAGACACATTACAGATTGATAGCTCTCCTGAGAGCTTCCAGCCACCAGCTTTAAGGATTTCCTGAGCTCTTTCTGGACTATCATGCTTAACACTTCCTTGATATGGTTTAATCCTGATTGCCCATAGGAACCCCTTAAATTCTGCAGCCTTGCATTGCAATAATTTTGTTGCAGATTTCCCCACTGGAAATCTCAACCCTTGTTGCTGAGATTTATTCTTTTCAAACCACTTCTCTTAATCATCAGTGCCAAATGAAAAGCACTTTAAAAACACAAGTGGGATTTGCTTATGCTCTTACTCTTGGATTTACCAGGAAAGGCCCCCTTTCTTGCTGATTTTAGATATTATTTTCATCTTCTAACTTTTCCCATCCTAAACTTTTTTTTTTCCTAAATAGCTGACATGTCCACCCAGTGCTTGTGCCAATAACACATAAATACAATTCCATGTGACAGACTTCTCTTACTTTGTTTCTAGAGCTATAAACATTGGGTACTTTGAGGTACTGAGATAGGGCATAAGTTGCTATTTGTTATTCATTATTATAAATGTAGCTGAATATATTCAGTGGGGAGCCTAAAGTTACCTAACTCTGACAGGTATCTTGTGTTAGTGGTAGGCTGATATTTTGGGGTCTCTTGTGCTCATTACTTGTGTCTGAATTAGTGGAAACTCTAAATACTCTAATCCTGAAGACTGAACATTTATTTGGAAGAAGACACAGACCTGAGGATTTAGAAATGTGCACACACACTAATACGTTTTTACCACCCTTCGCCTGAATCTGCCAGGAGCTCTTTTTAGGTTGTCCCATGAATGAATATCCAGGTTTCTGTTTGCCTGTATAATCCAAATATTCACATTATAACAAGCACAGAAGACTGTTTCCTCCAATAGCATAAGCTGGGATTTAAAATTCTTTTTGAAGAAGCTTTTGATATTTTCCCTGATGTCAAATCCCTGGGGATGCAGGTAAACCATAACTGTAAATTTTTATTCAAATGTGGAGCTGGGATAAACTCTGCAGGGTATATTTTAGCCCAGAGTGATTCATTCTCCCTGTGTGTGCAAGGTGTACCAGTGCAGCACCTGAGCACACAGTGCTGTGGCTGCTGCCAGCTTGGGTGGGAGAGGAGGGGGCTCTTCACCCAGGGAAGAGTTGTTTGAAGCCTGGTTCTGCTCAGATGAACAAGTTGCTGGCTGAGCATCCGTGCCTGATGTGTGTGGCTGCAGTGCCCTCTGGTGCGAGTGAGCGCTGCGAGCAGCGGCTGATTCCAGAGGGCTCTGCACAACTCCTGGCTGCCGGAGAAGGAAGGAAACTGAGCACAAAATCCTCTTCTGGCCGTGACCTTCTGCAGCTGTGTTTTGACCAGCGATTTCTTTGGTTATGAGGTACCAGGCAAATATAAGGACAGCCCTTGGGCTTTTACAGCTTCAGATGTGCTTTGTTTTCTGCTAGTATTTTGGCATCAGCTGGAAAATTAACATTTACTATTTCTGTTGAGGTGATGCCCACAGGACGTGTCATGGAGAGGAGCTCCCAGATATGCTAGATGCTGTCTCCACATTCACAGGCTGGACCTTAGAAGTGCTGTGGAGCTTCAACTTGATAGCAAAAAACAAATGGCCAAACCTGGTTTCCTCCTTTCTCTGCCTCAAACTTGTCAGCTGCACTTCATCTGCCTCTGAAATTAGGGAGATGGAATTAACATGTTTTGATTGGAAAAAAGAAGAAAACTTCAAGGGAAGAAAGGGCATAGTGATCAGAACAAAGTGAGCAGGACAGACCCAGGAGGGTTTTGGCACATTATCATTTGGAAATGACAAAGCAAAAATCTGCTGTGACTGCAGTGTTTCAAGTTTACAAGGCCAGAAAAGTACCTGCCTATGCAAATAAGTTCAGCTGTGACATAGAAAACTTAGGGATGTGTCGCACTCCTTTGATAAAATGCCTTTTGATCATTCTAAAGATATCACTACCCTTTTGGGGGTATAATTCATGACAAAAGCGTAGGGAGTGTAAGTGACAGCTAAAGAAGAAAATTACCATTGTAGTACCAAGACCCTAACTGCATAGGCAAGAATGCTTACACTGAAAAATGAAAAATTCAAACCTTGTTCCTCAATGGAAGCCATTGGACTGCACAAATCTAGGAAAAAAAAAAGAATGGGACTTGGTGCAGGTTGAAATGCAAACAGAACTGAGTTGTACAGAAATCAGCAGCGAAAGGGGAATGAGGGGAAGGATGTTATTCTGACTAGAAAACAGATGCAGAGTCCCAGAGCATCTGTATGAAAATATCTGTGGGCAGAATTCAGAATTCTCCTAAAATGCTCTCATCCTGCCTTCCAGTTCTACTGGTGTGTCCCATCGTGCCCTCCCTGGGCACTGTGATTGCACCTGCCACAGCCCATAAGGTGAGTAATGTGAAATTTGGCTGGAAATGCCATGTCTTCTCACTTACTGCTGCACATGGAATTCTTGTAGGTTAGGACCCTGTCACAGAAAGGAGGTGAGTATGCCATGAAACCAGTTCATTCACTGCATTACTTTGGTTTAATAAAGATAGGCTTTGTTTATTACTCACATGCAAGACATTAACTCAGTTAATAATTATCTTCAATATCACGAAATTACCTTCAACCTGGCATCCTATTAATTAAATACCAGTGCTGCTCAGCAACATGAAAATGTAAGAATGTATTTGTTCTGTCCAATACTTACTGGATTGTATTTTTCCATCTTAAGTACTCTGTCTATATAGACACAAGATACTGTCAAAGCCTCTGCCTGCTGAGGGTTGTCCTGAAGACCAGACTTATTTGTGCAGTGCAAAGCTGTAAGGGATGACTTGAGCTCAGATTCTCCTGGGATACTGCTTAGACTAAAACGCCTTCCTAAAGACTGCCTAACCAGGAGATTTAGCTCTGCAATTCATACATACTTTATGTTTTTTTGGCAGGTGAATAAGGTATTTTCATATATTTCCAGCTGCAGTCTTTTCTTCCAAGAATGAGGCTGTAAGCTTACTTATAAGGGTTTTCCAGAAGTTCCAGCATGTCTGAAGTATTTGCCACTTGGTAGGTCAACTTTAATATTGCTGAGAAATTTTCCGATTTCAGATGCAGGATCATCAGTGCCTACCTGGACATTCCATGTCAGCCATGGATTTCTGGTTGAAATCAGAGCACAGGGAAGTGCAGCAGTCTTTGCCTTTCAAAAAAACCAAGTTGCAGCATCTGAATACAGGCACACTGTGAAACTGTCAGAGTGGCTAAAAGTGTGTTTGATCACCTTAGATCCACTGATGTTTCAAGCCCCACCTACCCCATTGGAGTACCAAGCTGGGGGATCACATCTCAAGGGAACTCATCTTCAAACACGGGTGAACAGTTTTGCAAGTCTTGGGACACGTGCAATGATGGTGGCTACAATCCTTCAGGTAACCATGTGCTTGTGCAGGAGCACCTGTGCACAGTAATTTACTGGCAAAAATTCCACAAAAAAGCAGAGACTATAATGCAAGTGGTCCTGAAGTTCATCTCTTGGCACAAGTGGTTTTTTGAGTTCTGGCCATTAATAGTTTCCTTTTGGCAGTGTGCTCAGGTTGGATAAGCTGCAATACCAGGGGTAATGAACTGGAGGATTTAAGAGTGAGGCACAAGCTGGCTCTCAGTCAAGAGCGAGTGGCTGCTGGAAGACATAGGACTTTTCTTTTGCAAGAAGTGACTGGTACCTACAAACCATGTACTGACAAGTATTCTACACCTGCAGCTTTGCAGGGGGGAAAGACTGCTCACTCTCATTCATTTGCACTGGCTGGTCCTTTATTTGCAAGGAGGCTGAGTTTTAACAAGGTTCCTCTATTTAAATGAAAAGTGATGTGTTTGTATCAGGCCAAAGGGACTTAAGAATCTATTTAATATGCATTGATCTTTGTGCATAGGAATACAGAATAGATGCTGGAGCTGTTGAAGCAGGTTTTTGGCTTTTTTTTTTTTTACAGCAAAAAATAATTGGAAATATACAGGAAGGGGACAAGACAAGCAATGACAGATGTGGTTTTCACAGTTTGTAGAGAGTGGCAATATTAGAAGAAGATTTACTATTCCCAGATTAGAGATGCAGATGTGCCTTTTAGTGGTGAGTTTCAGGAGGAAAGGAAGACATACATATTGTATCATGTTAGTGCTTCCTGTTCACTGTACCAGCATTTGCCTTCCTTCATAGACTTTGGTTTATGCAGGATTAATAATGTTCTCCTGGTAGATGAGGTGTTGTTCTGTAGCATTGAATAAAGTGGATTATTCAGAGTTTGAAAAATCAGTTCGTTTTCACTCCAAGAGAGATAACATTTAATGTGAAGAAGTGCTGTTTGTGCACAAAAAATAGGAAAAGCATCCTTTTGGAAATATCTTGGGATTCTCTTTTGTATTTACCATTTTCTTGTATTTCCAGCAGAGGGCAGGTTTTTGCTACAAAACCTGTTTGCTCGCTTGAGAGAATCCAATGGGATGTTCTCCAGGCAGGTCCAATCCTTTTCAGAAAAAAAGAAAAAAGTCTTATTCTGTGGTAATTTTCCCTGAAAAAATACGTCAGTTTTTTCTGTTTGGTTTTTCGAATTTTTTTTAAGATCAAAAGGAAAAAAATCTCGATGAAGTCCTACTGGTAACCTTGCTAAAAATCTAGTGCCCAAATGTGTTCCTCTTGTTTTTTAAAACTGTTGTGAAATTTCCAGTGGTTCATTTCTCTCAGTGCAATTCTTCCCTGTTTGTATCACAGTAGGAATATTTAATATGTTTTCAATAGTCAACTATTCAATGCACTTACTTTTGCACAGACATGACATGGTGGTGTTCTGTTACAGTTATATAGCATAAAATGCTGTTGTACCAGCAAACCACAAATATAATTAAGGCCTGGAGGCTAAAAATTGTAAAAAAAAATGATTGTATAGTCCTGGCATGCAAAACACCAAGGAAAAAAAATCAGGTGGTTACATCACAGCAACAAGCCCCAGCAGGCTTAACCACATGGCCGTGTTTGTGTAATTCTTCTCAATGCCATTTTGGTTTCAAAGTGACATGTTGTGGAATTGCCAGAACAGGCTGTTCTGAAGCAGAGGAGGTGAATGGTTTTCTAATTCGTGTGTCATCCCTAGGAATCTTGTTCTTTCTGCTGCAACTACTCCACCTCGTGTTGCTTGTGTGTGAATCAACAGGACAACTTGAACTCATCAGTGGATGCACCAGCTTCTGCTTCCTTAGTGTCTCACTGCTGCTTTTTTTTTTGTCTTCCATGTGATTTTGAGCCTTGGATTTTACCTTTTTTTTCCATTGTCACTTTGCATGCTGTGTCCCTAAATGTCTTTTTGATGAAAATACACATATTTTGCAGGCATTTGTACCCATTAGCCAGTGTTGCTGTTCACTTTTCTATCTGCTACACAAATTCACATGAAATGCTCTTAAAACATTTTTTTTCTTTTTTGCTATGCTTTCTTATCCACTGTCCTAGATTTGTGTCATGCTGAAAAGTATGGACTAACACAATATATTGTCATTATAATCTAATATTTTGACAATCACAGCACAAATGTAGCCTGCTGCCAACAAGCTGTGCACTGTTGAGTTAGAAGCTTTTTTTGGCAGTGTTATCCAGGATAATGCCTTCCCCTCACCTTCAAGCTGGTTTTGTAGCTTCGTGTTTTCTGTTCATTAAAGGATGGCAGCTTTTTCCTCTGTGTTTGGAAATTGGCTCTCACTCCCTCCAATATTAACATTATTATCAGTATGATAATAATGGTGAGTCAGTAGTAGCTAAAGAGAGAGTGAACTTCACCAAGTCAGAGAGCATAGCCTTCAGTTAACTGCTGAAATGTTAGGGTGGATTCTTAGCCTCCAGTATGTCACTGGTGTGGCCAATGTTTAACCCAGGTCTCCAGAGGTGGAAATCTGACCCAAGGGACAGATACCTCCTCTAACTCCCATCACATCCCTAATAGTTATTAGGGCAGAATAATGTTTCATGACCTTTGGGTTGTACCATTACCATAACATGATCTAGCTGTGTGAGCTTTGCAAAGGTCATTGTAGAAATAAAAATATTGCCTGCTGTGATCCATACCCTCAGACACAAAGGAAAAGATTTATCTTAATACATTTAGTGATATTTGCACCATAGGGCACAGTGCAAGGGTCACAAACCATTATTCTGCACTAGTAATAATGCCGCTCTTTTATTATTGCCCAGTGGTTACTGTATGACATCTGTGCTTGCAGGGAAATTCCTGTGAATATCAGTAACTTAAAATACGTTGGCTCGAGGGCCTATTGTTCTCCCACTAAAGTCAATGAAGCCAATTTGCCATTTGCTTACCAGTATCTGGGCACAGGACTGACCCAGCAATCCTCATGATCAAAACTGAAATAGTTTTAAAGTCGGTTTGGCATTTTGTTATCTTTTTCCGCTTAGAAGTATTTGCACATTGGACCCCCAGTGAAACATGTTTCTTAAAATATTGTAACAGATAATTTTATCATATCCATGGGAATTGCAATTACTGTATATGTAGAAGACAGATTATATGATGAGGTTTTTTTACTAAAAAAAGTTCAAGTCCTAATACTCCTAGATACTTGTGTGATGATTTATGACCTGGGAGAGAGATATTACCCAGTATTTCTTCACTACATTTTTATGTGATAGGTAAATTACTGTTTCCTCTATTTCTCCAACAATGAAATATATTAATTCAGATTTTTCTGTGTGACAAGGCTGGAACAATATAACTGAAACTGCAGAATTCTTAATAAGATGGCCTGAATTTTGCAGATGTGGAAGTTGCTGGTTTTGTCCGACAGATCCTTGATTTTATGCTAGTGGAACTAGTAGCCCTGAAGCACATATTTTTTTTAAGCTAAGGTATGTCAGCCTTGGTCCATCCCTATGAGATTATGAATTATGACTGAACTCTTACAGGAAGTGGTTGACAGTTTGTATGCAACTTGGCCCATGTTGGCCTTGGCCTTTGTCTGGAAACACACCTTAGCAATCAATAAGTTTAATGTACCTCTGGTAATAAGTCTGAGAAGAACTCCACTTCTCACGTGTGAAGAAGCCTATCTGACAGAAAGGAACTATCTGAGAGCTCAGTCAGTGGCAGTATCATTTAATTAGTTGCTTTGGATAATGTGGTGCCTGCCTGCAGTCTGGCTCCACCATGGACGAGGTGATAAATGTTTCCTTCCCCAGTCTCACTATGTGTCTGTATCAGAGAAAAACACAACACCAGTTCTGAGGGAAGTGCATAGGCTGTTATTTTTCAAGAGCTTGTGGTGAATAAAA
Organism: Rhabdornis inornatus; assembly: GCA_013397075.1. Lineage (NCBI taxonomy): Eukaryota > Metazoa > Chordata > Aves > Passeriformes > Rhabdornithidae > Rhabdornis > Rhabdornis inornatus. Next base: position 6,252,457 of record VWZS01007271.1, read on the forward strand.
TTGTCCCCAGCTGCAAGGGAGGGTTCATGTTCACAATGTGAGGAAGCAGGCAGCATTGTATCATCCAGGATGCCATGTCCTGATTGCTTCTCAAACATGCTGCAGCCAGGCTTGTGACAGAGGAAGGTTTTTGGTGCGGAGCATTGTGAGGGTGGTAGAGGGGCCCTTGTAGATCAGGTGCATCCTTACAAAGTAGGACTTTGTTGAACACGGAAACACAGTAAGTGGGATCTAGTGGCAAAAGAGCTGTGACCTCTTTGTGATCCACTAAGCTCACCTCAGCTGTCACACTAGCCTGTGGCTCTGCCTTGAGCATGGAGTTTAACCCTGGCTCCAGACAAAGAAGAAGTGGGACCCACTCGAGGGAACCACTCATGTGAACCATGTCTAGTGCATGACACAGAGCAAAGTCAATATACAGGGGCTGACATTCAAGGTGTGCTCCAAAGAGCTGGGAAAGACTGGGTATGTTTCTCCAAGGCCTTGTCACTGAACAGCACAGACTGACCCTGTCCTTGTTTTCCTGCTCCTTTTCCAGGCCAGGAAAGCAGACAGATTTGCATAGTCTGTAGGCAGCTGAGTACAATTTTTCCTGTGGGTGGTATCATTTAGAAAGTGTCCCGCCTTGCCACTTTCAGATTGCTATCACCCTCCCCTGATGAGATTAGGAGCCTGGCTTCACAGGCATTGCCTGATCCAGCTGGCTTTCATAGGGATGAGGTGGGTAGTGGTGAGAAAACAGGATGGCTGATGACTGTGTAGCTGTGCTGGTAAACCTTGTTTGGAGGAGGAGACTGAGGGGAAGACATGGGGACAGAGGAAAAAGTTATAATTCTCACCCATAGAAGGAATTCCGTTAACATTTGAAGGAAATTATCAGGGAGCAGACACCAGTCATGCTTTTCTGACTCATTGTCCTGTTTTCAGACAGCATCCCACTCCAGTCTCCTCCTGCCTGTAGCACTGCTGTCCTGATTTATTTCTGTAAAAAGTTATCACAAGAATTTCCCTCTTTAAAAATATAATTAAAGATTAAGTGTTGTAATACATGAAGTTTTGCAATGTGCTGAAATCACTGAGAAAATTAACTTTCCTTTTTAAAAAATAAAAAGCAACTGCATTTATGCAATCTACAACCTGGATGATTTGAGAGGCTCTCATGGGCTCTTCACTTCTTTAAGTAGAGTCTGCCCTTCATTCCCGGGTGATCTTAACACAGGATGCCTTCAGAGGGACATAAAGTACGTTTTGATCTTATAATGAACTGAAAGACTTGTTCCTCTCCCTAGCTTTGGAAGGAGGAAGGTCTGCGGAAGAGAAATGTTTTCGATGTCAGTGGCATCCACAAAAAACCAGGAAGAGTGTTCTGTGAGGTACAAACCTGTGTATTTTCTTCTAAGTCTGCTTCCCAATTTTTTTACTAATATGCTATTTGGGAGTACTGAGGAACAGGCAACTGCCCCTTTCCAAACCTATTTTATACAGTAGGGGCCAGAGGTGAAAGGCTGGTATAACTTTGCAGTATCCTCATGAAAATTGCTGTAAAGACTGATTTTGGCACAGGTACTTTTGAAAGCTTGACTTAGCATGGCTTTAGCAGCAGCCACAAACACTTTCACTTCTGGGTCCAGAGTTTCAAGGGTCAGCTTGGTCAGCAATAGAAACTAAATCATCTCATTTGATACCCTTTAATTAGACATGCATGCATATATAAATGCATAGATTATCTAATGCCTCCTACTGCAAATTTCTCACTGAAATTAATGAGGTTATTCAAAGAGTAAACTATGAGTAATAATGAATAATATTGGTACTCAGCATGACTAATAGTGGTAAGAGGGAGAGCCTTAATGACTTAGCCAAGGAGGGTCTGCTGGGAGCCAGCATAACGATTTGCACAAATAATTCCTTTTCAGAGCGATGAATCTTGGAGCTTACTTGGAGCCAATCATTAAACTACAGACCCCATTTATCACAGGCATCTTGATCTCTGTCTCTGTGCCTTTCTTGAAGCATGGCTTACATGTGTGGCAGAAAATGAGTCATACCCAGGCAGTTGGTCTTCTGATCCCTGTTCTGTTTAGTGTAGTCCACATCTTTTCAGCAACTTCTATGGAGAGATCATGTTTCAAAAAGCCTTTGGCAAAGCTCGTCACAGGGTATTATTTTTCATTTAACTGGGAGAGAGAGTGTGAGATGAGGAACTGGCCAAGCAGTAAGAAAAAAGCAGAATGAGATTGTATTTTGTTACAGGTAACGCTTCCTGGTGCAGTGCCTGGGAGTCTGTCTGAGGTTAAGCCATATTGTAATATATTAGTGCCTATGAAGGATCTAGAAGACTGGAAAAAATGATGCAAAATTAAAAAGCAACATTCTTGGGTGCTAGATGGTCAGCTCTGAATAGATGTCAGTGTATATTTGAAGTAATTAAGACAAATTGGTGTGTATATATTACTGTAGAGTCATATACAGTAAAATAAAGTCTGCTCTCACGCTATTCGTCCTTGCTGTAATTGCAAGTTTTTAGGGAAAGACATGTGGTGAAAATTAGTTTGGGATGGGAAATGAGGAAATTAATATACCTCCTCAACTACAAAGCAATCAGAACTTCTTCAGAATGAATACTGAAAGGGTGAATCTTTTTTATCATTGTAAAAACTCCGGTTCCTTTCTAGTTCTTATTTCCAGTTTTTGCCACTGCTTCCCCATCTGTGGTGCCTCTGCTTTTCTCATGATATATTTTTTAGTAGTTTCATGCCACTAATACAAAAATCTGTGAAACGTTAATAATTTAAAGAGATCCTTTGTCATGCTGGATTTAGGAAAATAGGGTCAAGAGGTTTGGAAAAAAAGGCAAAGCTGTACAATTCCAGGGTTTGTCCTAAGCTGTCATTCAGATGCTGCTATGGCACTTAATTTTAACAAGTTCCATGACTAGAATAAAAAGTTAAACCAAGTAGATTTATCAGATAATGAGCATTTGAAAACAGGTCATTTCAGGCAGTCTTAGTTGAAAATGTTGTCTTGGGGACTTATGATCCAGGTCTGGAGCAGAGTATTTAACAGTTTAATCTATTAAATGTCTCCTGTTGGTTGAGGAAAAATGTGAGTCAAGGTGTGAAAGGATTAGTTCCAACAGAGAATCTCTTTCAGATACTGTTTGTGTATGATTAAAGCTCAGAGCAGAGTAGTCTCTGTATTAGGGCCATATAGAGTCAACCTCCTCTCAGCAGTAATTTTGTAACATGATTAAATCGCCAAAGGCATACTCAAAATCACTCAATCCATTTTAATTCTTTTATATCGTACCCAACTCCAAGTTTTCTGATGCTGTAGGCTAATGAAAAATAAAACCTATCTGCCTATCCAAAAGGAGAATATTACTGTAAATGTTCTTGAAAAGCTGTATCATAAGCAGCATCTAAGGGATGTAATTTTAAAATAATTCTTGCTTGTAGTCCTCTCATTAAAACATTGGCCTAAAGATGTTGAGGCCCAATCTGTTTAAATGCAGTTGTCAGCTGCCTGCTTGTCTGATTATTGCAATATTGCTCCTGTTGTGTACTGGAAGGTAAGAGTTTGAATGTAATGTGGATCCTGGGGTTCAGTTAGCCACCACAGCATGCCTTTTTCATAAATATAACCAGAACAACTACTCCTTTTCTGTTTGATGGATTAGATGAATAGCCTTCTTCTTTACAGAAGAAGACTCAGCAGGTTGATTGTTGCATGAGGCAATGAAGGTCAGGCAGAGGGGCATTACAAAACTGATGAATGATTCTGATTGATGGAACTTTTATTCCTAGGCATGCAAGAATGGAAATCTCTTTTATAAGAGCTAACAGAAGGCATGCCAGAATAACAAGAATGTTCTTGTTGATTTATCTGCAGCTGGTATTGGGTCTGTGGTAGTGATTAAGTAAATAACAGCAGTTCTATCAAATGTTTGCAAAAGTGAGCAAAATCAACAGCACATCAAAGCTGAATTCAGATCTCTGGGGTATAAGCTTTACATAGAAAATGCATTTTCATGTGGCACAGAGATTCATCATGAATACTCTCTGATCTCACCATTGCTGTGGTGAATGCAGTGTGCTTTCAAGAGTGCAGTTTACATGTGGCAAGTTGTAGTTTGCTGTTTCTTCTGGAATCTTCTCTGAGTTTTAAATCAAAGCCTAAAAGTTAGAAAAGCCTGTGTGTATGGTTATTATATACCACCTGCTTGTCACTCAGCAGCAGACTAAGTTATCTTTTAAAGAGTGTTTAAACACTTGAATAAATTACAGGGGGAGTTGTTTGGGTTTTATCTTGTTTTGTTTACCTTGTTTTATCTTGATAAACTATTGAAATGTATTCAGAAATCTCCATTGCAAAAGAATAATCTGCAATGAACTTTTATATGTGACAGCTGTTAGTTACATCCTTCCCCCTTGCAAAGGAGATCGTTCTGTGTGGTATAGCATTTTTGATATCTCTTAAGTTAGCTCTTTGTCATATCCTCTAAGTAAAGCAGAAGAGAGCAATACTGCAAATGGAAGAAGTTCTTGATAGCTTTGGAATTACTCATCCACTGTGTTGGAAACTGTGAAGAAATCTTTCTTATTGTGTATCCTTCTTTGTCTGTTATTTTGAAAGATAAAATCTGCCACCGGCCAGCCAGAATCACCACTTAGGTCTTCAATAAGCAGCTGCTAGGAGCTTGACTTAGAAATGAGACAGAGACAAGAAGCGGAAAAAATCCTCTCCAAGTGGGTGGGAAGGAAAAGAGCTTTTACGAGATAGAATTTCTGGATTTCCTTCCTTGCAAGTATATTACTAAAAGTTGCCTTTGTTTTTCAGGAGGGAAATGCTGCTAGTGTAGTAGTTAAGGGTGAACCATTGTGTCAAGGTAGCTTGCTAGGGCCTGGACACGTGTTTCAGATCAGCTCTCGTGTTGGTCCTGATCCTTATGCCAGTGAGGTTTCTCTGTTGATTTAATTGTGAACAGTGTTCTATCTCCTTAATGGTTTATGAAGCTGTATATGATAGCTAAGATCTTCCATTTGCTCTCCAGAGAATGTGCTCTTCCTACAAGACTGCCCATCTGATCCTGAGGTGTTCACCTTCATTTTTCCTATTTTGTCAATAGAATTAAATGAACATTTTGAAGATTTAATATTCTGTAATTCCAGGAGTCCACACAAGCACGGACTAAGCGAGCCTAATAACTGGATAAGCACATTTTAGGGAAATGACCATGTTTACTGACAACAGTGTTCTCATTCTAGCACTTGCACAATATTAATTATTGTACAGCTTTCTTGCACTGACTGTCATCACATTCTTCAGACTAGAAAAAAAATCAAATCATTGCAAATAGGTTTGAACACCTGGGAGTGAAGAAGCTGGAACATAAAAAATAACTCAAGACTGTTGAAGTGTTTGCTGGCTGCCATTTGTTTGCTGACAATGGACAGATTGGTTCAGGCAAACACATCATCCAGGATTAAAGCTAGACAAGACCTGGAAACTAACCCATTTCAGTTTCGGGCCCAAACATGTTTATTGTTTGTCCATTTTCTTTTTCCTTTTTGTTCTCTTTTTTGCTTGCTGTCCATCTCTTTGTGTGTTTTCAACAGTTTCTGAGTTCTTGCTTGAGACAGAATAGGAAGTACGAAAAGAATCTGGCAAGATCAATAATCTCAAACATGAATTAGTCCCCCCAACAAGTTGACCCACCCAGCACGGTACTGGGGATGGCTTTGTGTGCTTGAGAGAGAGACGATGTGAGGGTGGTTACTTAACCCTCACTGCAAATGAGAGAACAGTTTCCAAAATATGTTTAGTAAGTTTAGACTCATGGATTTCTTGGAAAGAAATCTTAGAAAGATTTGATGGAGAAGAAGGAGTAAGGCTCAGAATTCAGCAATTCAGACACGTTAAGTCTTCAAGAATGGGCTTTAAACTAATTACTTACTAAGTTACTTATTTTGGCAATGGGGATGGCATAGCATATGTACCTCCGGTTCTCAGGCATTTTCCTGTGTTGTTTTTTCCACCCTCCCCACGTGCCTCTAGAAGTGGAGCTGCTGCAGCAGCGTGTGGGATGGAGTCGTGGGTGGGATCAGAGGACTGATTTGTCTGAAAAATAAGCTGGCTGCAGATGGTTATGTGTCACTTGGGTCAGGCTCCGGTGTGGTTCCCTGTGCAGCCTCGGTGCAGCTGCCAGCACTAGTAAGGGGTGGTGCAGGATCACTTTCTTCACTAAGATTAGTTTATTTTCCATATTTTGCAGGGGGTTTTTTCCCTCCCATAACTTACAAAAGGAAAATCAATATTTTTTGTTTTAATTTCTTTCTCAACTTTACCTCTTGCATTTCATAAACAGGGATAGTTTAAACAGGGAATTTTAAGAATGTGGATCTATTTTCCATGTATGGAACTTTCTTCATCATTTTAGGAAACTAAGGAGATTGCCTTCAGTAGCATGGAATGGTATTGATAAATCCAATTGTACATGCAAATTAATTACAATCATATAAATCCACATCTCATTTTGTGGAGATATCTAGCTATCAATCTAGATATGCTATGCATTAAATATGCATAAGTATTGAACAGCTGACTGAAATTTGACTTTCCAGAGTGAAAAGGATTTATTTAGTGATCCTTTATCTAATGCTCTTTGCTTACAGCAAAATTGACAAACATGAAAAAAAACCCCAACCCTCTGAAAATACACCACTTTGATAATATGAGGAAAGATCAAATATTGAGTGATGGCTGAGACACGTACTTTTAGGCACATTAGCTTTTAAGAAGCAGTGCTGATCTTCTTGGAGGGAGCATTGGTTTAGAAGACTGGCAGTCAGGTGACAGTCATCAGTCTGCTTTCTCCTTTTAGCTTTTGCCCGTGGAAACATGCTATTCAGAATCATTATCTGCATTGCAAATGTATTTGTAGTAATTATGCCTCTGCAGGCTAGATGAGCCATTTTGTTTTTATTGTGGCATAAAAATGGTTTTGAAATCTCTGTACCAAAGTAATTAGCAGAAGCGAAGGAGGAGATCATGGGGCTGGAATTTTTTATTTCGCTCAAGTAACATGGATTTGCTATAGCAAGTTGGAGAAGGCTGATGTTTCGCTCTGACTTCATCGATACTGTAGGTGCCGGAACAACCATGAGTGCTGTGCAACTGACTAATGGATTTACTCGGGTGATTAATGCCTATTATCTACTTTACTTCAGTTTGATACTTGCTAAACCGATTTTAATAACTAGAAATATGCTGAAATCACCTCAATTCCTTGCAAAATTGCTTCCTGTGAATAGGTTGCTGCTTAATGCAAGCTAGAACATGCAGTTGGTGATACCATTAGGGAATAGGCCTGCAGAGAAGACAAAACCAACTTTGAAAGCTATCATATGTTTAAGATGCAGCATGGGTTTGGAGCTAGCAGCTCCCAGATGTAGTAATGCTCTTTTTCTTTCAACACCTAGCATCCTCTGGACAGACACTGTATCAATTAATCTCTACTTCAGTGCAGGCTCATGGGGCATGCATGGAGGTCAAATGTTACCAAACCCTAGCCAGATGTATAATTCCTTATAAAGCTAATGGGAATGATATGTCTACATGTTAGTGTGTGCACGTGGCCTGCTACTATCCTGTGATGCTATTTATGATGGTGTAGGGGTTTTGCAATGCCAAATACATGTTATATTAAGTGTTATTATATACCAACGTTAGCATGTTTGTTTGTTATCGTGATCCTTTTGAAATGCTGTACTCCTCGTTTCCCTATCTCACCTGCCATGTTTCTCTTCTCAAACTTGTGTTATTTGCAAATCCTCTGTTCTCCAAGGACGCCACACTCCTCTTTTTATTCACCTTCTCCTCAGCTCCATATGGCAATGTTTTTCTCTTCTTCTAGAGAAGTTCCAGAACAGAGTTGCTGAGTTTTCAGTGAGTGAAAGGGAGTCCATTTGCCAGAGGGATCTTTCACCAAGAGATTTGTGGAGCATCAGCATTATATGTGCATTGTGACCCTGTGCCAGGGACATTTGCCAGCTTCTTTCTCCTCTCAAGGGTCTTGAGATTAGTGGTAGAGAGAAAAAGGTGGCATCCTATAGGACAGACCCTGCTTTTTATCAGGGCTAACTGACCCGAGGTACTATTAATGTGACTGTCTTCCACTCTTAAAGTTAATCTCAAGAGCTAGTTCAGATACTTCAAAGTCCTTCTAGATTATACTGTGTATCAGTTACCTCAGAGCCAAGCTCTGCAAACCAGTAAAAGGTGTCTTTGGGAGAAAGGCTGCACTGTTTCCCTGCTATACATTAGTCATTGAGGCACAGATTGCCTTTCTCTGTCTTGCTATGGAAATTGATTGCTGAGCAGTGAATTGACTTGAATCAAGAGTCCCAGTCTCTGCAAGAGTATCCTTCCCAATTGTTTGCAACAGGGCAATTTTCATAGAAGTGGGACTTTGCTGCAGGTGTCTTCTGGCTCTTCTTTCAAGGTTTGGCATAGGTGGCTTAAGCAGGTTAATTCATAGGGGAGGTGAGCGTAATCATCACTGGGAAGAGCCAAATGTTGTGGGTAGGCTGTCCAGACAGTGCTGTGCAATCCCTTCTTGCCCTTGGGGCTACAGACTTAGATTTCACTCTTCTTCCCATGCCTCTTTAGCCCCAGTAGTTTTCCAATATGTGCTTGGTAACCTGGAGAACTACAATGAATGTTTTTCCTCAGAGCAGAGAAAGGCAAAACTGCAGGCTAGGCTGTTCTGCTCCGCTCTGAAGGTTTAGAGCCAGTGAAATGAATTATCTGAATGTCATGGCTGCTCCTTGTCAGGGGAAGGGGAAGCTCTGTACAGGGAGGAATGCATATGGCAAAATGCCCTTGATGGCAGGGCCTCAGATGTGCACAGAATCAATGGTTGTGCACCCACGTGCTTAACAATTCTCTGTATGAACATGGTGACCTCTCCAGTCTTGTGGTCTTTGCTAGGAGTCTGAGAGCCAAGTACAGCTCAAGCAACTTGAGGAATATGTCTCTGCAGATTCTGGCATGCCTTGGCCTTTTTTCTTTTGCCAAGCTGAGCCTCCAATCATCTACACAATGCTCCCAGCACAAATTCACCCTTTTAACCTCTTAACACACCTTGTATATGTGCGTGCACATCCTCACGCTCTAAGGTGAAAGGGAGCCAGAGATGGCAAGCACTTTTGGGGAGGATAAGTAGGTACAAGTTAGATGAATCTCCAGGGCTGGTGAGTCTGTAGTTCACACAGGCAAATTGAGTAATCTGAGAAAGAGAAATCCTTTAACACTCTATGAGCAAGCCATGCAGGAAACTTTCCATAACCTGTGAAATAGAAGGTAAAATAAGGTCACAAAACTTTGTCTTTAGCAGGTCTCAAAATTTGTAATCAAATAATTATTGATCTAGTTAAGCATGGTATACCATAGGCAATATTCCTGAAAGAGGGGAAATGGGGAGAAAAATCTTGGGATGATCCCCAAAATCTCATTTTTTACTCTGATGTTAACATTGTTGTCATCAGCAAATTTTTATCTCTTGGTGTTTTCCCCCCCACCCTTGCACAGATTATGTTTATAGTAACCCAAACTGCCTTTTATATTTTTGATCCTGGGTCTCTTTGTCTGATCCATGTGAATGCAATGATAATGTGAAATCTGCTACTGGCTGTTGAAACTTCTGGAACATGACATTGGGTATGAAAGAGCTCCACACCTTTAACCATCAATTGACTAAGGCATCCCCTCATATGATGTAAAACACATTTAGTTATTTATTTGTTACATATCCACTGCAGTCCTGGGTGAGGCTAAAGCCTAGGATCTCTTATCCCTCTTTCCACCATCAGCCCTGGCCCACAGTTAATGTACTTCCTCTGACTTCATAACAAGGTCAACTTGAAATTTTGGTTGGCATAGACGTGTTGCTTTTTCTCTTTTTATCTGCATCACTCTCCTCACAAAAATACTACTTCAGGCGCAGTTATAGCACAAACCCCCATGCTCTAGCTGTCAACTTCTGGTCTCCCAGCCATAGTTGTAGTTGCATGTGTTTGTAGTAGCACAGCAAAACCAGCCTGGGTTTGAGTGCATCTCTGTAGGGAGGGCTCTTGGAGCCAGTCTCTCACTCCAGCAGCAGGTTCCCAGCGTGCCCTAAGTTCAGGTCCTGTCAATCTGAAGCCTTCCCTAACAGAGCTCAGGGCAGTGTTGCACCGACCATCGCAGCCTTGTGTTGCACGTTAGCTCTGTGACTTAGGTGCAGTTTACAGAATCTGCCTGGGCGTTTGGAATTGGCAGAATGTTGTCCTTTCACGTACTCATGCAGGACTAAAAGCAATGAAGAAGTTCTGTCACAAAAGTCTGTCTGCTGCTCGCTGCGATAATTGCTGCCCCTTGAGTAGGAAAGGAAATGTGACAGGGCTGGGTACAAATAATTTTAAAAAAGCCCACTTAGAATTGGACAATTTCCTTAGAAAACTCTTATCTTTTGGCTTTAGGAGTTCTATAGAATGGGCTATACAATGAAAAACTTCCTAAAGACTTCCACAAAGGGAGAATTAGCCAAGTGCTATTCATAGAATTCTATGTCTGTGCTGAAAAGGTAGCAAGCACCCATTCTGCAGGGCGTTCCACCACAATAGCCAGGAGTTACTAAGCCTTTCAAAGGCAATAATGCTTTCAGTCTTTGTGTGCCTCCAATCCCCACAAACGACCCAATAGTTTGCTTGGGTACTTAGTAGAAAGTGTTTCAAATAGCCTATTTTCCTGAGCTGCCAGTGTGCTAACAGTTTCCCTGACAACTTGGCTATAGTAATTTCTCTTGCTTTTTTTCTATGCCGATTTCCCAAGAACTGGTAATTTCAGTTAATTCCCTCTTGGGAATATGGGAGCGAGATATTATGTTTGTTTTGCTGTGATGAATTCTGCGTGAATGGGTTTGCCCTGCACGCAGGATGCAGGGAAGGGAAAATTTAAAAAAGCTTATCAAACAAAAGAAGGGAAATAAAAGGGAAGAAATGGCGAATTAAAAAGCTATTTAAAAGATGGAGAAGAAAGAAAAGGATATAATTCTTCCTTGCTATGAATGACTTATTTTTTCTTTTATTTACCTTATTTACAATTGTGTGAATCATAATAGAAATATTTTTTTAATTATTTGTTGAACTTTACAATCTCGTAGCAGGAAAAAATATGTATTTTATACAGGCTACAGACACCAATAAATGTGTAAGCCACATTTTAGAAGGCATTAAGTGAATTCTCCATTTTTAATGAAATGGATCATATTTTCAGTTTTTCTTTACTACAAGAGATCTATATGGGCAACTCTGATAGCATCTTAAAACAGAGATGATTAACTTTAGAATGTGTTTATCTCAGCTTAATGCCATTTGTTACTGGAGTATATGGGAATTGTACCTTACTAATCATAGCTGTTGACTACTAGTTATAGCCCAAAGGCTCTGTTAAAACTATTAGTTCTCCAGAGTGTGAGGAAGCATGTAATGCACTGCTGGAAACAGAATGTGTATGCGGGTGCTGTGTGGTGAAATTCTCACAGAGTATCCCTGCCACGCCTTTCCATCTGGAGGGTGTTCATAGGTGAGCCTTTCTTGTTCTCAGAATGTATCAAGATCGTTTTCCATCAGTTCTGTCAGCTATTGAGCATTTAAAGACAACACAGATACAAAAGCACTGTTAGTGTGGGGCTGACTCACAGTAACACTGAGTTGTGACTTCAGAGGTCATTAAAGAGTGAAGAACTGAGGTTTGGTAAAGCACCCATATTTAACGGCCTCTGTTTTTTACTTAAGACACTTAAGTTTACCTTTAAGATCACCATTTAATAATCAATATTGCTAAATCAGACATTGTTCAGAGTACAAGATGAAAGCTTCTGCAAAGCAACTGTAGTTGCAAAGTCCCCTTTAGTCCTGGGTTCCCAAGAAAGGCCCTGCTGAACTTGTTTAAGTCTGCTTGTCTTCAAAGCATTTCACTGAGGCCTTTGGCATCTCACTAAGGCATTTAGCATCAAGGATTTAGGGTTTCAGCTGAACTGTGCCCCGTTCATCATCACCCAATCCATCATGAAAACCTTATCTGCTTTAGGGTTACAGAGAGAGATTACAAGCATGTAAAAACTAGAGGGTGGGAGGTGACCTGATGTGGAGATTCCCACTCCAGATAAAATCTTTCTGCTTGTCTGCTTGGAAATTATTGCTACGGTTTTAGCCAGTAGAGGGAGATGTCACACGTGCGTAAATCACACATTCTGCATCAGGCGGCCGTGCCCTAGAGGGGGGCACCAAGCCCAGCCCAGCCCAGCACTCCTATGGAGGGGTTCCTATTTCCTTGCGTGCTGTGATTGCTTTAATATGCTTTTCAAAGCTGCTTTCTTCTAGGAGAAGTTGAAAACAGAAAATTCAGTAAAAATCAAGTCGTTCTAAGAACACATTGTTAGAAGAGTTTATTCATTTACTCAAGCACGTGAGTGCTCAGGCAAAATATGTATCAACATACACCACTTGCAATGGCACACAAATATTTCCAGGTGCCTGTTACATCACTTTTAAGAGCTGTTCTGATAACACTGTAATTAATATTATGAAGTAATGATGAATAATGGTAGCAGTGAGATACAGGAAGTATATTAAACAGCTAGTAAGTGTTGTATAAGTGCTATATAACAACATTAGAGCTATGTTTGGGACAGTCTGCTTCCCTGCACAGGTGTACCACCTGGGTACAAAGAAAAACAAATGCTTTAGTGTAGTCTGTTATGGTTTGTTGTTTGTTTTTAAATTATTACTATGTGTAATGTAATTGTAAGTCATTAGACATGGAAAAAGGAAAGTGAGAGAACAGTGGAAAATCACTGCAGGCTCAACAATTCTTGTCTTTATAGTGAGATTGATCTGAAGCAACGTAGAAGGGGAGTTGACATAGATGATGGCTGTGTACTTCTCAGATGTCTGTGTATATAGAGGCACAAAAGTATTTAGCCTAAACTGTTTGTGGAAGAAGGTGATGCTCTCCATCATGACAATTCTGGGGAAATCTTGTTTCTCTCCATGTGTTGAGCAATAGGATTCAAGGTCACAAGAATGAGCTGGATTTTGGAGCTGGCACAGCCACAGCCTACACCTCTCTTCTCTATACTAAACAAGATTTCTTGGGAGGTAGGTGGATAGGGTTGCTTCAGAGCATTATCTGTATCAGTTCACTTGTCACTATGAAACTAATTTAAGAGTTTGGAAGGCCATCAAACCTCCATGAGAATTGCTGTGTTCACTTAAAACCTGACTGATGTAATGGCTGACTAATTAAACTCTCCTTGCTTTGTTTACAGCAAGATTAGATTATTTTAATACTATCCAACTATGGACCCAAGAATCTTTTGTGTCTTTTACTGATACTCTTAGAGTTCCTTTGTGACCGTACTTTGAAACATAGGTAATACTCAGTTTCAAATGTGTGCTTGAGTTTGGTATGCCTTATAGTTCTTTTCTTGGGCAGCATCTCACAGCCATCTTATCCAAATGAAAAAGAAAATAAAATTGAAAAAGGTCAGATACTGCCTCAGGCTTTACTTTAAAAACACACTCCTATTGATGTGCCTGAAAAAAGGCTGCACAATATGACCTTGATATCATCCACTTTAAATGCCTGTATTGAATATGTGAAGTCATCTTTGTGTATAATTTTTTTCCTTCTCCCTGTTTTAGAGGCTTTGCTTTTGTTCTTTAGAATACTTTGGATGCTGACTTAGTACTGTAACATTGTCGTGGCAGGAAATGTCTGTATATGGATATCTTGCAGCTAGACTTCAGTAATTCCCACACAGACTGTCAGTCCTATGCAGTGACTATGTATATTCTGTCCTCATGTTGGCAAGAGAATTCAATTGTGTTCCTACAATGGGATAGGATTTAAAGCTTTTAGTTGCTTTTGTTTCTTGTGGAAACGATGGCTTCTGGCCATTGGAATGGAGAGTGACATGGCCTCTTACACAGGACTTTTACTAATGTTAGGGAACTGATCAGACCTGATTTTAAAAAAAATTTCAACCTGATACAGAAGAGACTTCAGGGACTGAACTTTTTTTTTTCTCCCTTCATTCTCAGCAGCTCAAATTTTAATGTACAATTACAGAAATTAAAGACTTGGTGAACACTGAGTAAAATGTCAGCACAGCCAGACAGCTTTAATTGGTTTCTGACTACCTTCCTGGCAGACAGTGACCAAATATCCATGCAATCCAACCTCTCGATATCATGATAGCAGTTTCAATAGGGATTATTGCTTCTAGTATTTATGATAAAATTCCAGGCCAATAAGTGGTGAAGGTACTTGGGACGATTGGAGTTTAGACATTTCTAAGAGGGTAATAGTCAATAATGTTACATATCCCCCAAAATTTGATTTAGAAGAAAGATGTAAAATTAAGTTAATGATCACATTTTTGGCTGTGAAATATGAGAGACCCTCTCTGCAATCAGTTCAATACTTTATTTGTGAAAGTCCAACCTTATCCTAACTCCATTATAATTCCAGCCCAATCTGCCCTGATCCTTCATATCCTTCATCCAGTGCTTTCATTTTTCAGGCCTTCTTGCTAACTGCCATCTTTGGCCATATTAGCCCTGTGGAGTCAATGGAAAGACTCTTATTAACACCAGTGACACTGGACTAGACCCTTTCCATTTGTCTCATCTAAGTCTTTTTCTTTATGCTATATGTCTGTGAGAAACATTGATGGTTCTCATGCCCAAGTGGGACTTCTGTCTTTTTACCTGATTTCACTTGGAAAATTACTCTGAAGTTTTATGTTGTTTATGCAGAAAAGCTGCCTATAATTATCACATCACCTACAGGTGTAAGCAATGCTTCAAGAAACTTTTTTCTGCTTTGGTTGTTTTTGATGGCTAGGTGTGTTTATTAGATTCTTGGAACAGTGACAGCATCTGTTCTTATGACAAATGTAAAACTTATGATAGTCTGTAAATAACATATCTGAAAAAAACAATGCTGAAATCAGCAGAGCAAAGATTTTCTTTGATTACTGCTTGACTCCTAAGATAACAGCACTCAGTTATGTGGAAGGACATAATTGTGCTAAATTGTGGAGTTACCTGATTAAAAACAAACCAAAACAATCTACCCTGTACTTTGAGTACTCTGACCATATTTTCACCTTTACAATTTCTTTGTTAGGGGTACTACTTGCACAGATCCAGTTCTAGATAGGCTTGTCATATTGGCCTTAACAATATCATCTAGATACAGATAGACTGTTCTACATAGTCTTAAAATATTACAAATGCATTGAGGAGATAGTTCTCTCTTTCCCAGAATTGTATTGTTTGGACTCTTGCCAACTAAGAGAGCCTGGGTATTAGCTGAATTAGCTAGAAAATAACCCCAAGATATAGCATATATTAGCAAACAAAACAACTCTCTCAACCTCAATTCTGAGTTTCAAAAATGGCTTGATGCAAAATTATCCCATTTCTTGTGGCTGGCCATGCGTAAAGCTTATTGCTTGTTGCTGTGGACTGTTTCATTGTTCCCTATTCTCAAATGCTAAAATTGAGGACAAGTGACCTCCCCTCTTCAGGTTACTAGCAGGACCAGGAGCAGAATGTGGGTCTGTCTGCTTTTCCTACTCCAATGCTTCCACCCTTTGAAAGAGATAGAGTTATCATTCATAGAAGCTGATGGATATTTATTTTGAGTGTAACTTGGGAAGCCTCATTTGAGTTGGTCATAGAAAAGCTATTTAACAACTGGGAGTAATTAAATTATTTTTTTCATAAGTTGTTATGGCATTGAGGGCACTAATGGCCATGCCCAGCTTCCCCAAGGGATTTCCCTCACCCTGTCCATGGCTCAAGCCCCCATTTCAGCCCAGCCCTGCCCTGGTGATGCTGCTGCAGAGTTAGTCTCCAGCTCCCTGCAGACCCTCACTGCCTGACCATGGACTGTACAGTACCTTGAGACAAGTCACAGGAGTTGATCCATTTCCAGATCTGCTTCATAATGACAGTTCCTCTTCTCCAGTGGTCAGTATAGGATGCTCTAGGGGAAGCATAGCATGCTTTTAATTATTATGTGTGAGATTGTGGTCCTCAAAGGAGCCTCTTCCTTGTTGCAATGAAATCTCTGAATACTGAGCCTGGGAGCATGTATTTAGCTGTCCTTCCGCTTTGAAAAAATGGTTACCATTACTCTGTTTTATAAATGTGTAAACCCTGGTAGAGTTTTGCCTATCTTGTAGTTTCAGTGACACTGTCTGACTGTAGGACTTGGCTGAAATTCTTATATTATATATATATGTATAACACCTCTCTTATTGGCTTTGAATTTATCATCTTGCAGTTTGCTTCAGCATTTTCTTGGCTCTTTTTCTGAGAGGTAACAGAAATATCTACTTTACCTATTTATTTTTTTGTTAATCAGCCAATATTTTACCTACTTATATCACCTCGCCCAATTCAAGTTTCTTTAAAATCGACTCTAACAAGGGAGCCAAGACCCTGCCTAACTAAAATCTGGGAGACAAGGCAGATGTGAAAGCCTAGATCTAGCAAGGCTGGTGCTCAGTTCCTCTGTGGCAGTAGAATTAGCCTAAAGTACCTGTATGAAGCCTGGCATTGAGCAGACCTTTAAAGGTCTTTAGTCTTTGCAGTCAGGCACAATACTTCGTTTTCCTGATCTTATGCCACAGCTGGAAGCCTGTGGGCCCTATCGGTCTGGATTCCTCTGTCATCTGGGATCTCTTGACACAGAGTGAATGCTTTGCTGCAGTTCGAGTAATTGCCAGCTGTTTGTTGAACTGCAATAACTGTCATGCATCTGTCCAAATTTCAAAGAAATCAGGTTGGCTTAGACAAGAGACTAAATAGATCTTAGCTGTCTAGTGCCCAATCCTTGCTTTTTGTAATGAGCATGTTAATACCCTACGGCTGACTTTTCTGGCATTTGTTTTAGTGCATTTAAAAACAATGAGCTTGACTTTTCTCTCCGCATACATTGTGGAGTCATGAATATGCTGTCAAAGGATGTGAAAGGTGCCAAAATGCCAGTTTACTGGGTGCCAGCAAAGGCAACTTGAGGGGATGACAAGGACGATTCTTCAGGTAAGAACTGGACCTAGTAAAGTTAAAACTCCTCACTGGTAGTTTCAGGTGTGCTGTTATTACACACAATGCCTTCCATTGAATAGGTCTGGCTCTCCTCTATTAATGTATACAGAAATAAACAGTCACACATTATACCTCTCTATACTTGCAGCTGGAACAATTCTTCTGATATCTTTGAAGGTAGCTCACTGTTCTGTTCTTTAGATCTCTGTTTTCCAGTTTCCTTTTTCAGTCCTCTCTGCTCGTTTGCTCCATTAGCTGCACTTTTTTATTCCTGTTTCTTGGGCCAGTATTCTAGGAGATCAAGATAAACATTTGAGGAGATTTCTGTCTGGGCAAGGCAAAACTTTTGTGGCCAGGAAAAACATTTCAACTGTATGAAACTATTGTGGCTGAAACCATAGAACTAGCAGGTGACACAGCAGTGAACCAAGTATAGATATTCTACATAAATATTAAATACCAGGAAATGCCAATGACATATCTTTGTCACAAGGTTAACTCAGATTCTTGCTCATGTGTCAGCTCTGCTCTGCCCTGAGAGCAGAGACTTCTTGACAGTTCCAGGATTTTGGACAGCCTTCAGTAGGCATTCTGGGGTTCCTAAACTTTCTTGGCATTGCAGTTGCTGCTATTTCGTACTTGGTGTTTTGTTCAAAGTTAGCTCAGGAGTGTTTCACACCTGTCAAAACCCTGGAACTGTATTCCATGACTTTTATCTGTCCACTTGCTTAAATAGGCCCATCCATATCTTTTCTCTAACAAACACCCACCCATGAGATAGAAGTCCAAACTGCTGAAACACATCCTCTGTTCAAAAGAAGCCTGTGATACAAATGGGCCTGTTGTCATATGATGGTATAATCTTATGAAACAGTGCACTGGCAGGATATCATAAGGATGTGCACACGTCTGTTCACACAAGGACTTTTTTACAATTTTTTTATGAGAATGATCAAATTTAAACCCACTTTTTAGTTCAGAATAATCCTGATGAATGAGTATTTACTGATCATCCCTTCTCAAAAATACATTTTCAGACAACTTTGAAATACAATACAAACAGTGAGGACTTTCTAATATTTTTAGCTGAGTAAAAAATAAAAGAAAACTAAATTTGAAGGCATCAAGAGTTATTACCGACAGAATCACTGGTGAGAATAATTCACCATGTCTATGCTGACTAACACCTCTGATTTTGTTCAAGTTGAGAAAGCAGAAGAAAGTGATAACCAGATAGCCTGACAATAGCCTCTACACACAGTTTCTGTCTCTCTGAAGGAGGTGGTACTCAGTTTACCGTGCCATTAAAGTTCAGAACTGTTCCCCATTGTGGCCACAGTTTGCAACAGCAAAGCTGTGTTTCAGTTTATACAGCTTATTCTAGCCTACCTCACCAAAACTAGCTCTAGATGTGACACTGAACTTCTGCCACTGACGTCTGAACAGCATCTGGCTATGCCAGGAGGGATTCGTTGTGACTGCATGCAGGATGTCTTGGTTCCTCCTCTGCTGCACCACTGCCTTGCAGTCAGTTCTGCATCAGTGCCCTGCGCCTTTCAAAGGCGGAGATGGGGCACTGCTGCCATCATCTGAGCCCTGCTCATGTGTCCTGCTGCCTTGCTGGGCAGGGTGGAGAGTGAACATGGGTAAAAGCTCTTTGGCTCCTGCTTCGTGCTCTGCTGTGCCTCTGCTTTAGAGGAACCGGTGTGATAGATGAGTACTGTGAGCACTGTAAGTGCCACTTCCTGTTACACGAGGCAGAAGTATCAGCCTAAAAGGGGTTGTTGGTATTATTTTCCCATGTTGAAGTCAAAGGTAGTCTGCTGTAAAGCACTTTCCTGGTGGGGCTATTTCGGTTCTAATCCTGCTGTAACTACAACACCTTCAGGCTGGCCTTACAGAGATTGATATGTGAACATGGTTTTTTGGAGCAAGCAAACACAAGAGAAAAAAATGTAAGAAATAACACATTGTGTCCAGATCACTTTCTTGTCAGATGTTTTCATTAATGAATTAAGCTTTAAGATTTCAAATCCAACCCCAGTTTGCAACTTGAATGCTCTGATTTCTGAACTAATTTGTCCCACCTCATTCTCACTTCCTTTGAAAATGTCGGTTATAGGGTAGGCAGCATATGAGGTATTGAAAAGGAAACTTTCTAGATTTACAGAATGCAGAGTGCAAGGTATCAAAGGATCTGGCTCGAAGATTCTGGTTGTATATGATGGATCGCTGATGGAAACTCAGCCAAAGAATTTGGATAATGTGCTTAGAATCACAGAGGATATTTCTAAGAGTCAATGGTAAAGCCCCTGTCTCTTAAGTGTCAATCCTACACTTTGACTGTGATATCATCCCTTCTCCATTCCAGTGACTAAATTATAAAGCATTACAGAATAGAGAGTACAGGCCTATTTTAAATCCTCCATAGATAATTTATTTTTGTGTTGTGACTTAAGTACCATTTAGGATCTAGTAAATTGCTTTACTCCCAAAGTAAAAAAACAAAACAAAAAAAACCCAAAAAAACCAACCAACCAACCAAACAAAAAAACAAAACAAAAAAAACCCCCAAAAAACCAAACAAACAAAAAAACAAACAAAAAACCCCCCCCCAAAAAAACAAAAAAACCCAAAACCCCAAAAAAACCCCCAAAAACCCAAACAAACAAACAAAAAACAACAAAAAAACCCACCAAACAAAACAAACAAACAAAAAAAACAAACCCCCCCCAAAAAAAACAAAACAAAAAAAAAACAACCAAACACAAAAAGAACCGCCAAAGGCATTTAAAACTATTAAGCAAACCAAAGTCAGATCTAAATGATAACAAAGATAGTAAAGAGGAGATGCATTGCAGTATGGAGGCTGGCCCTTCAAAGGCTCTGGACACAATGTGTGTGCATTCACTCTGTGTCAAGAGATCCCAGATGACAGAGGAATCCAGACCGATAGGGCCCACAGGCTTCCAGCTGTGGCATAAGATCAGGGAAACTAAGTATTTTGCCTGACTTTAAAGACTAAAGACCTTTAACGCCCTGCTCAAATGAATGTATATTCATTTGACTGGGAGTTTGGAAAATACCAGTGTGGTGGAATGAAGGCAGTGTGTAAAAAGCCTGTGGGGTTTTATTCTTGGCTTGTATTTCACCGTGAATGAATATACAGTATGCGATTCAGTTTCTCTGAACTGAGTGAAAAGTCCACAGGTGCCAAATTTGAGAGTGCCTTTTATTGCCACCTTAGATCCAGAAGCATCACGGAGGTGTTTGTGTGTGGAGGTGTTTGAATAGGTACCACAGTGCCTCTGCTACATGGGAGCTCCACCCCATCTGCTTGCTTGGAAGACTCCACAGTAGGTGTTTGCAGAAAGTTCCAGCCTTTCTGGACCAGGGTCTGAGCAGATCTGCTGGTCTGAAACCTCCCTGTAGCACAGGGGACATCTGGTTTCTTCCTTTTGTTTTTCTAATGGCCTGTGCTAAATCCAAAATCTGTGAGTGCTTATGCATGGACATTACTACTGTAAGTAATTCCATTCAACTCAATAGGGTTATTCATAGTAAAGCTGGGCATGTGTGTTCAATGTTTGCAAGATCAGACACTGCAGAAGCTTGCTGCTGTGCCATTTAGGGCTGGCAATTCCAACCCTTAGGCTCCTGTGTCCTTGTATGGAATGATTTTGTTTTATATAGAGTTCACTTTGTGTTCCACGTCAGCCCTCAGTACATGCACTATTAGTTCATACAAGAGCTGAATACTTCTTCCTTAGATACTGTATGAAAAAAAAGCAAATTAAAAGTACCTGCAAATTTAAATTCAATTCCTGCCCAGTGTGCTGTCCTGTGCAAAACATTCAGAATACTTTAAATACTTTAATGCTGAAAATTACAATCGTCACTTCTGGCAAAGAAGAGGCCTGCCTGGTTTAGGCAGATTTTAAATCTTTCCTTTTAACTGATTTGTAACATGTAAACTGGCAGAAACCATAGCAGTTCTGAGATGTGCAAATACAGTGAAAAGCAGCTCTGCTCAACAGGAACTTGCAGTCAAGCATCAAGTTGTGATAACCTTGAGGAGGAGAGGAGACACAAAATTATCTGGATTTGGCCAAAAAGTATTGAATGAAAGCACAAAATGGGTAAAGGGAAGGCTTAGGAGGTGTCAAATAAGGTGATTAAAGCTTGTGCTTTGTGTAAAATTTAGATATGAAGGAAATCACAGTCATAGAAACAGGGCCAAAGACCCAGTTACTCATTGCATTGTCCCAATTACTTTCAGTTGCCATCTTCCAGAGTGCTCACAGCTCCCTCTAGTTTGACATCGTTTGCAGATGTAGTAAGTCTCTACCAGCTTTCAGATCACAGATACACATACTGACTAGCTGAGGCTCTAGAGCAGTGTTCTGCATAACACAGGTTTCCAGTTGGACAATTTCTCATTGATAACTTATTATTCTGAATATTTTTTTCTATATTTTGTCCATAAGATGTTGACATAGCTTGCCTATGAAATTGCTATAATAGAGCATGAAAGCCTTAACAAGGCAACAATCCAACAATTGCTCATATCTCCACTGGGTTTTAGGCTTGTTGTTTGCCTTAAAGAAAATTAACTTGCACTGAAGTGATTTGCTACTGACAAAACCCTGCTGATGTGTCCTTATCTATGAGGTGCTTACATAGGAGCTGAATGGTTTGTTCTGATGTTTTTCCAAAAACTTAAGTGCTCTATCATTTCTAGGGTCCTCCTATCTCTCTATTTTTACGGATAAGCACTGTATTCAGCCATTATCAAAAGCCTCATCCTTCCTCCACAAGTTCTCAATGATAATTGTTAATGGTTCTGAAATAGCTTCAGGCAGTTCCTAAAAATATTTTGGGTCACACTTCACCAGGCTCAAGTCAAACCCCAAGTCTGTTCTCTTTCCTTCCTTGCTCAAAATATGCCTGCTTTGTTAGTTATATTCTGGCTAATCCCAAATGATTAAAAGCATCTGCTAAACAGATTAGTGGCCTATAGTGTCACCGTAAAGGATTTATGTTGTTCCTGAGTACAGGTAGTAAGTCAACTTAGTGAACCAATAGAGAAGCCAAGAAATTTTTGAGATCTTAAAAGCCAGAGCAGAGTAGAAAAAGTGGGTAGAAAAAGTGACTCTGATAGAATTCAAAGGCTGGGGATGTTGTGAAGTAAGGGTTTTGCCAATGTTATTCTGACAGTAGAGCTTATCTACAGCCCTGAAGACCACAGAATGGAATGTTACAGAGTCTGTAGTAGTGCATGGTTAAACTCCAATGTCTCTGAATGCAGTAGTGTCTTAGAGAAGGTTTTTTTTGGTTTTTTGGAAAAAACTGAAGACTTCAGTGTAGCTTGGATCCAAGGCTCCACAGAGAAGGCTGTGTAACTTATGCCTGTGGTAGGTTTGAGATGCTGGGGCCTGTACACAGGTGACAGGGTGGCCACATCTCTGCTTCATATGATGTAAGAGTTAGCTCTGACCAGCTCAGGTATTTTGAAAGCAGTTAAGATCCAGCTATGCCAAAATTTTAATATATTTTTATTGAAATGTACTAATGTCACTCAGAGTGGAAATAGAAAGAGAGAAACATAAAAGGGAATGCTACATGACAGTGTATAAACTAATGTTTGGAACTGCACTTGTTTCATCCTCTATCCTCTACTTTCCATGGAGAGAAGCATAAAGATCAGTGCTATAGCTCTTATGAATGTTCTTACCTGAGTAGGAATCATTTAGAGACAAAGTTTTGACAGATCAGGTCTCCAGCTTGAGACTACTTGCTCTTGAACACTTTAGTTAGTTACGGAAACTGCTTAGTTATTTGAAACCTCATTCTTTCTTTTTTTCTCTTTGTTAAGATAGTACTTGAGTGTGGTGTTTTTCTCTTCTCTTTTTTGTTTCTAAAGACTTTTAGTTACAGCTTGATTAAAACGTCTATATCTAACTAACTAAAAAGAATATTGATGTTGTTTTCTGTTCTTGTGAAGAGGGCTTGGAAAGCTAACACCCTTCCACAAAAACATACTCAGGCATCACACCCTGGTTTCAGTTAACTTGGATGAATTACACTACTAGCTTTCTAACAGTTAATTACAGTGCCTGATCTTGTTACCAAGGATGATGAAACTGATTCATCTGCTAAACAAAGAACTTAGTGTTTTTTTTTTTCCACTTGCTTTGTTCCAGCAGTGCTTTATAATGTCAGTGTGTAATTTGTTCTGATTTATTTCATTATTAATTGTCCATGCAGACTACATTGTAGTGGTGATTTTTAACTATGGACACCTGAAGTAGTCCACACCTAACTTTTTCAGAAAGGATACCAAAGTCTAAATATCACAGGTACTAAGCAATTTGCAAAGCAGATACACCTCCATTTTTTTCTTTTGAAAAGCCAGAAATTACTTTCTGATTGGAGACACAGAGATAAAGATTAATGAAGTAAGTTTCTTGTCCGTACACACTTCCTGAACAGATGTGGTTTTCCATTTTGACTGTGGTAGTTTATCAGTTGTTGGTATGGACAAAGCATATAGGTAAACTGTCTAATAAAAAAACTGATAAATACCAGATACTGGAAAAATTGAATAGTGTGTTTGTGAAAAGGGAGGGGAAATAATCTTCTATTTCTTAATTTTGCTACTAGTCAAATTATCTTGACTATTGCTGTTGTCAGCAGGTGAAAGGGTAGCTGACTAGAGGAATAGCATATTCTTCTCACGTATTACATAGAAAACTTACAGTACCCAGTGGTTTTCTGTAGTCAGATGAACTGCAGAATTAAACGAAAGTTCTGTGCATTTACAAATCATTTATTTTAATGGCACAGTGAAATAATACAATTCAGTGGTAAATAAAATTAATGCATTTACCAGTGAGGAGATAAAATGCATATTGATATGTCATAACATCTTTTGAAGTCCTAGACAATTAAATAGATTTTTGAAAGATAAAGATCTTCAGGCATACAAATAAGTTGTCACTATGGCAATCAACAAAATGCAGTGCTGTCCTCCTGCTGGTAACTCCAGCTAACAGTTAAGGTCTACAAGATAAGACAGAAAAAATGTCAGTACCTAGTCTAGGAAAGAACAGCCAGAAGAAAGATTAAAAAGACATCAAATATAGACAAGATAACCACAAAATGGAAATAAATGAATGATGCCCTGTGTTATCTGTGCATGGTACTTGAGTTGCAGCAAGTTACGTTTGGACTGGATGCAGGCAAGGCCTCATTAATAGTTGAGCTAGTCATCCTTTCTGCAGACTTTAGGGGGAAAAAATGCACCATCACCGTGTCGAGAATCATATAGGTACTGCTGATTCAGGGCTGGGAGAGAGACTTCTATATGAGGTTTTTTCTGGTCCTGTGTTCTGTGATTTCCTTTAAATGGCGCTCAAAGCAGAGCCCCTTTAGGCAATGAAAGCAACAAGGGCTTGCTGAAAAGCAGCAGCCTGCTGTGTCTCTGAGCAAGGCTTAAACGTCTAGTGAATGTCCTAGTTAGGTGGTTAAGACTTATCTGGTTGTCTTGAGTCTCAGGAATACACATAATGAGGCTAGGTCATGTATTTGTACATGAGGAAATAGACATCTTACAAGAATCTCCTTGAAACCTGGGGGGGAAACCCCCAAACAGCAACCAACAAATAAACAAAAAAACCTTAATTGTTATTTGTCAGATCAATATATTTTTAGGACTCCTGCTGAAATGTGTTGGGGTACTTTGATCTACTCCAAGGAAGGAGCTAAGAGGATGGGCTGGAATCAGCTAATCTTATGCATGTTAGTGTTGTGAAAGGTGATGCCCACATTCTTCATCACTAACCGGTTTGAGTCTTCCTCCTCCGCTAACAAGTCTCTTTCAGGCAAGAAAATTGTCAGTTGAATTTCGCGGTGTCTGAACTTGTTTCTTGAGGCCTGAGCTCACAACCTGAGTGCTTTTGTTTGTGAAATCCATAAGATGATGTATCTCATCTCCTTGTGTTTGGCTCCAGCAGACAGAAGTGTGGAACCTGAAAACAATCACAGGAAAAAAAACATGCTAGATAACAGACTGATGCAAAATATGTATCCTATGTATGATACATTTCTTACCTTTTAAAATTTTAGGTCCAAATGTGTTGAACAGTGACATTTACACCATAAAACCGTTAAAGACATTTTCTGGTGACCAGTGATGGTCTGCTGTTTTAGAGTATTCTCTGAAACCAACATTCATGACTTTGTAGAGAAATATTCTCTGTCTTCTCCCTGTGCTATATCTTGTATGTTAAACTAACCTGTGAAGCTTTTAAACTGATTTTATTTAACCTAGAAGGAATAAAAGATTAAAATTACATCAATAGCAGCTGATACACAGGGCTCAGTGTGCAAGATGCTGATATAGTTTGATGAGCTATAGTAAGTCCAATAATTCTTCTCATCTCTCCTACTTTGTAAGTTCTTTAGATGCAGCTGTGCATCTAAGAATCAATCTAAGATTCTATCAATCTAACAACCATTTAGTTTGTAAAAGACCCTTATGATCACCGAATCCAACCATAACCCTGACAGCTAAATCCCTTAGCACCACATCTATACATCTTCAAAGCACCTCCAGGGGTGGTGACTCAACCACCACCCCGGGCAACCTGTTCCAGCGCTTGGCAATACTTGTAGAAGGTGAAAGATTGCAATGGGCAAAACATTTCCTCCTCAGAAGAGGGACTTCGCATTTAGCAAAGTCCCAGACATTTCTTACCTGTTTGCCTGCTCTCCAGTAAGGAGATGATTTACCACGGCCAGTCAGAAGTGCCAGCTTTTTGAAAGTGTAAGCATTTGAGTTATTTGGTGCAGGGAATTGTGGGATGTGGATTGCAGAGAACAAAGTGAATAATCCAAATCTGGCATAGGGATTTGGGTAAGGATGTGTTCCCAACAGGGTAGATTTTTACAAATATGTGTTTAATGATTCAGGTCTAATTACTTGAAGTTTAGATTTGGATTCTCAGAGATATACATCTGCCCAAATTCCTCAGATTAGGAATTAGGCACCTGAAAATGGAGAGGCGTAAAGTACTACTGACAAGTACTATTAATGATTTTCTGCCCTGCTCTGGCGGCTGATAGGCATGCTGGTGAAAGTTCACTGGGAGGCTGGAATAGGAGTGAATGTGTTTTTTGCATGTGTTTGAATGAGCTGTTCTTGGTGCAGCTATAAGTAGACCATGTTTGTACCTGCCCTCATTTTAAAGGTCTAACTGGACTCAGCAAGTTGGTTTTTTTCCCTTTTTCTTTAGTTTTATTTTCCAGTGGGATCATAAATACATGACACAGTGAAAGTATGATGATTCTGCCAAGTCTGCTCTGAATATAGCTGTCTGCAGAGAGATACGTCTTAAATTATGCCCATCTGAGGTAGTTTTGTTTCTGCCAAAAATTACACTCTGTGCTACAATTGTAGTACAGAATTGCATCTTTTTTTCCTTCTAAAAGCCAAGAAGACACTTCAAGTGGGATGCAACATTCATGTGACAGTACCTGCCCGTGTGTTGCAGGAAAGAAGGGATTTTTTAAGGCTTCAAATATGTTTAAAAGGGAAGACTAAATAATTCTTTCTGCAAGTAGGACTGACTGTGAGAAAACTTTGCTGAGCGTGGTTCCAAGTTCTAATTTTGCTTATTTGTGTTTATTTAAATCTAACATATTTGCACTGAAGTCATTGGAGCTGCACAGAATTAAGCAATTGCAGAATTTACATCAAATAGTCCCCAGAGCTGTTTGTGCTGCCATAAGCAGTTGCCATTCATAACAGTAAATGAGCTAATATGTGTATGGGAGATTCTTTTTGGATAGTGTGAGATAGAGAGACTGTCAATCCAATTCTCATGAATGGAATTTTCTACAGCAACACGGAAAAAATCACATTTCCTCTTAGTGGAACTCAGAAAACTTAGAGATACAGGAAATTCACTTGTATGTTAAAAAAATAATTTCCTTCATTGGTATCTAGGTGTTATTCTGTGATCTTTTTAAGGTCCTCAATAGAGGCATAAAGCTGACAACCTTTCAAGTCATTTCTGTCAGACAAAATAGGCCTAATGTTAGGAGTGCCTGTTACTGCAAAACTAGCCTTTTCTGTTTCTGGTCCAAGGAGCAGAAACAATGTTTTATTTGGATTGTCCTATCTCTAGGGAAATAATAACTTGTGCATACAGCCTTTGAACTAGTTAGGGATTTGATGCATCATTTTGGTAAACCAACAGTATTCCACGCAAAGAATTAGATTAACTCTGTCTGACATTAGATGTGATGTGTTCGATCAGAGAGTTTTCCTTAGGCAACAGCAAAACACAAAGCTAAAGGAAATCAAAGCAAGAATCGAAACATTTTTATGGAAAGCCATCAGTCTCCTTTCTGCCTTGCAACCTCTCCCCCTTTCACTGATTAATAGATTTTTTCATTTTTTGTTGCGCATCTTTAGTCACCTTCAGCTGAAAAGAGCATTGCCATACTGCCAAATACACATTTCCATGAAAAAAGATGTTTCTTGATGTCCAAGTCTGCTCTCTTTCTCCTTCATTAGAATAGTGTAATATGTATCTAATATTGGTTCTTCAAGAGTGTTGAG
Source organism: Rhabdornis inornatus (assembly GCA_013397075.1). NCBI lineage: Eukaryota > Metazoa > Chordata > Aves > Passeriformes > Rhabdornithidae > Rhabdornis > Rhabdornis inornatus. The sequence goes on from VWZS01007271.1 coordinate 6,280,252, forward strand.
TTTGTAAAGACTGTTGTGGTCACTTGCACTTATGAGATCTAAAATACATACCTAGCATATCCAACATGTATAGCACTTAGTGTGTGAAGATGCCACATAAATCAAACACTGCATTAAAAACAATGAAACTGGTATTTAACCATGAGATAGGATGCATATCCATGTACAAACATATCTACTGGCCAAGTTAGAAAATAGTTAAACTTGTCTGACTACATACAGGAAAAGAAATTAAGTATAAGTGCTTTCATGGACAAAGAAACAAACAGAAAGAAGTCCATGGTCAGTCAGATTATTTTTCCCAAACAATATCCTTTGCAAGAAGAGCGGAAAGATAAAACCCAGCTTGAAGCTTGGATAAGGAGTTATTAAATGACTTCTGTTTCTGCGAAGCTGTTCCAATAAGATAACGTAAGAAGCAAACATTATAGGCACTGTAGTTGATATAGAGAAGGTTGGTTTCTACCTAGCAGCAGTAGTTTGTGACACAGGCTCAGGCTGCCAGCATGAAGCCATGTCCTTTGATACAATATAGAACACTGGGTACAGATCGATGTCTGCTAGCAGAAGTAAAGAGAGAGGCTATAATGCTTAGGCTAATTCCATATAGATGAACTCAGGCAAACTGTTCAATTTCTTTATGCCTGTCACTAGTCTTGGTCAACGTGACTAAAGCCAGGTCTGCCAGTAAAAGCTAGAGTAGATAGCCTTTGGCTGCTTGGCTGTTATGTTTGTGCTCAGGATCTTTGTGATATGCCATCATTATGAGTGGCTACAGACACTAAATGCAGAAGCAGCGTGAACGGCATCCTACCGTCATCCAAAGTCCTGTTCTGTAGGATCTTTGCTGTGCTCCATGTCCGTGGAAAATCTAATCTTCTAGTTTGCAAGATGTGTGAATGCCATCCCATAAGTATCTCATCAAAATTCCTTGACTGACAAGCACATTTGGGTGTGGGCACTTGCAAAGCTGTATTAGAGTGCCAGTGTGCTGTCACAAGCTACTTTCCAGAGTCAGGATCATCAGGACCACTTTCAGTGCTCTCCTAGCCTCCTAGTGTGCTCCTCAGTGGAAATTCTCAGTCCTTTCCTTCAGTCTGCTTCCTTAGGACACACCCTTGGAGTTGGTTTTAAAAGTCAAATTTTTTATTCTCTTACTACCTGCATACATCTCATACATCACAAAGGAGGGGGAAGTGAGAAGAATGTGTGCCAGAGTAATTTGAACTGCCTCCCCTTGTTCTTACTGTATCTTTTTCAAAATGTAGATTTGACCTGACTTAGGACAGATCTATTCCTGCTGTAAATGAAGACAAATATCCCCCTCCACAGTGTATATCTGGCAGGTATATATTATGAGGGATAATACCTCAAATCCATTCTCAGTGGGCACTGCCAACTGTTCTCCTTCTGAGTCTTAGGAGGTATGAATGACAAGCGACAACATGAGTGACAACACTGGAGAAGCATCATTGCCAGGTTTATCAAGAACCTGCCTATTCTGGAGGAGAGCAGCCTGGATTGGATGTTTTCTTCACTTCTCAGTAAGGCTCGTGCTGTGCCTTGACCTAATGTGTTTCTAGCAGAACTCACTTTTTGCTTTCCAGGCTTCAGCAACCATGTAAATGTGTCCTGCAGTGGGGTCCAAGAGGCACTACAAACCTGCAGGCCTAAGGTATCCAAGAATCCTTTCCCAGGCAGCAGTACAGTTTTGAGACAGAGATTTTGTCTGGCAAGGGGGCTAGGAAATGAGCTTCTCAGAAAAGAAAAGAAAAAAAGAAAAGGTGTCTGAGTTCCTGGGCGGAGGAGTGCTAAAAAGCCGCTGCAGTTTATGCTACCTAAAGAACAAAGACACTGTGGGATAGTTGCTGGAGGATTGCTCTTATCAGGACCTGTGCTATAGGACCTATATTGCTCACATAGAACCTGTGCTGGCAATCTACTGGCAAAGTATGTCCAAAGAGTGCTTAGTTTCTATGGTCTTATTTTAGTAACACAGTCTGGACTTTGTTACCAGGAATCACATTTGGGCCTGTTAATGAAGGTACTTCGAGGTGCCCCAGATTTATAGCGTGCAGCTTGCTTGAGGACAGTAGAAAGGACAGAAGGAATGGCCTTTGATTTGTCCCTACCTTCTTGCCCAAAAAAAAACATTCTAGTAGTGCTGAGTGACATTTTTATCCCAAAAGCTTGGTGTTTGTGAGGAATCTCTACATTCAAAAAAGCACATGAAGCAGTGAGGCATCCTGCGTCAGCCGTGTGCAGGTGACATTCAGGGCTCTTTCACCAAAGCCAAATAACTTTGCTACAGCTGGGCTGAAAATGTGCTCAGGGTTCACACATATCTGAGGACACAGTGGAAGAGCTGCTGTCTGTGGGGTTTAGTCAGTATGATAGGTTAAGAACAATCCTTCCTCTCTTTTACAGTAAGTCCTGCTTGGCAGCTGCAACTTGGGGGGGGGGTTTAATCACAGAACCCCCTATTTCTCTCTGCTGAGCCTCACAAGCACAGGCACAGTGAGCATGCATAATGGGTAACTTATTTAGTAATGTGCAGCCCAAATAACACAAGTGCTCCTTACCTCACAACTCTTTTTTCAAAAATTTAATTTAATTTTTTTCTATGTATCGGTGATAGTAATGGCAATGGTAACAGGTACCAGCACTGGAAGTACTGGTACTGATATGCACATCACCTGTTCCTTGAGCAACTGCTCTATTAGATCTAGGACATGGAACTTTTATTGCCTTGTGTCTCCAGCTGAAATTTTTGTTCTGTATTTGAGCAGTATATAGCACAGACATAGCCAGTACTTCGAAGACTGTCACATAAACAAGTCTTACAAATAGGCAGGGCAAGTAAACAAGGGGGATATTTTTGAACTCTGTTTATAACAAGTTGTCACTACGTGTCAGCATTTTCACTGATGTTAAGTGCAGGGGATTGGAAAGGGAAGAATAAGATAGCTCAGGGGATGCTTATAAAGAGATTCAGCTGAGAATCTGCCAGAGGAAAGCACAGGGCTCCAGTTAGAAAATCTAGTGGGGGAGATAGAAGAGTCCAATATGATGGGCAAGCTGGAGTTGTGAATAAAGGTGCACTGTCGCACCAATTGTAGCTGAACTACTGCGGGTTGCCATGGTCCTCTCTCCTTTAAGGGCTGAGCCAGACAAAAATTAATCCTTTTTTTTTTTTATGATTGGTTTTCAGCTAGCTCACCTCACCAAACAATTGCAGAAGCAGCAGTGCTGGTACAGGAGAGGTAAATGGTAGCATGCAGAGGAGAGCAAGACTGCAGCAGCCCAGGTGCAGATCAAACCACAAAGCTATGGGATCACACAGCAGCCTTCTGACTCTGAGTCAGAAATAATAGGTGCAAGGGAAGCAGTCTCACAAGTTAGGAGTTGATTTTTGTTCACTGCCATGAGCTCTGCAAAGAGCTAATATATTCTCGCTCTCGGGGACTAGATTTGAACAGAGCATTTCAGTGGTAGAAATAGATGATGGTATATACTCCCTTGCATGGAACAACGTGCAAAACTCAAAATTTGGTAGTAGCAATAAACTCTAGAATTGTAACTTGTCTCTGGCCTGGACATCTTGAGAGAACAGTGCTACACTTGGGTTATTTGGGGTGTAGCCTCTCACAGGGGAAAATCCTTTCCTCTGTAGCCAGAGAGAACATAAAGTAGCCAAAAATATCTGATTACTGTTGCTTCTGCTCTGAGACATAATAGAATTTATCATCTCTGTTGCAAAGCTGTCCTATTTTAATGGAACCATTTTTCCCCACTCTGGGTCTTCTCCAAAAAGACTAGTGTCAAAAAGATTTTATATTAACTAAGAAGAAGGAAAGCCAGATATGATCTTGAAAGCTAATCATTCTGTCTGTAGAAGAAACTGTTTTCTAAATAACGTAAGTCCTTGCAGTCTCCTAGTGCCAGAGTTCTTTGGGGAATTATTCTAAACTCTAGTCCTCAGCAAAGTAAGCTTTCCGGCAGCCAAGAATTAGAGTTAAACTCCAAGCTTTATTTTTATCTACAGTTTTCTTGGCAAATTGTGAAGCTTACATTTGGCATTTTATTTCCCCTTACAATCTTCTATCTTTGATTTGTATGACAATTTGCAGAGCTTAGGGTTTATACAGGGTTTTGGGTGGGTGATATAAATTCTAATAGGCTTTTATATAACGTAATTTAGAAGCTTAAACAAAGAAAGCCATATTCTGTACCAGAAGATTTGTGCAGAACTTTGCTGAACTTATGCTAATGTTGAATTAACAACTATTTTCAGTAGTGTTTTGCTTTTCTTTCAAATGGAACTCTAATGGAGAAGAAGGTGGAGAGCAAATTTCCTACTGAAATGCAATACAACAGTAACAACATCTTGGGTCATCTGAGAATAGAGACTAAACTTGGGGCCCTAACATTGTCATTATTACATATATTTTCTTTGAGAAACCAAATCCTAGATTTTTTTTTTAATAGACAGTTTTGGTGTGCTAAATTTCTGGGATACATTTCTCTGTAGCTATCATAGTAAATTTTATTAAATAGAAAATAAAAAAGTGTGTATAATGATTGCAAGACTGCAAGAACAATAAGAACATATTCTTATTGCACCTTGCAATTAGGGATCAAAAAGCATGTTACAATTATTGGTTGTACTAAGTCAGAACTGAATGTGTAAACATGATTTCTGTATCTGGTGGTATAAATGAATGTTTTACTTACAGCTTAAGCAGGTCTGATTATAAATGACACTGCCAAAATCAAACCACACCACAGAGCTGAAGATAAAAGAGTTGTCTCTCTATGTTTTTACTTGTGAAGGAACAATATAAATAAAAGCTTAAGACAAATGCTAATGGGAAAATAAGGCAGAAAGCCAAACCACAGTGAATGTTACCTTCAAACTTCAGCAGGCTGGTGGTGGCAGCCTTAAACTGGGAAGTCTCATGTGAGTTTGTTGAACAGACTTCTAGTACTGATTTAGATCCAGAAACTGGGAAGGAATAAAATAAGAACCATCTCTTGGCTATAAATGGCAGCTTCCATAAAACGCAAAGGAGAGTCATAAAATGTCAGCAACTATCTGGGGGTACATCTCTATGGATGTTTTCTCACCAGAGGGATCAGCCCCAGCAGAGCTGCATGCTAATGTGCCAACTTGGTTCTCAGTTTAGAATAGTCTCATGCCTGGTCAGCTTCTTCCATCTCTCCCTGCACTCTTCTGAGATGATATACTGCTACTGCTTAGGCTGTACATGGACTGCTTGACATAGATGCAGTCAAGCCAGGGTAGCCAAGACGATTTACACAAGCTACAAACCTTTAGTAAGGAAGAGTCTTGCTCAGAGTATGTCTTGTTCAGGAAAGAATGAAACAACAGAGACTGTATTTGGCTTTTCTCCCTCTTTTATATCTAAGCCAAGATGATTTTCTACTAGATACAGTTAGTATAGGTCTTTATAATCAAATATTTTTTGAGTATTAGAACTACAAATATGGAAGAAAAAATAATTTCTAAGCTGAAATAAAACAGATAGGCTTCAGGAGAGCTACGTGCTGTAAATGGGATCCTGAAAGTGGGTATATATTAATTTTAAGTGCAAACGTTTTTAGATCACTTACAGGCATCATCAAAGTCAGCATCTTAAAAATCAGCTTTGTCTAGGTTGTTTTACGTAATACTGCTGTTGTCCTATGCTATTTTGTACTTGTGGCCGCATTCTTCCTTTGGTGCCATAGGAACTTCCATTGTCCTGGAGATGGTGGTAACATTTCTTTCTAAAAATCCTCCTATATACATTGATAAAATCCTTAAATCAAGATAGTGAACATTACGTTTTGTTGTTTTCTTTTTTAAGTAGAAAGAATCTGAAAATCTTTATCGAAATTAGAGATGAATAGAAATTCTGTGCAACTCTTTACAAAGCACTAGTGAATCTGTTTCCACAAGTTTTCTCTTTCCTTGTTATTTCTTTTAAATTAATTAATTTAGTTATTGCTTCCTCTGTAAAATATTTAATATATGATATAATATCTCATTTTTGTAAAGTCTCTTGTATGAATTTCTGAGCAAATATTGTGTATGAAACTTTCTGCTATGCTAGGTGACCTGCATGATCACAAAAATAAAAGTTTTTCCTATCAAGAAATTTGACTTTTCTATTATCAGATAGGAATTTGAGATTGTCTAATTATGTTGCACCTTCAAATTAGACCATCCTAAAGAACTGGCATTGTGAAGAATATAATGAGCACTTTAGCAGCCCTAAGAAAGTAGTGCCTATTCTCTTTACTTGTACATCTGTACAGAAAATCCCTTTTGCAATACAAAATACGCAAGAAATGAACCCACAGTACAAAAGAATTTTGAAGGCACCTGAGTGGAAGCTGAATGTGTCAGCATAGCCAGATGATTTTTGAAGACAGGAAGACAGGATAAAATTTTAATGTTGCAAATTCAAAGGAAGAAGATCCAGGAAGTTCTTTTCCATCTAAATTTTGGTATTAATAGATTCCAGCTTGCTTTCTCACCTCGTCCCCCAATGATACCAATCAGTTGAAAAAAGCCAATTTTGAGATAAAATAATTGCATTTTACTAAAACTGGAAATCCATATGCCTTGGCTATTAGCATTTTAATCCTTTTCTAGACAAATACAAGTGTATTAGCACACTGTTTCTGAACTTCTATGGGTTTTTTTTGCCCAGATTGGCCTGCAACTTAATGGGCAAATTGTTTTGCAATAACTGTGGAATTACGGTGAAGTCCATATTTCAGATCTGAAACTCTTAAGTGCAACTTCTCCATAATTGGAAATTCAGTGACTAGATGTCTGTCAGGGCCACAGCTATTTGGATCTTGCCAAAAACAACTTGGTGGTTCGCAATCACAGGGGAAAACTAAGCTTCCCAGCTGGCTGATGGGATGTAATCTGACTCCTACTCAGTTACCAGAGTGCTGCAGAAACATGTGTTCCATTTGTTGACAGAACAATTGTCCTGGGTAGCATTTACTTACAATTCGGTACTTTCATAAATATTCTAAGAACTAAGGTGGTACAGCACAGAGAGTGCAGGTAGCAGTTTCCATTTGCACTGTGATGGCCTAGGGCCATCACTTCTAAGCTCACTGCCCGCTCACTCAGCAAATACTCTAGACTGGAGTACGGGCTATTTAGGAATTGAGACAGGTCATGCTGTACCTTGCTCTCCTTAGCTGGCCATTCTCATTTTTGGCTGCTTTCTTCTTGCTCTAAGCCTCAAAGCTTCTTTGCTCAAAATTGTCTAATGGGTGGGATTTGTGCCATGGTGATTTCCAGGCTGGAAGTAGAGTAAGTCATTAGACTTGAAAGCATACATGTGGAAGAGTCCTGAATGACAAGAATCAGAGTGCACTTTGATAATGGCTAGGTAAAATTTTCAACTCTGATCTGGTTTTTTTTTTTGTTTTGTTTTGTTTTTTCCCTAGGCTTTTTTGTTGATATCTTACCTCTTAATACAATCTGGTGAATACATCTTCATTAAGAAAAAGGTATAAGGGTAGATTAGATTACAAGGACCTAGAAAGTATTATTTTGTTTCATGTTATCTATTGGTGATAAATTGTTTTTGCTAGGAAGAATATTCTGAGGGACAGTAATCTCTGAATTTATGTTGTAATGACTAACTCTCCTGAATAACACACCTGTATTTGCCATTGATAATTCTTCCTTTCAGTTGAGACTCTTTAACGTAATATGTTATAATGGTAATTGTTCTCTAGAAGTCTCAGATAGGAGTCTGAACTTTCTAGAAGTCACATTTACACAAGGGATTTGGACAACAGTTTCCTCATGGGAGGTTATAATCTCCGTAATTCCTAATCTGATTTGCATTAGGGAATACATACAGCTCATTAGCAGCATCTTAATTACCACATAACTAAATGTGGGATATGCCTTTGACTTGTAAATAAATGTTCCATATATCCATGCTCCTCTAAAAGTGCCAGAAAACTGGAGATAGAGAGGATGATGATCTATGCAGTATTTCTCTTTAAGTGAGGGGGTAAGCAAAGTAGGCCACCACTTCCTCCCCCAAAATATCACAAAGCTGTGTAACCTCATTTGCATCAGTCCTGTCCTTCATCTACAAACACATTTTTCACTATACTGACCATGCATGCTCTGTTAGGAACAATATTCAAATCTGTTCTCTCCCAGGAGGCCAGAAGTGAAAGAATTACCTTCCTGTTTTACTGGTACTTGCTTAATTCCCCTTTTAAAGTAAAGGTTTTCTATCCTTTGTGGAGAAAACAGAAATATATAGGGTTACGCTTTAATGTAAGAGAAAAAAGGCAATGTTTAATAAATTTGATAATATTCAGTAAAACATATTGCATTCTGTAATTAAATAATAGTGTATTTTGATTCATTATAACTGTTTATTTAAGTATTATAAGACTATGACCTTGTTATTGCTCTATTTTCTGTCTCTAAGTATCTTACTTCTCAAGATCTGAAACTTCTCAGATATGGAAGAAAAGCATCTGAAGTTAAGCATGCTTTTTGGCTGTGTTCTTGGCCAGAAAACAATGACCACAACAGCAAACTGAAAACTTTTACGTCAAAAAGATACTCCATTTAGAAAGGTGGCAATTGCAGAAATTTATTGTGTCTATTTTTGGTTTTGCTTTTTTTTTTTCTTATCCCTACTGATTATTGAAAAAAAAGGAAAATCATGTTAATGCAGATGATGTTAAAATTGTTTATAAAGGTATAGTCACCAGATCCTGGGTGAAGACCTTGTGGTACATCATTTCGAAACAGAAATGCCAACTCTGAAGGCATTTTATATGTAGATAATTAGCATGTGGTGTATTGGGCGTTTTGGAACTGAGTCCAGAGGTTATCCAAACTCATTTAGAACTTGGCTTTCCATCACAACAGGTAAGATTAAACTCCCTGATGTGATGGAAGAGAAATTGTGTGGAAAGAATATGATCCTCTGGAGAGCCTTATGGGAAAAGAGATATGGTGTCCCATATTGCACAATTTACCTCAGCCCTGGATATATGAATATCTTTGGTGTTTATTTACTGTCTTCCTTCTGTGCATGTGAAAAAATTTTACAGAAGTTGACTAATCTTTAATATTCTTCCTTGGCTGAGGAACAGGTTAAAGGTTAAACTCATGACTCCAGGCTAAGTAGGGCTATAATAAAGAGTACTGATTGTTTTGGTGATGTGAAGACCTGCTTGGGTGAGGTTAAAATATTACACAGAGAGCCTGTATAGAAAACAATGAACAAGTGCAGCTGTGAAATGTGCGAGACCACACGATTAGCAAGAACTTCTTGGAATCTTTTTTTGGAAGAGTCTTCTACTGCAGGCATTTACATGCTGAAGTCCTTAATTACTACTTCAAGGTCTATCTTAAACTAAGTAGTTTCTAGCTTTCTCAAGGTTGCCCTAAACCTGTTGTAAAAGGGTTCCCTAGATTTCATTCTTCTGATGTCTAGAAACCTTTTCCAGCCTAAATTGTGCCAATGTTGTCTTTTATGTTAAACAACTATTCGTTTCTTTGTCCAGGGGAAAAAGTAAAAACCATGGCTACCATAAGGCTAAATCATGTGAAGATAGAATGTCAGGAAGGTGTCTCCTTCTCCTAAGCTGGCCATGGTGATGCTAAGCTAGCACTGAAATGCAGTGAGCATTAAACATATGGTCAAATCTGAGGATAGATTTCCCTGCTTTTCTACACAAGGGTACATTTTAGATACTGTACACAAGCTAGACGGGGTAAGAAATATAAATTAGTGTTAAAAATCAGCTGCATATAATTGTGACTTGTATGGAAATGTAACTGAAAATTTATTTGAAGTCTGCTACTGCTGCTATTGATGGTCAAATTTGTCATTTGTGTTAGTGTAGTTGGACAAGGTAGGTATCATGTATGATTAAGGATAGTACTAAGGAGGGATAAATAGCAACAGATGGACACACAGCCAAGACACTTGGCAGTATAGAGACCTTTCATATTATCTGACCATGCCTTCTAAAATGGCCAGGTTCTATACACTGAAGTTAATAAATATTTTCCTCTGTCAGAGTCTGTATCAGAAAATTATCGTGCAGCAGATTTTTCTTTTTTTTTTTTTTTAAAGACAAAGTGAAATAAATTTCCCCAGACTAAAACTTCTTTTTGAACTATGTAAGAGCTCAAATACACATCTGATTTAAAATGTGTATTCTTTCTCTTTGCTTGGAAGAAAGAAAGAAACAATAGGACAATTGATCTTTTGAAAGGAGAATTGAGGAGAGAAAATGAAGTGGAAGTGATTTTTTTCATTAAGTAGCCTGTCTTGACTTGCTATATACCTTTCAAATCTACTTTACTCATCTGAACCTGTACTTGTTGAAACTAGTGACTGTAATGATGGTGACATCATCGTTTTGTTTATACTGAAATCTCTTTTGAGTACAATCACAGAAGAGATAGTTTTAGGAGATTGATTACTCTTCAACTTTGGAATTCGGTAATTTTGGTATACCTCAAACATGCTGCACTTGTCCTCAAGTCTGCTTTTCTTAGCTTTAGATTATGAACTCATCAGGCCTGTGATTATTTCTTCATAAGCATTTAAAAACCACATAGTACACTGAATCTCCTGGAAAGAAAAAAGAATAACTTTGATCCTTGACCATATGAATTTACAATAAATATTTAGTCACAATTTTGCATTTTATATTACACCCACTAACCGTTCAGAGATGAGCGCTCAATGTTTGTAAATCTTAGTTAAGGATCTGCTAGAATGTGCAGGTTGTTCTTAGTTTTGATTTGACCCTGTTGTTCATGTGCCTTATGAGATGGTTTTCATTTACATAGTTGCTTCAGGTTTTTTGGGTTGTATTATTTTTTTTCACAAGATCACTCATACTGCATCCATCACAGAAAATATGATAGCATTTACTTAATGAACAACTTCTAAGTGTTTTATTTTAATTGTGCAGACTTAGGACATATTTATTTATTATTCAGCACACTGGATTGATGTTATTGTTTTTCCTTTTTGCTTTTTACTAACATTCAAGTTTATATATCTGTTTCTTTCATAAGCACTTTCATGATAGCTTTCACAAGCATGGGAAGGAGGATTTATTTTTTTGCAGTTCGCTAGCCAAACAATGTCAAATTTCAACTGATCTTCAGTATCTAATTTTAGATTCCTCAACTGGTAATTTTTTTATGTGCTAAGTATTGTATGACACTTGTCCTCAAAATGCAACATCATCTGGCTTTCTTTGCAAATATCTTTGGCCGTTTTTCAGTCTGAACCTGGAAAACAGGCACTCAGTGTAAAAAATGCACCATTTAGTTGAGCACATGGGAAAAGATTTAATTTTTAAAATGTCATATTTTGAAAATACATTGAAATTACAATACAGAAATTACAAATACAGAAATTACATTGGCAGGGGTCCTGAGACTCTTCAGTTTTCTTCTATACTCCTCCTAGGAGAGAATTTTCCTCCCCTAGACCCTTTTCTTTAAGAATATTAAGTCGGAACGCCTCTTTCTCCTTTTGTAGCTCTAGTTTGTGTGTTTGTTTTCTCACCCCTTCTTTCCCTCACACCCTGTTTGACATGTGATACTCACCTTTCTGATCCCCGAGAAATCAGGTTCACTTTCTCCCCAGGTTTACTCCACTTCTTTGCTTGGAGCCAGTCTTCTCAACCAACCCAGGTGTTTCTCTTGCCTGTTTCCTTCTGTATGTGTGATTGTTTGCACTAGTATTTGTGTCTTTTTGCCCTTACTCCTTTTGTTTGACTTGTTCCTCCTATTTGAATGTTCTTTGTCCTAGTGTAGCTACAGGAACTGGTTGTTTGCATACTGCTTCCCTCTCCCCCTCGCACTATTTCTTTAATTTTGTTTGCTTCTGCCAGCATCAGATGCTCTAATGAGAAAGAGGGGCCAGGTCCCTTATCTTCTTCTACACTCAGCTCCTCGTTTTGGTTTTGTATTGATGGCTCCTCAGCATGAAACTCTGTCTTAGCCATGAAAATTATGTCTACTTTGTCTTGAAAGAAAAGGTAACAAGGACCATGGAATAATGACTCCTGGCATTTTCGTCCTTCGCCATTTTTAGGGGTGCTACTGCTGCTAAAATAATGTCCTCTTGTGATTACCTGCACCAGGTACTCAGCTCAATTAAAGTTGACAATGTTTTCATTAGTAATATTGTGTCAGCTTGTAGAACAATCAGTATTAATAGATAAAAGCCCTGAGAAAGAATATACTTTGGTAGAAATAATGGCTGTTCCAGTTATCCCATCAAACATAATTTTTTCATCCTGTTTGTGAAGTCCATGGCAATGTCCTGTCAGAGGTCCTACTGGCCAGAGCAGCTGATGACTGGAGTGGATCTGATGCTGGTCTCAGGCTGAATGGAAGGTGCTTTTATCAGCCTCTAACTTCCTTTCTTTGAGTCTTTTAAGTGCCTGGTAGTTGGCAAGAAATTAAACAGCAGGAGAATAAAGTGTAAAGCTGCCTCTTATTGCACTGCCCTAAGGAGACAGGAGACAGGCAATTTCCTCATCAGAAATCTGGCTTATCCAACAATTTCTGCTGCTTCCATCTATGTCTAAGAATGTGTTTTGGGAGGGGGTGGGGAAGGAAAGGGAGGAAGAAGAGTGGAGGAAAAGCACCATCAGACCACTCCTAGTGGACCAGGTACAGTATCTTATTAAAGATACCGATGGTCCACTTCTTCAGTGCCATGCAAGCCCTACCCATCTCCTTTCATACATCCCCTGGTATGTCAGTGACAGCTGCACTCATATTCATATGCACAAAGCTGCCCTGCTTCTATTTTGATAATGACTTCTGTGAGGTTTGGTAAGTTTTGAATGTTTTGAAGTTCTGGTCAACTTATTGTGAACAGTGGCATCACTTTCTTTTCACTCAGGCAGCATGGCTTGGGGAAGCTAGGTTGGCCTTTTCTGCTATAGTTATACATATGATGGACCAGATGCAATGCAGTGAGCAAACAAGTTTTTCAGCTCAGCAAATGACTGTGAGTTCACCTGGAGATGTTGTTCTCAGCAGAGTGCCAAAGGAAGTGCCAAAGGAACTACTGAACCTTGATTTGTCCATTGGGCATTCTCTGATGGCAGTGTAAAAAAGTGCTAGAGCATCTGGTCAGAGATCCCTTCTCAGAGATCGAGGGGGATCCTTTTATGCCAAGACCTAACTGGCATTCATATCAGCATGCTCCTTTTTGATGGACCAAACATTTTTCTCACTCTAACCCTTCATCTGCTGTCCTCTGAGAAACCTCACTAAATACTGTAGTTCACTGCACATTATGGGAAGTCCTGTTTCAGACATCACTGTTCTCTGGGTTGAATCCCCAGAGAATGGAAAAGTTCAGTGCTCTTGAAGATGGGTTGTGTTCAACCCAATCAATAGAGGACCGCTGCAATCTACCTCCCAAGACATATTTAGCACCAATTATGTGGGACCCGAAGTTGCAATCCATCCCATGCTGTTTTGTACAGGACCATTTTCAATGGTTTATCTGGGCTGAAACTCTGCCAGTACTGTTCCTGGAAGAGGAAAGGACAGAATAGGTCCCAGTTATATTGCAGGTGTATCAAAGCCCTTTATGTCAAGGTTATTATTTTTGTGGTGGTTGTGCACAGTGCTTTATTATCCGTTAAAACTCATCTGAGACCTGACCAGGTCATAATCTTTGATTGAAGAATGTATTAAGACTGCTCCCTATTCAATCAGTTCCGCACAGCTTGCCTTACTTCATCTCCTCAGTACAACTAGGCAGGTGTAGTTTACACTAATGATGCATTCCTCAAAGGGCAGGTTTTAGTGACCTGGTGTAGGCCCATGCCAAATCATTCATTTAAAACCTCCCTTCAGGTTGTATGGGTCAGGAGCTCTGGCCAGGATTGCAAGGACTGCATCTGTGCCCAGTGCCATCCAACAGTGTGTGCACCTGCTATTCCTTCCAGGGCATTTGCTTCTGTTCAGAGAAATGGTGAAATAATTTCATTTGCAGACCGATTTGGCTCTGCCGGCACCTTTCCTGAAAAGCATAGAGAGGGTTACTGGTCATCAATCAGCTCTTCCTCCCCAGGCTCAGGCAAATGTCTGGAGCCTTTCACTCTCCTGTGGCCAGCCTCCAAAGCAAGCCAGGGTTTGAGGCTGTGCTAAGCCTCCTGCTGGTACGCAGTGCCAGAGGCCTGCTTTCGCTCCAGAGCCAGGTTTATATTTTTGTCCGCAGGCTCTGCACAGCCTCCTTTTATAGTGTTCTTAGTTCAGCACGGTATTTGTTGATGCACGCATTCCTTTCATTTGCTGCTTCCAAAACTGCTGATAAGACCAGAAGCTCTTCTGTCTCCATTTGAGAGGGCTTGTTTGAGACCCAGCCCAACTGAGATCCCCGCGCCTTGCTTTGTCTTGACCACGTTGTATCTGCATCAGTCAGCCTGCCTTCACTTTAACACTGTGATCCTGGCCTGATCCTGAAACCTCTGTGCCTCTCATCAAGTGACTCTAGACTTTTTGCTTCTTTCAGAAGTCAGGCTGGGACTGGCCCTGTTGCAGTGAAGTCACTGTTATTTTCTTTCTGACACTTCCCAGCCATTCAGAGTTCAGACACTAGATGTAAGAAACGCTAAGCCCAAAGCATCCCGAAAGTGATCCAGGGAACTGGCTGTATTGCCTATGTTATATGGAGCTTTGTGGCCTCTCTTCCCGGCTGGTGCCCATCAGCGCCCTGTGTTTATGTTAGAGCTTCAGTGACAGCTCGTGCCAGAAGCTGTGGGCAAATAAAGACTTTTCTCCTCAGGCCAGGCAGAGTGTCAGCGTGCAAAAAGGAGCCACAGTAAGCAATCCCCCCTAAAGTGTAGTGGGAGTAGGTGGAAGGAGGAGCCCCAGGGCAACGCGAGCATGTAGTCAAGAACAGGAAGCATGAAGAGATGGTTCACCTGCTGTATGTGGATGTCTGCCCCATCAGCACAAGGTATTTCACAACCGAATGAGCCTAAGGAGGTTGTAATTTTTACGGAGGCAGACAAGGCAAAGTTATCTCTACTAGAGAAGTGTTAACAGCTGTTTCTAAAAACTTTCACTGGAGCAAAGCTTTACAGGGGCAGCCAGAAGTACAACCTTGACAACTGCTCCCTCCCACCCCTCCAGCCTTTTGAATAAAGGATTGTTGGACTATTTATGCAAGGGCAAATAACATTATTTTTGGAAATGACTGAATTATTTTCGTTACTTTTTTCCAAAAGAAAAAAAGAAAATCAGCCCGAGGCAGACACCTGGCATGGAAAATTTCAGCTTGCGTGGTAAAAGCCTGGCAGAAGTTAACGGCAAGTGTGAAGGGTGTCCAAAAAAAAAAAGAAAAGGAAAGAANGGCGGTCCGGGCTCAGCCCCCGGCGCGGTGGAGCAGTCGCGGCGGCCCCGTCCTGAGGGCACCGGCGCCGCCCGCCTCCGCCAGGCAGCGCAGCCCCCGCGTCCGGTTCCAGTTCGCCGTTCTTCTGTCGCTCCGCGCCCTTTTCTCTCGCTCTGTCTCCCGGGCGATCTCGGCGGGGCCGCGATGGAAGAGGAGCGGGCGGGCGAGCAGATGAGACCGTTGCTCACCACGGTAACGGGGGGTGCGGTGCGGTGCGGTGTGGGGCGCACAAAGGGGCCGCCACGGGGCAGAACTGCCCCGCGTCCTGCCCGGGGGTCGTCCCGCTGCGCTCCTGCCGGGGCACCGGGGGGCCCCTGCCGTGGCTCCCCAGCCCTGGGCGGCGGGACCCTCGGGGCCGGGGGTCGTGGCCCCTCTCGCACGGTGTACCCGCGTGCCGGCCGCGTGCGCGCGGCCGTGTCCCCCCCGCCATCCCCGGGGGGCGGCGGCGGGGCCGGAGCCTTTTGTTCGGCCGCTGGCTCCGTGTGCTCGGCGGCCGCGGCTGCCCCGTCCACCCCCCCGTTCCTTTGTGAGAGCCCCGCAGGGCTTGTGCCGGCGGCGGTGGGCGGCGCGGCCGCCCCTGGCCTCGCCTTTCTCCCTGCCCCGCTGGCTGACGAGTTCCTGGGCGAGGGAGAAGTGCGCACACATGGCCAGTGGCAAGCTTCCCCTTGTCCTCGTGTTGCACGGTGGCGGGGTCGGCTCGGGTGGTGGGCGCGCTTCCTCGGCGGGTTTCTAGTCCTGGGGAGTGGAAGTGAGGGGGAGATCGGTAAAGCTACGGAGCTTGGGTTCATTTCCTTCTCGGGCTGGGTAGCTCAGTGAAGCGGGCATGTGTTGCCTTCCTGTGCTGCTGAAAAATACATGTGGTTCCACGTTTGTAATTTCCCCTCCCTTCAGATGACTCAAGGTCTGGATTTTGTTAATGAGCCTCCGAGCTCTTACTCTGATGTTCTCCTTTAGGGCCTTTTCCAAAAAGGTGTCGCACAGGGATTTGTCTTCAGTGCCTGAAGAGGAGGGATGTGTAGTTTGTAACACAAAGAATGCTGTGACGGACCGTGGAATAACACTGAAAACACATGAGTTTTCATCATCTTTCCGTTACTCTTCAAGGAGAAACTTGAGTCACATTTGATAAAATTGGCAGTCTAATGAAGTGCTCGCTTCCTGTGACATCAGTATGTTCAGTGTGTTTTTCCTTTGTTATAACAGGAGCGTTGATAACTTAGTGGTTCAAAGGGCCATGAATTTTGCAAATGTTACAATCTTTGTATGTTGACTTCAGAAGTTAATGCTTATACTCATGTCAAAAGGCTTTGCAGATGTTTCTCCATCTTGTCACTGCTTATACTGCAAAAAAGGTATATTCCCAATTCATGTTATCTTACTCAAGGTAGATTCTGTGTAAGAGCAGTCTGCTTAATAGGTTTAATTCGTGTTAAAACTACCTTTCCCCTCTGTATGAGGTATCTCTTCTTAGCTGGCAGGAGAATACTCCCATATAGTAAAGAGATGCTGAGCTTTGTGGAGGGAGTTGAAAAACTTTGAGTTTCGAGTGTATGGTTGCAGTGGAAGATAGTAATGGTTACCCTCAGGTGAATCCAAATGAAAAGAGTATTACAGATGTCATGAAAGTCAGTGTGCCCTGAGCATATTTGTTGGGTCTGGCATCAGTCATTTAGAAAAGAAAAATGTAAGAAAAATAAATTTTTTTTGGGACAAACTCCTGCTATCTTATTGCGTGGTCATTTTTGATACAGGTGTTTTGAACAGAGGTGCTCCGTGGAGTGGTCCAGATTGGTTTCCTTGCAACAGCAGTACCTGGCTTTGGTGCCAGAGTGCATTTGGGAGGTAATTCCAGCTGAGTTGGAATGGTTAGAAAAGTGAGAGGGCAGAAAAGTTGGTAGGAACTGGAAAAAAGGAACTTCTGGGGAAAACATATGAAGTAAATGGCTTACAGAAAGACAGGACATGCTGATCTTTGGGCAGTTGCATAGCATAGCAGTATTGGACTTGTGGTTTCCTATGCAAGAGATGTAATTTTATATACAAGAGAGCTACTTAGTCCAAAGAAAAGTATTTTTGACAATAGAGCTTGACTTAATTTTTCTAATCCTGTGTTTCTTGACAGTACAGGCTACCTTCCTGCTAGCAAAGCTTGCTGAAACTGCTTACATGTGCATAACTTTTTCAGAAATAAACATCTCAATAAGATGGAAGGACTTTGTAAAAAAGTGTAGATCAAGTCTGAGAGCTTCATTGCTGTGGCTTAAAAGTACAGAAGTGTAATCAAACAGAGGAGTCTCTAAAAATTTCTTTTATTCCTCCCTCAAGTGTTGTTTCTGTATTCATAGAGCATTAGATATGTAATGAGTTAAGATCTGGTGGCTCTCTTATGGAGGAGCACTTCTGTCAGTCACATGCTGCCCCCTCCCCCTCCCATTTAGTTTATCAAAAATACAGAAAAATTCTTTAACCTTGCTCATTATACTTTAGGTCCAGTCTTAAAGAAGAGGATGAATAAGTGTTTAGAACTTTGGTGCTTTGAGGAACCTGATTGGTGGCGATATGTACTTGAACGTTGGAAGGCCAAGGTGAAACAAATGCCTGATAGTTATTACAACCAGAGAGCAACTGATGATCAGGGCATTTGGGATGACTAGAAAATACAATAGGAAAAAGATACATAACTGCATAAATCCATGGTTCTTTCATACCTTACATACTCTTAGATGTTCTTCCCCTCATCTTAGAAAAGATGCATTATTATTGGAAAACGTTCACTGAATAACAAGAAGATATGAATTAGTTCAAAGATGATAAAGGATTCAACAGTCTAGGACTTGTCAGCCTAGTAGAGATGATGGAACAGTGATATGGTAAGTTCTATAAAACTCCTGTGGAATAAGTAGTGAACATGGAAGATGAGGCACACAGTCAAATCAGACTTAGGTGCTAAGTTCAGAACAAATACAAGAAACTCAGTGTAGGGATTCACAGGTGTATTTACTATACAGTGTATACAATGTGAACTTAAGGGGAGGTTGGACGAAGCTTGGAAGGCAGATACATGGAGGTTAGTGGATGAGCAACAGCCCCAGGAAATCTGATTTGAAAGCGGCTGGAGGTTGTGAGTGTGAGGAGGAGGAGTTGTGTGCTTGTCTTGTTTTTCCTCTTCCTTTAACAGCTACTTAGGGTAATTCTTGTTGGGTTTTTTAAAATAGGGGTGGGACGTGGTAGTTTGTTCTCTATACAGTGGTGAGCTTGACAATTACAGTTATGGTATTAAAAATGCTTGATACTGCATATGAGTGTTCTTAGTTCCAGCTTCTAGCTTTTGTCATTATGGTGTTCATTACCACATAGTTTGGGGGGCTTCTTTGCAACAGCTGTAAGTAGCATTTAAAGGAACATGTAGTGCAGTTCTGCCTCTAGATGTTTTACAGGTAATACTTTCAAAATACTTTGTTATCTTAAAGTAGATAGAAGTAGATAGATAGTAGATGGAAACTTTTTTTTCTGTTAGTATTTGTTACTACATCATATATATCAAAATAGTCACAAGGTTGTAGACCATGCAGTATAGTTAATAATGGGTTTGTTTGTGTCTTCTTTCAGTGAAACACATCTGGTTTTATCATTAATTCTACTGTAGATGATGATAGAACTGAAAGTGGCTCTGTTGGAGAAGGGCATGTTTCCAGGGATCTCCTTCTGGCTTTCCTAATCAAACCAGGGAAGTACTGTGGTCTGCCTTATCTCACTGAAGAGGGCATTAGTGTCACAGTGCTTTTTCTGAAGTGGCTACGTGGTTGGCTATAGCTTTTTACAGTTTTTTTAACAGCTGTGCATGCACATTATCAGATGGGTTACAGTCACTGTTCTCTGCTGTCATCTTATTTTAGATGGGGCTTCTGTGATGTTAAGTTAAAGGACAGGTCTCTGAAGCATATTATGCTGGTTCATACAAATTTTTTTCCTACTAGCATAGTAAGCTCAAACTGGTGTTTTCCCTTTATGGCTGGACGAGGGTAACCGAGGGTATGTTTGTACTGCATAATTGAGGACTGTGCAGGAAACTCTCCTCCCCCACAAGTTTGTGGCATCTGGCTGAACAAATGCTCTGCACAAGTTAAAGCAATAGAGTTATAGCTGTGTGGCAGTGCCCTAGCTTAATAGCCCTGATCAGAGAGAACTGTATTGGCTTGCCAGCCTTGCAGACTTGAAGCTATGACTTTGGAGAGACAAGCTGCTTTTCTGTGTTGTGCTGTTTGGGTACGGTGTGTACCTCGTACAGCTTGCACTGTGCTGTGGACCTCTGTAAGCTTTTAAGTGTATGTCTGGCAGTCTTTCTGAGTTCTTGAAAAGTTACCATGGCTGTCAAAAACTTGTTGTGTTATTTGAGAACTTTCATTACGCTTCATTGTAGCAGTTCTGTTTTCTGTCCAGGATAAGCTGAGGGTGTACCAAGTTGAGTAGCTGTTGGTTTATATTCATGTCATTTATCTGCTTCTGCAGGTGACTTTTGATATGTCACCAAATTCCTTGTGGGCCCTTGAATATTGATGCCACTTACACAAGGGTATGTGTTGCACAGGACCTTTAGTGGTCCTGGAGCAGTAGTAATACTTAGTGAACAGAACTGCTCTATAACTAGTGTTGGATAAAAAAAAAAACCAGGGTATAACTTTGAGCATCCTCAAACTTAGGTAGAGAAAGTATATTGTCATGTTTTTGGTATAGCACATTTTGGAATAATAAAGTTTAGGGACACATCAGATTTTTTTGCTAAAATTAAGATAGATGCCCAGCTTATGTTTTGAAATAGTGATACAAATAGTGAAGTTCAACTGAGTGTTTTGTAAATAAGGACACAGAGATGAGCGCCACATACTGCTTAACTGTGTAGATCAGAAAATGTCTGGTAAAATGAGAATTTTAATTCTTTTACAGATCATCTTACAATATTAAATATTTGCATTTCTAAACTTATATTTGCAAAATTACCAGTAGATGAAAATATTGCATTATTTTTAAAAAAGACCAACATGTGTTTGAAATGTCCCAAATCTCAAATCTACCTTGCTGGCATATCTCAACAGTTATTAGAAGGGCTTATCTGTCTAAGAGTCTTGTGTTTGTTTGTGGCACCCTCAGAGTTCCTTGTTTCACTGGAAATTAAATTCTCTGCACTAGAGAGTGTCATAACTTACAGAATGTACATTTTAACCAGTAGATGGAGCCATTTTAGTTATGTATCAGTGGGTCTATTTACCTAAGTATGGAAAACTTTATTTCTTAAAGTGTTTTCAGTCATTTTGTCTATAGAGGATAACTTAGAATTTTTAAAATAATTTCTTTATCTACAGAGAAGCCTAAATGTTTATTCTTCCCATAATAGTGCCAGGACTGTACAGCAGGAAGGCTATTCTGTTTTCATAAATGTGGAGGAAAAAAGTGCATGCTTGTTCTTTGTGGGAATTACTGTTGCCTCTGTGAATTGTCCAGTGTCACGTGAGTAGAGCTGTGTAGCCTTTGTACACCTTGTGTTGCCCGAAGTAACTTTTTGGAACATTGATCCGAAGTGGTGTTACCTGACAGTCTGGATGCTCTTGTGACTTCTGCCCAGGAAAGGCTATTAGCTCAATGTTTTTTGAGCTTTTTGGTACTTTCTTTTTCCTCCTCCAGTCCCTTAAACTACAATGACTCAAAGCTATGTAATGAAATGGTTGTCCTGTTTGGATTTACTGGCATCGTTTGTCTTACTTCAGCAATGCTGGAGTGCTTCATAACCTTGAAATACCCCTGACTTATTAATTCAAGCAAGTCCCATTTTAGCAGAAGCATTCCCAGTGCTGTACTCATTGTGTTGTCTTATATCTTCCTTCAGCATCCTCTTTTCTAAGTTTTTTTTGTTTGACTCTGCCCCTGCATTATATCCTTAGTAATGTACCACCTAGACCTTCCCTTTCCCCCACTCTTCTGCTTTGAAGATGATTTTAGATTAACACAATGCCAACTTGAAGTAGAAACTTATTCACATATTCATTTGAACTCTCAATATATGATACTTTGTGAGGTATGGGTGAGTCATCTTCTTTCCAGAATCCTACTGTGAGAGATTTTGAGATTTCTTATGGCTCAGCGTGGTTGTTGTTTGTTTGGTTGGACTTATTCAAACTTACTGGGAGTTCAAATTTTCTAAATTCATACAGAATGAGTACTGATATTTTTTCATAAGATGTGGTCGTGCTCTAAGGCATCTACACTTACTTTCTTGGTAGCAGTGCTAAGATAGTATCCTGAAATACAAGAATATTTTTAAACTTGAAAACAGACTTGCAGGTTTTTTAAACTTAAGTAGATGCTTCCGGATTGGGCACCTGTTGTCAAACTGTTGTCCCAGTTTAACAGAATGTCTGGATTCTGCCTCCAAACAAACTGGAGCTTCCTGTGAATGAGGCATGTGGGTGGAAACTGTGGAGAGGAAATGGGAACTACAGAGAAGCATCCCCTGTGTGTTAGAATTGTGCTGTTTGACCTACTCTGCCCTCTGCTACTGTTGCTTTTACAGTGAAGCTATAGTACTGGGGATCTGGTAGCTGAGATTTGCCTGCAGGTGGAATGAACTGAGGACTTGTATGAAAACCTGTCTGGTTTTTTTTGGTTATTATGTTTTTACTATGTGGGTATGTATTTAGAGTGTGTATGTGGAAATACTGTCTTAAAAAACTATGCTGCCCTAAAGTGTAAAGTGAACATTTTTTTTCCCTTACTCATTTTTGCACTAGGCTGATTCCTTTTCATTTTCCATGACTAATGTCTACTAAATATACGCTGGCTGTGTCTTGACTGGGATCTATTTTGGGATGAAGAAAAAGCCAGCTATGTTACTGTGAATACCTAGGTTATGGCAGGTAATGATACCAGTAATTCCTTGCTAGGAAAAGTGATTTGCTTCCACAAAAAGTGCTACCTCTGAACATCGTGAGCACACTGATTGTGTCACTGGCATATTATAATCAGAGGACTAGGGAATCTCTAGTCAGCCTGTTTTGCATGTATGTCTTTGTTACCAAAGAACAGAAAGAGGTTAAAGCAAATCTGTTCACAGGGCTGTTTCAATAGCATCTTGTTTGGTGTTCATTTCTCAACTGTGACTGCTTCTCAGTGCAAAAATTGTGTTGCTATGTCAAGAGATTCACACTGCTGTGTTCTGGATCTCAAAAATCATGCTAAATGGAAGCATGTGTGATTTCTTTCTTTTAGATAGGGTTATGAGTAAGCTAATACAGCTAGTAAATCGCATTTATTGCTAACTGATCAGATTTCCAGTTTGCACTTAGAAGCCTTAATTCTTCAGATTTTCTCTTATGTTTTTAATTAAAGGATGGATAGCAGATACTGGTGTGGATAAACCTTGTTGTAACAAAGATTTATTGTAACCTTGTTGTACAAAGTTTTATTTTCTGTTTCTGCTGTATAACTTCTCTTTTGAGTGAAAAAATTAAGGTGTGTTTTCTCCCCTTCATAGTGTCCTTTGCATCCATTATAACTTTCAACCACTGCAGAACTCTAGCTTATCTAACTCCACCCCTGCACAGTTAGATAATGTCTGTATATTCTTCCCACTCCTGCTTCCACCTTTCATGTATTCTGTTTTGCATTTGAGCTCAGCCACTGGTTCCCTTTTCTTTCACACTGGTCCGTTGTCAGGCCTGCTTGGTTTCCTGCATGTTGTGCTTTGAGGATGTTGTCTTTAAAGGTCAGCCAGTACTCACAGGCTTTGCCTTCACCCTCTGTTGTGGTCTTCTAAGAGATTCTGCCAAGCAGATCCCTGGACAAGGTGAAATCTGCACTCCTGAAGTGCCATGTTGTAACTATGTACTGGGTTGTGCACTGTATGCTGTAGAATTTGTCTTTCTTCCTCTCTAAGAACTTTAAACTCCATTATTTCATGAGTACTGCAGGCAAGGCTGCTTTTGGCTTTCACGTCTCTGTCTGCTTCTTCCTTGTTTGTAAGCAACAGGTCCGGCAGAGCATATTCACTACTTGGGTCATGGATGACTTGCACCAAGAAGCAATTTTCAAAAAATTCGAGAAAATTCCTGGAGTGCTTGTGTTTGGCTATATTCTACCAGCAGATACTAATCGTTTTAGGCCCTGGCATGTCTTCAGTCATGAAGTTTACATCAGCTTGCAAATGAAGGCTTTTTCTACCCCCTTCTTATTCAGGAGGTCTGTTGTAGGCACCTAGTACAAAGTTGTCCATATTGGACTGTTCTCTGATCCTTACCTTTAGGGTCTTCAATCCCTTGTCACTCATTCCAAGCAAGGCAAGGGTGTGTTGCAACCATCCCTTTGCATAGATTGAAATGCATGTTCATTACTTTTCCAGGCTGTTTTTCCTAAAGAGCCTCTGACATTCTGTTGTTGCACTTCAGCCATGTGAGCTGTCCCACCATCACTGTCTAATTCCCATGAGGTTATAGCACTGCAATGGTGAATGGACTAAGTCCTGTTACTTCCTTCCCATGCTGTGTAGAAGCACTTGACATGGGCTCACAGGCCACTTCCA
This sequence comes from Rhabdornis inornatus, assembly GCA_013397075.1. Lineage (NCBI taxonomy): Eukaryota > Metazoa > Chordata > Aves > Passeriformes > Rhabdornithidae > Rhabdornis > Rhabdornis inornatus. The sequence goes on from VWZS01007271.1 coordinate 6,304,288, forward strand.
GACTTGCTCAGACTTTTTGTGCCTTGTGACAAATACACTCTCACCACACTGTCAGAGGGATCCTTCTTCCTGGAAGAGGTTTCTGTGGTCATAGCATAAAAGCTCTGCTAACAACCATGTACTGGCCCTCTGTATGTATCCAATCTGCCCTAAGCCTTTTGCTTTTCACTGGAGAGACTGAGAACCACCACATGGGCTTCCTGGCCCTCAGTGCTCAGTAGTCACTCTTAGTTTGCTCAGTAATTGCATTTTGGAAGTGTCACTGGTGTCTGTATGGATAAGCAGGAAAGTCCAGTAGTTTGAAGATTGGATGAGCCTCAGTCATTCCAAGACATTGTTCGGCAAACAGCAGATCTCCCAGGACTTCCTGCTCATCTTATCTTCCCTGTTGTGCCATGTATTTATCTCCTCCTGCAGCTCTCACCTGGCCTGCTCAGCACCTCAGAGATAGCGCACCTCCCGCAGGGTGAAGGAGGCCACTATGATTGACAGCAGTGAGCCAGGGAGGAGCAGCAGGGGCTTCCTGCAGGCCAGCATCTGGATGGTGACATCCTCCCTGAGCAGTTCTTGGAATGGGGATCTCTGATGTACCTGTTCCTTTGGCTGATGTTGGAGACTTCACCTTGTAACACTGCACGAACTTGTAACGTATTTTGGGGCCTTTTGTAGCTTTGGCTGTGAACTGCAGTGACATCTGTTGGCTGAGCCCTGATAGATGGATGTGCTGTGCCCAGGTTTATGTTGTGAAACTATTACACTACCGTCCAGTTCTCTTCACAATATAGACTTAAAACACGTATGTTCATGTGAATACTTTGGTCTACCTGCAGCTGGTTTTTCATGGGCATGTCATGTCAATATTGCTTTAACAACTTCAGTACTGGAAACTTGTAATGACTGCTATTTCTTCAAGGCAAATATTCAGTAACAGTAATCATTAAAGTTTTCAGTTGGCTGGTGCTGTTGCATTGGCCAATGTTGCATAATTTCTTGGCTTCACAGCTTGGAGGGACCAAACACAACAGATTTTCATGTTAAATTTTTCCAGATCATGTACCTGTAATAATAGGTATCTCTTTCCCTTGCCTGAAAATATGTAACAGCATTTAATAAATACCTCATTATGTAGAGCAGAAACAGTTCTTCCATACTGAAGATGCTTCAGTTTTTGGAAAACCTAATTTTTTTCTTTTTATTTGTGATATCTGTAAACTTAGTTTGTTATAGGTGTAAACACTGTGGCTTCAGTCCATGTTCTAGGAATTTCTTCATCTCTGTCTCTTCTATAGAGGGATTTTAACTGAGTAATGCTACTGGTGCTTACAAGGGTAAGTACAAAACTAGAGGATCTTCTTTTCTAGTTGCTTACCAGAAAGAATGTTTAAAAGAAGGTATGCCGTGGGTTCTCTGACTAAATAACGAAGTCAAAGGACTGATTGCAAACTCTTTATTCAGCAGTCTAAGCAAGAAGGTAGGATTATTTAGACTACTGCCAGATTAATTGCTTGTTTCTATTAAAGAAAAAAAAAGCTATTGGAAAGATTGTATTTAAACGTACTGCTTGTTTTAAGCTACTGATTTTTGGAATTTTTTTTTCCTTTGGCTTGTATAGCACTGTTGTGAGGATATAGTATTATGTAAGCACATGCATTTCTTTAACGTGTCAAACATATTTCCAGACGGACTTTGTGTACAAAAAAGGAAATGAGAAACTTCTTACTGAATAGCCACACTTGGTATTCCTGTTAGTAGTAAATTCTTCATTTTGTTTGTCAAATGACTACACCCTACCAGCCATGAATTTTAAGACTGTTTAAATAAAAACAAACAGATAACATCTGATGATTGTTATGACTCATTTAAGGAAGTGATAAAACCCAAGAGTAGCAGGGATCCTTTCCTTTTTCAGCTTGTTTATTTTTATTAACTTTGCTATGCTTGCGTGCAGTTGAGAGATATCAAAAAGGAAATTAATAAAGCAGATACTCTTATAATTAATATTTGGTTGAATTGCATATAGATAATGATTCAGCTTATAAATTAAGTTTACAAACCCAACTTTAATTTTAGATTGCAATTGCAAGCAATTTGATTAAAGCTATTCTAACTGATTTTTGTAGAAATCCTTGAGTTTTTCAAGCTGCTGATATATGTCAGTCAGAAGAAGAACCACCTTTTCTTTTGCTTGTTGGCATCAGTGTTGCCATCCATCACCTGCCTTAAGTTCTGTTGCTATATGAAATGCTTGCAATTACTTTATGTGTTTTTAGAAACGTAACTGGAGGGCTTTTTTCAGCATATTGTGTAGTATATTTTGCTAGATCGACTTTGACTGCTTTTACTGAAATATGTAACTATAAGTGGTTCTGTGTGTTGCAAGAATAAATATTTTTGGGCCTTGTTTTTATACACAGATACTTTAGGTAGAGCTTTAGCTGAAGATGAGTTTATTGAGAAGTTGAGAATATTTTTCCTGAAAGTTAGTGGAATGAAGATTTATTTTTAAAACTAAGGAAAATTACAGGTTTGAGTCTTTAGAGGACATATTAAATAAGTTTAAAAAATTTGATCACCAGGAAAGAGAAGAAATTAATTAGGGGTAGGATGCTATTTTTTTTTAATGAAACAGCTGTCCATGAAATTATTTTGACATGATAGGAAACCTTATTTGTCAAACAACATTTAGTTTGATGTGGCTAAATGTACTTTATCGCTTTATGGGCACAAATAAATTCCAATTCTTTATAACTTTTGCATAGTGCAGATGGGCTTGTTAGGTAGCCTGTTGGCTTATAGTTCAGAAAGAAGATGGCCATATTCTGTGAATGAAGCCAAATAATGTTGGTCTGAGGCTTTAATTCTTGATCATGAGTAAGTTGCCTTTGCTATAAAGATATAAATGAAGGGGAAAATATAAAGAAGGGTTTAAGGAAATTTGATATGCTCAAGGTCAAAGAATATATGTACTACTTGCCTAATACTTGTATTCTCTGGTTTGCATTGACAGAAGGTTTTGAAAAGCCGGGCAAACAAGAAAGTTCAGTGTGCTTTCTCATTGGCAATGGGGCCAATTTACTGTAAGCTGTTTGGTATATGTGATTTTAGCTAGTCCTAATACAGAAATAACTTGAAATAAGCTGCTTTGTTAAATAAGATAATGAATTTCTCTCTGTCACATTCAGTGATTTGTTGTATGACTGGATATTTACCGTATTTGAATTTATGGTAGCCTAGGCTTTGTGCCTGATGATTATAAATTTCCAGATCCTGGAGGCAATGTAAAGGTGAGCATTTACATGTGGAAACAGTAGTCTTCAAACCAGGTCTACTTCCTAGTCCACATATATCAACTCTTTATCTGTGTTTCTCTGGGAGAGGGGTGGAAGAGTAGGTCTCACTTTAAAAACTGTGCTGGGGGTTGATGCATTAACAAATAATTACCTTCAGCTTTCTGGAAAAAGATATATTTTATCTTTGGCTGTTCTTGGAAGAAATGTATGGTGCTTAATAACCGTTGTTTAGATAATAACTTTTCAAATAGCTAAAGTTGTAATCTTGTCTCCGTAAGAGATTGCTGCAGAATACTCCTGAGTGGAAATCGCCACTGGCGCATATTCTGAGTAAAGTCACAAGTGTCCGCTTCCAGGTGCTGGGGGAGGTTGTAGCCAGAAGATGAATTTCGTGGCACTGAATAGCACCAGGGACCCAGGAAAATGTGTATCTGTTTTCAGAAATGTCTTCTAGAGAACAGTGGCAGTATTTCCAGATAGAGGTTTAAGTTCATTTTAGAGGCTGCAGAGGTGGCAAGAGCTGGGGATAGCATGGGCAGTGGCAGTACAGGTGTCAGGTGCTGTTGAGAGCGCAAGGGGGCTGTGGCTGGGGAGCTGAGTACTTTTGGAAGTGACAGAAAGGGAATCTGTATTTGTATGCATGTTTATTTCTGGGTGCAAGTGTACAACATGCTTGAATTTCTAGTGAAGAGTAAAGAAATATGTACCTCCAAGATGGCATGTTCGCTTCTGTATTGTGGCTTGTGTTACTGCTATAGTCAAGCTCAGAGGATCAATTGTAAGTAAGACTGTAAACAGTTTTATGTATTATGGCCACTTTATGATATAGAGAACCTGTTTCCAGCTTCAGTTGTACTATGGTATAAACAAGCTCTTGGGTGAAGATAGAAAAAAATTTCCTTCCGGTCTTGAGGGTTGCTAAAAAAAATCCAAGTACCATGAATGTATACAATATGCTGTACAATTTAATGAAAGCTGAACAATAGCTCTTAGGTGGTGAACAGATTGTGTGTGTCTGTATTTATCTTTAAGGTGTACAAAATTTAAATGGAAGAAATTATGTATTGTTGGATAAAATAATGGACATGACCTTAAATTTGGAGAACTTGTTTCCTGTAGAGCTCTACATCAAAATACTTTTGTAAAAATCTAACATGTCACTAACATATCCTTAATGAACATTTTTAAGTCCAATAGTATTCTTGAAGTCAAGTATCAGATAGAAACGAGGAGAATAATCTGGGAACTGCAGAAAGTCAAGAAAGTGGCTTATAGTGAGAGGTGAAATGGGGCAAAGCAGAGCTTGCTAACATCCTTCTGTAGCTTCTGTGGTCAAGGTAATTCTTGAGAATTCCATGGAAAATTAACGTGTAACAACAAGCAAGAGAGACAATTTTTGACAAGGCTATAGTTCCCTTTTTCCCCTTTATTGTGGTTTATTGTTTGGTATCCAGTGCTTTTCATTGTTAGAGAGGTTTGCCTGACTTCCATCCTTAACCTTATCTGTTTATGATTGGTCAAAGGTTGGTCTCTATAATCTTGGAGGCTTTTTCCAACTTAATTGATTCTGTGTTGGCAGATGGCTTCAAAGGAACTGGATTGTCACTGAGTGCCCTGTTCTGTGTGAGCAGTGAGTCTGATGTCGGAGGATTCCCACAGGATGTTTTCTATAAAAATGTGCTTCATGACTGAAAAATTGATGTGCTTACTCCATATACCTGTAAGGGTGACAGTGACTTATACTGCGGCAGGGAGAGAAGTTTTTTTGGTGGCTGTAGACCAGTGCTTCTCAGTTAAAGTGAGGAGGCATTTGCAACTCAGCAGTATTTCTGTTTTCATATAGTGCTTCATGTGTAACTGAAAACTGACTTCCTTTTGAGTAGTATAACATTGCCCTTCCTCGTTTACTGTGCTACTATCTCTCAACTTTGGCATGAGTTGCTAAGCTCCAAGTGAAGTGTGTTCTAGGGAGAGATCCACAGCTGCTTTCCAGTGTATTAATTCCAGGCAGATAGTAATAAAAGCTGAAATGTAAATGTGCCGTGTATGTGACTATATTATTTTGTTGGTTCTCTCTGACGCGTGCTGTTCATATTACTGAAGAAAGTGGTTCTAAACCCCCTAGGCTCTGAGAAGGCAGCTTTGTTAGAAGTTCCAGAAATTGAAGAACCTATAAATATAATCTTGTTTTTCCTTTGATATACATAGCAATCATGCTCTGGGATAGTCACGACCAGTGATCTCCTAATTTTGCACCACCAGTGAGGACAAAAAGTTTCAAAACAAGTTAGATGCTTTATATTCTATATGATAGAAAGGTCAATAATCCTATATCAATCAAAATCATAGAAAATCCAAACCTGAAAACTGTTGGTTACAAATGAAGCAACAAGACTCTAAACAAGCCCATGTAAAAGAAGCAGAGCTCTTAGTCCAATTGGTCAGTGATAAGGAGCTGATCTCTGTGAATGGCCCCTTTAGTGGCTTCCTAATTTACAATAGTTAAAATTTTCCTGTGTGGTTTCATAAATTTCCAATAAAAGCAACTTAAGCAGAGAATTTTTTTATGTTGTGACTTTATTGCTGTTTGTTCATAAAATTTTGGTGAAGAGGTGAGTATTAGAAAGTGTGTTTCAGCTGATGCTTCAGAATTAATACAAAATATTAAGAATGTTCCACTTTAGCAATGTAAGCACTGATGTCTCTCCTTTAGAATAATAGAAATCAGACTCATTTAGGTTGGAAAAGACCTTTGAGATCTTTGAGTCCAACAGTAAATATTTGTGCTTTTTTAATACGCATTGACAGTTCTATTGGTAACATTATTCAGTTGCAACACCTGGAAAATACATGAATGGTTAACTGAAAGAATATGGGAGTTTTTGGGAAAGCTTAGTTATGGAATATAATACTGCTTTAAAGTATTGATAAGTACACAGAGGTAAGAAAATTATTATTTAAATAAAAAGAAAATGGGTAATTTTAGGAAATCCTTAGTGAACGCTCTTCCATTACCCTCTTCCTCCATCCTCCTTATAAAGTGTTGGGCTATGAATGTGGCTAATGATATCTCTGAAAACTGCATGCCTATCTTTGTCTCCTAATGCTTCTAAAAGGACTTTTAGGAATGTGGGGCTATCTTGCATGTTCAAATTACTACCCAGAGTAGAAGTGAAACCTGCTGACATAGGGGTTCCAAAAGTCTGAATTGTGGTGTGGCACCCTGTTATTCAGTGTGCCCAGGGTGATTCTGTTTAGGAGAGCAGGCATGTTTATGAATGTCTGTAAGTTGCTAATAACATTTTATCCCATGTTACTGAAAATCCAAAAGTTACATCCATTGTGGAATGAGTCAAAAGTAGTAAAAAGCTTCAAATATGTAGAGCAAACTTTCTTTCAGGCTGCTTTGTTTCATTTCCTAAACAGTAAGGGTAAAGAAGCATTGCAGCCTTTTCAACTGCTTTTTGTTGAACATAATTTTCTTGGTATTTGAATATGCAGCTTCATAATTTTCGTTAACAAAAAAAGACTGGAAGAACTGCAGTGGAGAGAGTGATGGATGTTCTCTGTACTACTGTACAGTAGCTTCCTATCTGAGACAGACTGACAGAATGCCATGTTTTTTTTCCCAGTATATGACTACATATCAAATGTTTAGGCATTATGATCTCAGTTGTCTGCAAGAAGTTCTCTTGTATATCTAAGTCACTTGTTCATGAATGAAAATTTAGAGTTAATGGCAGGATCATAGTATGCAAGAGATTTTTGAAGTGGATTGCTTTCAGGTTCCCCTTAGTGTGTTGGTATGGATGTTGTAATTTTAAAGTGAACTACAGTTCAGTTTTCCTTTAATGGGAGAGCTTCCTTTTGGCGCAGTTGTTCTGTCCCAGTGAAAACAGGGCATCTTACCCTTTCTTTGAGTTCCTGTCAATGCACAGGGACCTCAGATAGCATAAAAAACTTTTAATAGACAGTTGGCCTAGTTATAAGTATTTTAAAATAGCCATTTATTTGTCTCATTGTGCTTCAATAATTTTGCTTTATATGCTTTAAAAACCCGCCAAAACCCCACAAAACAATGTTTCTGCTGGTGTTGATTTTGATAACCAACAATGAAAGTGTTTCAAATTGGAAAGACAGGTCCTTTTGGAAACCTCTGTCTTTAAAGTCTGTGAAAGATTGTTAAAATCAGATATGAAATTATTACTTCTATTTAAATGAATTACATCTCAGACAAAAGCTCTGAAATTGATGTTAAGATAACCGAAAGCTATGATGTTGTGCTGCCCCAAATATCAAAGTGTATTCAAATGTCAATAAAAAGGTACCATTTTCTGCCAGAGTTGAATGTCTTATTGTCATTCAGATATGATCTCATTTGATTAAGGTTAGAGTGCAGTAGAAGCCAGTTTGATTCTGTTTTGTACAGGGGAGATTTTTCCAAGTTGCTGTTGGTGATACTTTTCCAACCTGGTTTACAGGCAGTTGATTTTCTTCTGTAGAGTCAGTCCTGTGAAGAAATGTGAAGATAAATCCAAATTATTTTGGTGGATAGGTTGATTTCTTTGTGTGTGCCCAGACTTAGGTGGAGTAACACTGGAAAAGGAACTTTATCATTAGAAACATGGGCAGTTCCTAGAGGACAAGTATATTCAAGTTTTTCCTATTTAAATATTTATTTACATGTTAGTTTTGAGAGTAGGTGAGAAAGTTTCAATAAAGTTGCTCTTAACTGTTGTTTCTCATGTATCTCATATTTATTTTTTCAAATTCTCTTCTGTATCAGTTTGAGGTAGAACCGTCTTTTGGATTATGGAATGATGAAAGCTGTGTTTGATTGCCAAAAGCCACCATGTAAAGATGTTCTTCCCTCCTAGAAAAACTCAGTTGAACATTTAAAGTTGTATAAATGCATATGTAATTAAGATATCTGATTGCAGAAATTTATTTGATATCATAACACACCCCCGGGCTGTAAGCTGTGTTGTTCATATTTTATATGCCACAGTAAAAGGAAGTATTGGATTCTGTGTAGGTGGCTTCTCTACAAATTTGATAGTATTGGAAAGAAATACTTGTTCTGGAGGCTTGGTTTCTAAATCATGAGAAACATAATGCAATTTTCTTTCCTTTCTCTTTTTCTCCTTATCTGATATGTGTAGAAAATTCATTTGGTTGCCAGATAAAATTGTCATTCACTAGAATAACTCTTGCCTTCTTTTCATCATTTAAAAATTTCCTGTTAGCTGTGAAATCCTGGATTAAAAATGTTAAGATAAAGTTCTTGTAGGCACTGGGTGTAGCAGGTTTGATTCATATTGCTGGAAGGTCTTTTGCTTAGATCTCCAATCTGGATGATGTATTTTACGTATTTGTCTTGATGTTTGGTTTACTGTGCATTTGCCTTGGTATTTTTTTTTGTCTGTTAATGGTATCAATTATGTTTGTGAGGACATCTTAAAGCTGTTTCAAGTTCAGGCAGAGAGTGCAGGAGGAGACTTTGTGTCTAAGACAATAACTTTGATTTATTGATGCCAGCTTTAGAGTTCTAGGGCTGGTCAGAATTGTGATGGCTTTATCGCAAAGGGCATGGCTGGTTTAAGTTTACTCTACATGTACAAATTTGCCTTACAAGAAAACCATGGCAGCAGAATTTTTATGGGTAGACTTTATGCAAGGCTAGATAATTGTCTGTCTTCCAGAAGTCAATGTGAAAGCAAAAAACCTAAGTTCTTTGTTCTACATGCTCCAATTTCACTTAAAATTGTTGTCTCAATGTCTTTCCTTGAACGTATATTTGTGGTACTGGATGGAAGTGTACAGATTAAGGTGCATGAAAATGTGGTATATGGCTTTATTAGAAAGATGGATGACTTCTGTTGTTCATTTTAACATAATGAAAAATGCCTTATCAGAGAGCACCCTTTTTAATAGTTCTTGGCTGGTTAGAACTCCCATGCAAGCCATGGGAATTTACCAGAGAGCTAATGCTCTCTGAAGTAAGAATTCTAAGTGTTAAGCAAATGAAGAGCATCTGATCTGCCTGCTGTGTGTTGAATGCTGTCAACTTTTCTTACTAAGTAGCCCCTCAAGTCATAAATTTACAATAGAGTCCTACAGCATTTTTTTCTCTTTGCAAGAGAAAGATGTGTCTTAAAAGTACTGTGTTGTAGATTGTCTTTTACATGGCTATTAACAAAACAAAAATGAATAAAATACTAAAACCAGTATCAGTAGTTGTTCTCAAGGCAAAGAATGAAGTGGCTTCTAGGCTTCAAAAGAGGTAGGCTTTGTACGGGTTTTTTTTGTTTGTTTTTTTTTTTTGGCTAATTTTAGATCTGTGTCTCGGTTTCGCTTTGCATTTCGTCAGCTGAACTTTGCTGTAAAATACGCACCATGTACCGTGGCATGCATGAATCAGTTGTGTCAGAATCAACACTTTACTTTTAAACTGACTTCTTCCAAAACCTTCTAGTTGGACATAGTGAAAGAATTACCCTTAATACATCAGAAAATCGGCTGCTTGCTTTTTAAAAACAGAAACTAAAAGAGCTTGTTTGTATAGTTTTACAAGATATTAGGCAAGACAAATAAGAAACAGAAGTGGATCTCCTTTTAAATGTCCCTTCAGTGGCCCTTCTGAGAAGGACCTTGGAATGACTCCTAGAAATTTCAAGTTCTGACATTTTTTGTCTAGCAATGTCTTTATTTCAGGCTTTTCAGACTTTTAAGACTGTTGTGCTTTAGAAATGCAAGAGGAAAATGGAAGGAATTTTGGCAAGAAAGCATGTGTCTTAAAATATGGCTTCATGTTAAGGGTGAGCTAGACTAACTAGTTCCTGATTTCTGAAAGGGAAAAATGTCATTCCCACTACATCCTGTCTCATTTCCCATGTATGAGCTGATTCAGCTTCTGAAGCCATTGAAAAACTCAAAACCTTAAAAACCATCTTACAAGCTGAAAAAAGATTTGTCAGTTTTAGTTTTCTAAAATGAATGTTAACTGAGTTACACGTTCATTCTGTAGTCAGAGTCATTGAATCAAAAAATGGTCTGGGTTGGAAGGCACAGTCTTCTAGTTCCAGCACCCTTAGTGTAGAAAGGGACACCTTCAAATAGACCAGGTTGCTTAGAGCTCCATCCAGTCTGGCCTTAAACACTTTCAGGGGTGGGCAGCCACAACTTCTCTGGAAAACTTGTTCTGGTGCCTCACCACCTGACAGTAAAGAATTTCTTCCTGATACCTAATGTGAGTCTACTCTCTGTCCATTTGAAGTGTCAGAGACTTTCAGCCTTTCCTCCAGGGAAAAGTGCTCCACCCCTCTAATTATCTTGATGGCTCTCCTCTGGACTCTATCCAGCAAGTCCGTGTCCTTCCTATGCTGGGAGCCAGATGGGATCTCACTGGAGTGGGGTCATGGAATCACCTCCCTAAAAGTAGCGACTTCATCGGCCGGGAATTGATCCCCGGCCTCCTGCTTGGCAGATGAGATTTCTTCCACTGAACCACCAATGTTAATGATTTTTTTTGGCTCATTTTACACATTGTCTTTATTAAAAAAAAAATGAATAAAGCAAAAACTTCTATTCCACAAACACACAGGCACCACCAACTTTGATTTTTCCCCTCTACACTTTTACTGAAGAACTTTGCTTTCTCAATTGGGAGTTTCTTGGGCAGCTTCCCCTTGCCCAGCACTTTGTAGTAGCGTGAGTGCATAATATCAGTGACTGTGGCCAGTCTGGCCTCATTTTTCATGTAATTGAACCTTTTCTATTCACTTCTAAGTTTCCACAGTTTCCAAATTGACAGTCGCACAGAATTTTTGGTTTCATTTCAAGTGACAGTGTGTCATGCCTGCTTTTCTAAAGTAACCAAAGTGATGCTTGTTGAAGTTCATCCTGTGATGTTGCGTACCACCAGCATTATTACCATGCCCTCTGGGATGTTTCCTGTGTGTGCGTGCATTTGGCTGTGGCTGATGTGCCCCCTCAGCTTCTGGGTGTCCCTTAGACTGGAAGGCATCTTGTTAGTGTGTGCAAGGTCAGGGAAAGAGTCTGGTGCTTGTGAGAGTGAGGAAAGGCAAAGGGGGCAGAAGTGGCAAAGTATCAGATCCAAGGTAAGGCAAAGATGTTGCATTGTCAGAATATTATGAGAAGAGTGGAAGGTGATGTGACTGGTACCTCGCCATTTCTCGAAGCTGAGGTGTGAAGCTACAGAAGTGGAAGTGTGTGGCTCCACTACAGTCTGAGTCAGGCTTTGCTGGAGTTAGCCCACAGTCCTGCTCTACCTCTGGGCTCAGCAGTCTCCCCTTCCTTTGCCTCACCTGTACCAAATGGCATCCGAATTGAAGTAGCAAAATACCATCAGTGCAATTTTATTGCTGGATCAGTTCCCTGATCTGGTATGTTGTGGGTTCGCGTTGTGGTCAGCACTAGCACAAAACAGGAATTACAGCTTTCTGGTACTGTCTGCCTTATTAATAAAATATGTGTGGATTGCTAAAACTATTTTTTTTTTAGGTAGCTGTGAATTTGTTGTGGTAGAGGCTTGGTATTACACTGGTGGCTGGTTGATATTCAGCATGTCTAACAGTGGTAATAATTGACTGGCATTCATGCTACAGGGATTTCAAATACCTTAAAGTTCCTCAGCATAACTTACATAAATAGAGAATTTGAGACACAGGGAAAGCCAAAGGTGAAGAGTTAAGCCTTGAATTCCTATGAATTGGTGAGATTCAGTCTTCTGCTTTTCTGTGAAACAACATATAGGTGAATGATCATTCAAAAATTGCACCATTCATGGAGAGAGTGTTTTTATTTATTAGCTGCTGATGGTTGATGGTCTTGTCAAGGAGCTGTTCTATTTGGGTGTAGTTTGGTTTGGTTGTATTTGAGCGATTTGTCCTAACTCAGTAATTGGATGGTTTGAATTTTTTAATTTATTTTTTTGTTTTTTTTTCTTTTGCTGTTTATCTCCTGAGGATCTGCTGTCAGGGAAAGGCCTTCTTGTGCAAGCACTTTAAATATTTTCAATAAAAACAAGATAAAATTATCTGTCTCTTTATTATGCTGCTTCATATCTGGACTCATCGGCTGTTCACAATGATGCCATCTATTCTAGGGAATTAATCTAGAGGATAAGTGTTTCATTTTTGGACATTGACTTGTTGGAGTGAATCCAAAGGAGGGCCACCAAGTTGATCAGAGTGATGGAGCACATCTATGAGGAAAGGCTGAGAGACTTTGGATTGTTCAGCCTGGAAGAAGAAAGGCTCTGGAGTGATCTAATTGTGGCCTTCCAGTACCTGAAAGGAGCCTACAGGTAAGACAGGGCAAGATTATTTGGGAGGATGTAGTGACAGGGCAAGGGGGAATAGGATCAAGTGGAAAGAGAGTAGGTTTAAATTAGATGTGTGGGAAAACTCTTTACTGTGGGAGTGGTGAGGCACTGAAGCAGGGCTCCCAGGGAAGTTGTGGATGCCCCATTCCTGCAAGTGTTCAAGGCCAGGTTGGAGCTCTGTGCAACTCGCATAAAGATGTTCCTGCCGACAGCAGGGAAATTGGAACTTGATGATCTTCAAGGTCCCCTACCAGCCCAAACCACTCCATAGTTTAGAATATTTATACAAGTGATTGTAGAGAAAAAAAACCCCAGAATATCTTTCAAAAATGCTGCCAAAATGCCTGGAGATGAATTTAGCTAAAGGCAATATGTTACAACTGTAAAGTGAGCAGGTTTGAATTCCTCTGTGTCTCCCTACCATCCCTCCCCCCTCCTTTAAAAAAACAACAGAAAACTACCTGAACTTTAAAAACCCAGCCTCCTGAAAACCCCAACAAATCACATCACCCAACCTTCCCTAGCCCTAGCTCAGTGACATGGTGAAAGACATGAGCTGACCACATGCTCATACATGCTGCTGTAAGATCTTGGTGGGTCTCTGTTGGAACATGGTGAATCCATCTGTACTGAGGGAGGGTTTTGAATCCTGGAACATGTCCTGGAAAAGTTTACACACATCTTTTGTTTTTCTACATCATCAGTGTATTCAGATCAGAATGTGGTGTGATTAGTCAAGTAGTACACTAGAGAACATAGTAATCTTGCTATTAATGAGAGTTCAGGTTATACATTTCAGTGGGATCTCTAGAGAATAAGTGCTCAGCTGTCCAAATGATGTGCAATTGTGTAATGTCAGGAGGGCTTAAACTAGTGATCTGCCTCATGTTTGCTCTTGGCATCATGGTGACTTCTAAAAGCTGCCCTGCAATGTGCTGAGAAGCCCAAGGCTCCGCTACTGGGGCAATACACCACAGAATATCTGTACAGAATACGTCTGTCTTTTTTCTTCCTTTCTTTTTTTGGAAAAACCCAGTTCCATGTGTACGTGCTGATGCAGACTGAGGCAAGCTGAAGCGTGCTGTGCAGATGTATGTCTTGGGAATTAGGTGTTATGTAGAAATTGTGTTCTGAAAAATGCTTGTAGACAGTAAGACTTTTGGATTTTATGGTTAGTTTTAATTCATTAAATGATGAGCCACTACCAGCAAGGGTTTGTGTTCCCTTGCTAAGGCAGTAATGATTCTTTAGAATAATACCCTATATTTAATTTCTTTTTAATAAGAAACTCCTAGGAAGTTTTCTTAATGAGTTAGTAAGTTCCGCTTTGATAAGAAGCTGAACAAAGCTATCTGAAGAGATGTTTGACATATGAACTTTAGACTGTGACATACAACTTACCCCCTTCATCATCTTAATCCCCTGGCACCTTGCCTCTTTCCTGACTACCCCAATGGCCTGGCCTACCCTCACCCCCTCCAAAATAAAACTTCATTTAGAAGTGTTGTCGTGCTGTCTCATAATTACTTCTTGCTTTTTTTTTTTATTCTTTCCTAAAGAGAGATGCATAGAGCTTGTTAGATGCTGTCCTTTCAGCTGCATGAAGAAGGGTGGCAGTGGTCTGGGTTGGTTTTTTTGGGGCTGCAGTGTTAGAAAATATGGTCGTAGTGTCACAGACTGATTTGAGTTGGAAGGGAAACATAGGGATCATCAACTCCAACTCCCTGATCTAATTTGCTTGCATAAGGAAGGGTTGATTTTGGACTATGGATGTAACTCTTAGCACCCCACCTCCCTACCCCCAAACCAGGATTTTAAAGTATCAATAGATACAGAGTTTACAGAGCTGCATGTGTAGGTATGTCCGTATGGTCTCTCTGCAAGCAAACAAGCACTCAGTTTCCTTGTGCTCATATCTGATGTGTCGGATAGCAGCTGGGCTGGAGCTCATGTGGTAAATCCTGCTGAGAGCTCAGTCCTGCTTACTGCAGCTACTTTAAATGTCCTGCCATTTCGGAATGGCAGATTAAGGACAGCTCTGCCTGCTAGACACTCTGCAGACCCTGCAGTAAGGCAGTTCACTGCCACTCCATAATGGACTGGGATCAGAATTGTATATCACTTGGGAAAAGATGAAAACTTTTTCAAAGACCTCAGATGATTTTTTTTTTGTCTAGATAAGTGGTACATACTCTTTTGGACCCATTTTTCAAAAGTATGCTTTTATAGACTGAGATAAGGTCAAATAAGTAGAACTTGAAGGGATATAAAAGTGAAAATTAAGAGGGACGGATTAAAGGAAACAGTGTATGTTTTATCATAGGTACTTATGTTTCTTTTATTTTAAAAAAAAAAAGCCCTCATACACTTCTTAGGGATTTTTTTATGGCATCAAATGTATGGTTAAAATATTGCTCCAGCACAAGTAGTTCTGCTCTGAGTTCTCACATTGTTGTCGCTGAACATGTTCAAGGATGTGATAGTTTTGAATATATTTGCCTACAGTTTGTTTTAGAATACTTCCGTAGTTAAACATGCTGAGACACTTGCAGTTTGAAGCTGCTCTGCTGTTCTCCATTTGATGGGGAGCTTTTTCCTGGTATTTACTGTAAGGGAAGAGCAGACGTTTATCCACAAAGTGTTTTGGTATGGGACTTAAAAGACAAAAACTTCCATCTGTTTGGAAAAAACATGCTTGTATTGCTTCTGAGTGGGTTTTTTTTTTTGTTTGTTTTGTTCCAAGACTGAGTGACTGTTAACAAAGAATTAGTTGACTACAGACCATAAAGAAATTTCAATAAGCTGCTTCAGAGAGTTTTTTTTTTTCTTTAAGTATTCAAACCAAGCAAGTACTTTTTCCCAAACTTATAAAAATAGAAAACCAAAAATCAAATGTGTGATTCCCACCTCTCTTATTCTATCCCTAAGGAAGAGACAGCCTCTTTTCCCTTCACACATCCACTCCCAACCTAAACAAACATATTTTTACTTGTAGCAACTGAATTACTTGTGGTATGGACTTATGCTAAGGAACAGTTCAGTGAAGTATAGGAGAGCCACCAGGACACAGTCCAGCATAGCTGTTTCAGTATTCATCTGAGCAGATGAAGAACTGCAAGAATCTGTGCTCTGCGTTAGGGAAAGACTAGGTATGATTTAGGATCCCCAGTTTAGAAGAGATCACTAAGAGATAGGGTATCTGATATATATGTTTAACTTTGTGCTTTCTGTATGAATAATTTCGTTTATAGCCATTTACGTATGGCAGCAGGGAGGCCTTCAGTAGCTTGGGAGTTAAAAGATGTATATGTGTGTTGGAGTGAGCTTCTATTTACAGAGTGGAAACAAACTACTTTTAAACTGTCTTGTCAGCACTATCCGAGAATACTTTTATTAGCCTATGGTTAGAGAATTTTTTGGACTGAGGCAATGAGAGGAACTGAATGTGGCCTTCTGATTTCTCTACAGTTAGGTGATAAATACCATCTTCATAGTTGCACAATGTATTTGCACCAAGTTCATGGACAGTATGTTACTTGTTCTGTTTTGTCCAAGTTGTTTGTTGGTTGGGGTGGCACCAGTCCAGCTTCATTGCTAGAATTCTCATCAAACAAGATGTAGGAATAAAAGAAGAAAAAGGAACAAGCAAGGCAGTGGCATGCCTTAAAGGTTAAGTTATAGATAACTCCTTAAAGAGCCAGTTTTCCTGTGCATTTTATGATGGGACAAGGAGATTAGGGTATGTCAGTGATGAAGAGGGAAAGAGTGAAATGAAGGTTTGAATTTCATCTGCTGGAGTAGAGGTTGCATTTTTCAAAGGTTGGCTTAAGGAAGGAAAAATTACAGCTACTCACGTAATACGTGAAACAGACACACCTTACTTTGGGAGGACACGTGAGATTAATTGGAGCTAACATAAATGCTTTTTTTATCTTTCAACAAGAGGGGACAAAAAAAGGGGTTTTCTTTTTAGGAAGCCTTGGTTTATTTTGTTGAACAAGAATATAAGAATATATAGCTTATTTAGAAAAAAAACAAACAACAAAAGCAAACACCTGTATTGGAATGAGTATTTGGTAAAAGTTTGCTAATACAACTATAAACACACTTAGCAGATGTTTGACTTGTAGGTTGCTCAGTTCTGGGACCTGAGGTACAAATGCATTTTGTAGTGCTGATGAAGTCTTGGATCAGAGCAAAAATATTACCTTGGAGCTGTTCTTAGCAGCTGTTGATGCAGAAAATTTGAAGTGTGGAACTCAGTTTCAGTTCCTTTTTTGGTATTCCCTGAGCTGGAATTGAAGGCATGCTGTCTTGCCCATTCTGCTGCTGTTCGACCCTGCAGTAGCTCTAATCAGTGGCCTGGGAGATGAGCGATTGGCTGGGGAGCAATTTCCCGGAGTACATCTGTGTCAGGCACAGTGAGCTAAAGCAGTCATGTATGCGCAGGCTCTGATCTCTGGGGAGGTTCATTACAGGGTCTCGTACAAGGGCATTCTCTGCTTCTGCACATCAGCATGGAAGAAGCTCGTCAAGGGAAGAAAATGCAACCTGTATGTAAATAGCAGCTGTGTAACGTAATAATGGCTCGAATGTGATTTGTTGCAAGTGGTATTTAGCAGCTGTGGCTCAGAATTGTATGCTACCTTAGAATCACTAGTTGTGGAATAAATTTTTGAAAGATCTGGTGATAGAAGTAGTAGTCTGAGTAGAGATTTCTGTAGTAGGGAAAATATTTGCTGTGTTGTTAGAATTGCTTAATCATAGTAACCAGCTTAATTCAGAAAGAAAGTGTGCTCTTAAAATTGTGACAGTATACTACCAGATTTAGAGAGTGGTTGAGTGTTTTGGATTTGGTTATTTTTTCTTTTGCGTTATTTTGAGTCAGCTTTTCTTAATTTGAAGGTTATTAACTGTGGCTTTGCTTGATTCTGTGCAAGTATAGTAGGGGTGTTTCTGGTAGAGAATCTTGAAATAGCTGGTTAATTGTTCCTTTTTGAAAGAAAAAAAGGCAAGTGAACTTAATGAGCTGTGTAACTGAGGTAAAGCGTTCATGGAGATAACATTTTCTTCAGACTTCAGTGGCACAGATAAAAAACTCCATTTGTGGGGATTTGTGCAGTGAATTTTAGTATTAGTGTTGCAAGCTATTGTTTAGCTGTTGTATGGGTTGTCATTACCATGTAACTGCAGTGCAGTGTGTAACAGGGATTACTACTTTAAAAGTTTCCTGGAAACTGAAATCTATGGGATGGTATTTTCCTAAGGTGCAAAACTCTAAAGATCCTGAATAAAAAAAAAAATAATAAAAAAATAAAAATAAAATAAAATAAAAACCTGAATGGTTTTATGTATGACAACTAAATTTTCTTTCCCCTTGTGTGAGCATAAGAAAGAGCTTGATTTAGATGTGTTAGAGTTCATCAGATTGCAGTGGCCTTTTGTTTGTCAAGGTCTCTGTAGTACAGTGCTCGATTTTTGATTTTCATTGTGGTGCTACTTTCAGCTCTGGGGGTGACTAGTTGTAAACATTATAATGCTTCTACTTTTTTTACCTGTAATTCAGGAATTCACTTAATTGCATTTCAGTGAATGGAGGTATGGATTTTTTTGAATGAAATTTAGTACAGTGATAAAATGCGACTTTGTAAAATAGCTACTATAATATTAGTAACGCAGCTTGATACCTTGTGTTGGATTGGTGACAGTGCTTGCTGAGTTTATGCATGGTGGTGAATTTTCTGGCTTGCAGAATACTCAGGCTGAATTCAAATGGGCTTCTGTTTTTTATCAAATACTCACCTGCACCTTAGTCATAGGAATCAAGACATCCCTTTTTCTTGTGCTTGTTCTAATCCAGTTTTTTGGATGAATTGCTGTGGTGTGCCATGGTTGATAGTCATTCACAATCATGACCAGTCTGTTGTTGGTATTATGTTTCCTTTTCTTTCTGGCTTTTTCTTGCAATTTAATTTCCTCTTGTGATTAACACAAACACTTGGTTTACTGTCCAAAGACGTGTTTAGTTTTTCTGGGATGTGACATGGCTTCTCTTGTATGTTGTGCTGTTCAATGTGACCCTGGCTGGAGTAAGGCCTGCTAGAACTGAGATAAAACTACTTATAAACATTAGATTTCAATGGTGCAAGAAGCAAAACATTAGCGTGTTTAGAACTGCTTTTTTCCTGAAAGGACTTGGGTTTTGTGGTGCTTAAGTAACACATACACATCTTTAGTGCCCTCCACTTACAGTTTTGGAAAATTAAAAGTACAATGAGACTTCTGGAGAGTTTGTTGATATCTTTTGGATATACTTGTCCAGACAAGGTTTGTATAGCTGCTGTGTTTATTGCAAGTCTTCTAGAAGCAGATTGGTCAGATGTATTTAGTAAGGCAAGCTGAGCAGTTAATTAGAGGATTAGTAGGCTAAAAAACCGACTAAGTATCCCTAACCTTTTCTGTTATAGTTATGGTCTTACTGAAATAAGTCTAAGTGTCACACCTTCCTTCGAGGCTCTGAGTGTAGCTTTGTTTAGGAGAGGCAGTCATTTACATGTGAGGATTGTTGTGTAAAATAGGAATTGTATAAGCACAGATAAAATGCACAGGAAAAGGGGGTGTGTGTGGTGGCACCAAAGCCATTGAGCTGAACTAGAGTAATTCCTGTAGTGCTTGAGCAATACTCTCTGCTAAGATAGTAGGGGAAAAAACCCTGGAAAGCAGCTGTTCCTGTGCAAAGGAGGCCATAGAAAATACAACTAAGGGGGAACCCATCAACAGTATGTTTCCTATTTTAAACCTGGCAAGTGTTCTGTTTGTGAATTATTATTAATTGTGCTCTCATCTGTATATATTTAGAGGGGAAGGCCAGCTAAAAATTGTACGATGACAAAATGAGACAGGGCTCATTTATATTTGGTGCATTTTTCCTTGGCTGTTAGGTTGATGTACTTGATTTAGAGCTGGTAGTGTTTCATCACTGGGAACTTCTGACGATTCAGTATTGCTGCATAGAGACTGTGCCCAAAGAACTTACTTCACATGCATCTATAGGACTACTTGTGCAGTTCAACTAAAGTTGAACAGTTTGATAGACTGCCTAATACCTTCACTTACTGTTATTTAGAAAGAACTTTGATTTATTTTTTTGTACCCTGGTTATCCTTCAAGGAGGCAGCAACTAGAGATGTCTGCCCTCCTGCCCACTGTGGGATCATCTTCCCTCTGGTTTAAAAGCAGAATCAGTCTGAAAGAGAAGTAAAACAATATATTCAGAACTTACCAAGTGCTGCTGTTAGTTGTTCCTGCAGGTAAACCACGTCAACAGCCCCTTCTTATTTCTTCACTTTTTACTAAGGCTGCCTGGTGCTGTGTATGGGTAGCACTGGGAGACCTATGGGGTAGACCCGATGCTTGCCTAAAGTAGAGTGATTGTCATTCAACTCTGCATCTAGTGTACAGAGATGGTCTTAACAAGTACACTGTTTTTCTGATTTCTTTTCTTATCCCTTCCACAGTTGCTGTCTCTGGTAGACTTAATCTACTAATTTTGTGGGTCTACAACACTGGTCTTGTCTGTTTTTTACTCCCTGAAGTATTAGTTCTTACAGACTTGCATCTCTAGGAAGTGGAATGGATAGAGAGGGGGTTGTACGTGCATTCTTTAATTGGAGATGTGTTTTATTTACTGACCATATGGAGTATTATGTACAGAAATGCAGACTTCTGAAACAGACTTGGGAAATGCGGCTGTGAAAATGAATAATGAGTTACCCTGCTGTTCTAAATTACCCTGAACAATATATTTCAATACCTATGTAACAAAACAAGTGAGTTGGTTTGTCTATTTTTGAAAGAGGTCTGTTTTAAAATATTTTATAGATGTACACACACATAGCTGGATACATTTGCAAAGTGAGGTTTTGTAGTTCCTCTTTGGTTATCTTTGAGATATGTGGTCAAAATGAAGGTTTTAATTATTTTTATAACCAAACCTTAATTTTTGAAGCAGAGCAGTGTCAACAATCTTACGTTAATTAAAGGAGAGCTGATAATAAAACAAGAGTCCTGCTTTGGCTATGCTTCCTAAGGTCAAGCCACTGTTGACACTGATTCAGTTTGCACTATTGCTGTGGGCCTCTTCTGTTGTGTCCTCTTGCAGACAGCATGTTGATAGATGGTTTGATCCAGCTGAAGTGCTCCTATGTACTTAACTGGTGGTGAAAGAAGGAAGAAAAAAGTGTGAAGGGCAAAATTCACTGTGCACAAATTCTCAATGCTGTTGAGCTTGGTAAATCTAGAGTAGTGTGCTACAAAGGTTTGCCGGTTGGGTCTGTAAGCAGGGTGTGCTTCTGTTTTGAGGGGAATGATTTGTTGGTGCCACATTGCAGCCTATGAGCTAGATTTTGTCTGCCAGATCTCTTGTGCTTACAAAAGTAGACATGTATGCATAGGTTCTTGTGGGAAGGAGGGGGGAACTGCTTTCTCTTCAAGCCAGAGAGACTGGGATACAGTTAGAGTTACAAAGCAGTATATAAGGACCACTGGGATGGTGTAAGCAGTTGTATCAGAATATTATTAAAAGAAGAAGTGTTAAACTGTTGGTCACGAGAGATGTATAAAGGAAAAAAAGTTGATATGAGTACACTCCTTCCTCTTAATGCTGAGTTGGAGTTAGTAAATGGAACACATAAACATTGACCTAGCTAAGTAATGGTCTTAAATGTTGAGCTCAAGTTATTCAAAACATGGTTACTGGATTGCTCATAGATTTCAAAGTTTTACAGTTAGCTGTATCAGCCATTTATGATCACTGTCTGTCACCAGAATGATTTGATTCAACTGTATTTCAAGTACCTTAAAAATGTGCTTCTAGCAAGTTGTCTGTCTTGGAAGTGGTTATTCTGTAATGCACTTTGGCAGCGTGCCTGTCTGAAATCTGTCGTGTATGTGACTGCACAAGGTTAAGTGAGTTGCATGGTGAGAAGTGCTTGCAGAGATGACAGTGGAAACTTGCCTTTGGATTTAATACTCCATGCGTCATATTCGTGCTAGTCCTTGAGACTGCAGCTACCACATACTGCTGGAGGTTGTCAGTTCTGCCAAGCTCAGTGCTTTCTATAAAAATTAATGCAATTTAGGCTTTACTCTTTTTTCAATACTTGTTTTAAAAAACAAGTGCTAATATGGTAGATACCAAAAGTGTACTGTACTAAATGACGACAGATGTTTGAGAAGGTAAATAAGTAGTGTTAACAATGTCTGGTGCTTGTTTTTTTTTGCAAGGGGGAATTACTCTTTTCACACGAACTGAGAAAAGACAGTTCTGAGAAAACTGAGAAAAGAGGAATCAGTCTGCTGGAGCACTGAGTATTTGAAAGTCTTGTCTGATCTATAGCAGTTGAAAAGGGATTTCATTTTCATGCTGAGGAGAGTTAGAAGGCTGAGAAGACAGATTCTAGTTTAGGCAGGCACCTTTAGCTGAATATGAAGGTTTTACTGGAGGTTGTTTCTGCAGTATGTTTATGAGTATCCAGAAATCCGATGTTAGGAAAAAGTACACCTAGTGTATTGTAGTACAAGGTAGTGTATCTTAATACAATGTACTAGGCTTTTTGGTTTTTTTTTCCCTTGAAGTACTCTGGATTTGTTCTGTTTTTATAAATTACCTTCTCCTTTTAAAAAAAAAGTGCAAACCAAAGGTAAAAGCTTAATTTCTCTCTAGGGCACCTTCATTGCTGCTTATGTTGTTTTTTTTTCCCTTCTCAATTGTTCTGTCTTTTGACTGAAAATGAAAGTTACATACATTCTAAATTGGTCTAGGATGTTACTTTAGCTTGTCTACATCAGCTGTATTTGGGCATCTGTGGGATTGTCATGCATAAAGTTTCACATGCAGTGAATGGTAAACTATCCAAGAATACTTGCTTTAAGGTCTCGCTATTCTCTGACTAAAAAAGGGAAGTTGACAAGTTTTCCACAATCCCACTGTTCTTTGTTTACGTAAAAAGTTCAGAAAGTAAATGAGAGAGCTAAAATGGCAACTGTAGAATTTTCCCTCCCTTCAGTGCCTTCAACTGACATGATAGATCATTTATAATTACTGGAAATCTATGCCCTACAGACTTTATTTTTAACCAGGAAAAGGTTATAGTTTGGAATTACTTTATAATGTATTTGAATATTTTTGATTTTTTTTACCTGACCTAAGGCAAAAGTATCTCATACTGGGATTTGCTCTTGGCATCACAGAACAGATATGTTAAAATGATACTTTGTGTTTTTCTGAACAAAGGCTGTAATTGATATGCTTCCTTCGAGTATGATATTTGTGGTTGTTAATGGTTTATTCTTGGAAGAGTCTTTGCATATGTTGAGTACTTTGAAATAGCGATAGAACGGTTTGCAAGGGCATGCATGCCTTCCTGTAATCTAATCTTAAAAGAGATGTTACTTTCACATGATGTGGTTTTTGGAGACTGCTTCTGTATGTATGAGTTTGGCTGAGAATCTCTTTTACTAAAGCAAAGGGTGGTAAAGATTAATAATGTGATAGGGCACACAGCAAATCCAGTTTCAAAATGTTATTGGGAGATAAAAATATTTCCTTATGTGTATATTTTTCACAGTGAGTATGTAGTTTTCTACTGGTATGCAGTTATTTATATCATCTGGATTAAAACTTTCTTCCTTTGTTGCTCAAAAACTGTGTGTTTGGCAAGATTCCAAGTGTCCTAAAAGGACTGCTGGGGATGGGTGTGTTTAGGTTCAGGATTTTTCAGCAGTCTGTGGCTATAACCATGAAGCTAATTGTGGGACAAATTTTGATAGCAGTTTTCCTATTACTATTTTTTTTTCTTCTACTTACATATAAAAAAACCACTTAAGGTAGTTTAGAGGATTTGTAATTCTTCCATCTGCTTCCATTTCTACTTGGAGTTTTATGGTAACATGCATACTGTGTGTATCTGTTTCTGTGAACAGGAGTGTACCACAGTATGCTTGATTTTGGTGTGTAGGAGACAGGAGTATACTATTTTCCCCCATACTCCCCTCCCATCTTATTACCATGACACTTGAAAAATTTCTACCACTTCTTTATTCACAGGTTCTTGGAACATTTTCATAGTCTTGCCCAACATACATTGCCTCAGTTTTAAAAATTGTAGCTCTGTGAAGTGTACAGGGTTTCAATTTTTCTAACCTGCATGCAAAACTCTACTGTCACATTGTCATCTACAGTGCAGCAGTAGTGACAAAGGTTATTGTGTAATGCCTTTCTTGAAAACCCTATTTTCAGGGACACAGCTCAGAATTGACTTGTATTTAGTTTTCAGAGATTTATTCTGCCGTGTCCTACTTTTTTCTCTTGTGTTTTTACTTATTTGCATAGTGGGTGCTTTTTTTTTTTTTTTTTTTTTTGNACCTTTTTTTGGACCTCATCAGAATTTTTTCCCAGCATGTGGTGCTCATCATCTTCATATTCTTTAATCTTCTTTCCTCAATAGTGAAATACTTAGATTTTTTTTTGTGTATATGCACACAATATACTATAATAAAGATATTTTTTGTTAAGATCAAGGAGTTCTGTGTTAAGAAATTTTTTGAGTGGGAGTTGATACAGTATGTTTTAGCTTGTACCTGTTACACACAGGTATGTTTTTTCATCCTTGCCACTTTTCCTGTGAGGTGACAAACTTGTTCTATATATAAAGTAATTGCATAATTCTAAGACCAAAGTTTAGTTGAATGTGAAAACTGTTAGAGTTCCCAGTTCCTGTAACAGAATTAGGCTTCTGTTTTTCCCCCATTAAACCATTATCACAGATCCTCTGTGGATTGGTCTAAATGCATCAGATCAATGTAAATGCTGCTAGAAGCAGTGATCAAACAGATAAAACTTGTGGTGGATCTAGATGTCATACAGCCACAAGAAAAGCCACTTTGGTGAGCTGATCCAATGGAAAACTAAGCAAGTTGTTACAAAAAAGCTAACACCCCTCCCCCAAACAAACAACAAAGAAACCACACCTTTTCTTAAGCGCTTTTTATCTGATTTCATGATGGTTAGGGTACCTAAAGGAAAAAATTGTGTGCCCAAGGGAGCAGAAAGATCAGGGACAGTGATCTTTAGCAGTTAGCCTTGCCCTTATATTTGGATGTAGAATGTTACCCTTAGGCAATTGTTCTTTTGGAGAACCAGCTCTGTCAGGAGGCTGTAATTTGTGAGATGTGAAAAGTGGACTTTATTCTAAGGAATGCAAACACGTGGAGAAAGGCAACTTTAATGTTGTTTTGATGTCAAATCTGAGATGGACTTGAGATCTCTACTACTCAGTTACTTCATTTTTGTCAAGACTGAGCAAAAGGCAGTTTTAAGGTTCGTTTTAGTGATATGCTAACTATGATTAGAAGACATGTTCAGAGATAAACCTATCTCTGTTTCAAATATTGCATGTTATAAGTAGTGTGGTTTCAGTAGTAATGGAAGCTGAAGAGGCCTGCTGGAAACTGCTGCTTTTTAACTTCGTGGGTAAACAAAAAAGTGGATTAGGTTAACAAGCTGGCTGTTGAAACCTGAATGAGGCAGTTATTTTGATATTTCCAGAGCTGTTGCTCTAGGAAAGACCTTAGGTTGGATAACCTAACCTTTTTTGCTACCCCTTTGTTCAAAAAAGCTTCTTATTTGTGCTGGAAAATCTCACACAGGAATTGACTCCTAAAGAGAAAAGCTTGATCTCTCACTATTAACTTCTGTATCTTTTTATGAATTTACCAGTTATTTTATTGGAGTAGATTGATGGCTGTTGAGTAAAAAAGCATAAAAGAATACTGCACTTTTGAAATGTGTGTCCTGATAGTTGATACAATGAAATAAAGAACAGGCTAATTACCATAAAATTTCCTCCTATCTGTGGATTTGCTCTCTTTTTCTTCAATATAGGGTAATGCTTTCTTGAAAAATTGGATGGGTACGTTTTCGGTGACGACATACTATTTCAGAACATATTTAGGAATTTAGGAAAAAAATACTTCTACTTAGTTTTAACTTGTGTCTTGTTTCTTCAGGGTCATGATGAAGAAGCTGTTGTGGATATGGGCAAAATCAGCTCTACTATCAACACAAATTTTGAGAAAGAAGAACTAGAGAGTAAGTTTGTGGTGGTTTTCTGTTTGCTTAACATACATTTTTTGCCTAGGGATAAAAGATGAATTTTCCTTGCTAAAAGGAATGAAAATTTTATGGCTGTCATGAAATTCAGGGAGTAAAACTGGTAAAAGGCAGAGTTGACCTGCCATGTTTTTAGTCTCTGTGCATGCTGGTAAATATCTACTGTTCTAATCTGTCACCAAAAAAAAACCCAAAAACAAAACAAAAACAAAAAAACAAAAAAAACCCAAAACAACCCCAAAAAAAACCAAACAAAATTTATTGAAGCTTTCCAAGGAAAGCTTGCTTCTTAGACTTTGGTTTGAAAAAATTATTCCTGTTAAGTAATTTTCCAGCATGAATGATGTCACGTTCTGCAGAATTAAAAGTCAGGAAACAGGGGTCATGAGGGAGATGTTTGTTTTCTTTTCTGAAAGTTAGGTATCCTTGTGATTGTGGTCATGCACTTCAAATACTGAGTGTAAACAGACATGTAACTGTCCTTCTGGTTCCATAGTAAACTGTATGTTCCACAATCTGCTGTCAGTAGAGCATTATGGTAGTCTTCATTATTTGACTCAGGATTCCACATTTTGCAATAAAAATAGCAATGATTTAGTTTCGTATAGCAGAATGTAAAATTAATCTAAGACATGACTTTTTTTCTTACTTGGAAACAAATTAGTTTGGAATGAGGATTCATGGATGCTATGAATGAACGAGGAAAAGACTAGGGAGATCCAGTGTTAAAATCTTCATTATTTGCCTTTCACATGGAATGCTCTGAAGCTTAACATTTGCAGAATGCTAGAAGGCAGTAGAATCACTGAATTGTACTGACTCTTACTGCTTCAGCACACTGGAAAACCATAATGGCGGCAGTTTCTGGCTGAAAAAGGTTGATTTAGGTTGCTGTCATGTTTTTCTCATACTGTGGTGTAACAAGAGAATCACAGTTTAAAGTGATTGAAGTTGTTTGCTGCTAGTGCAGTCATTGCTACTCTTACTCTGTTCCCTTCATTCTGTTACTGTTTTCTGTCTTATGCTAACACTTTTGTTGGCCTGACCTAACTTAGAAGCCCAGCTAAGTGTGTTAAGCCATTGGAAATTTTAACAGTCTGACAAAGGAATATGGTCAACATCTCGGCTGTTGAGCACCCGAAATGCCACACAGATGCATGTATGCCAGAACTGAGCTGCGGAAGGAAGTGTAGATGTGACGCTGAGAGATGCAGCAATGGAGGCTGTGACAATGCTGATGTAGATGTGGTTCTGCTGTAGGGAAACCACTGCCTTGGCTGTTTCTGCATTTCAATCTTCAGTGCAGATTTAAGCTGTCTCCTCCTTAATTTCTTTCTCTTGCTTTTCTCTAGAGATGACCCAGAAAAAGCATGTGTATGTTTTGCAGGGAGGCAGGGGTTAAGGGGAAGCAGGCATCCAGCTGGAGTAATCTTCGAGGCAGCAGCCTTAGCAGCTGTAATACCTCGACCACAAAGAATGACATGGGAATGTGCAGCCAGATTGCTTCCCCAGTCTCTTTCAGAGCACATTCTTGTAGAAGTGCTTCAGCTTGTACAACACTGCAGTTAATCAAGATACTGGGTGGGAAGGCAGAGGGGGCTAAGGCTGCTTGGGGCAATTTAAGCACTTGGACCGCTGCTATGGAAAATACCCCTGTCTTACCCTATAGACAAAGAGTAAATTAAAGTGAAATACAGACTGCTGTCCAATGAACAATTGAGGCAATGTAAGTGCTTTTGAAAGGAGGAGCTGAGATCTCACTGTCCTCACCTTGTTCTTAGCCAGGCAGCCTTATCTTTTCTTTCACTCCCTCACTCATTTTGGGGTGGCTCAGTGTTTGTGTCCCAATGCAAGAAGAGGCTGGCTATACAGAAGTTTAACAAATAACTAATAAGAAGTATCTGACAAGAAAAATGTTTTCTAGTAGGATTATCACATATGTGAAGCTGTGTATAAGGCACATGTTTTCACACATAAATAGGAATTATTCTTGGTGTCCACATATATTTTTTTAGTGTCTTGTATATTTGTAAGAATTAAATTTTTTATTGGTAGAATGGGGCAAGGGAGGGGCAGCATATCATTTGACTCTTATCAAAGTGAAAACTGTTACAAAGTAAGAACAAAATGTTTTTTCTTTCCTTTATGGAAGAGAAAAAGATGTGTGATTGTTCGACTCATATAGTTACCTTCTCAGAGATTCTTCAAATGCAGGGTGTTTTAGAGGATAAATTTGTGTGAACTTACAACTCTGTTAATTATTTATAAGCTATTATGGTGAAAATAGGTATGTGGAATTTTTTGGTTTTATTTTTCATTCTGATATTAAAATCCTACAAGGGGAGAAATGGAATTGTTGGCTGCAAGCAGTAAAACAATTCCAACTAGCATTATTTTTCATTTCTGATACAGACATTTTCTTGTAGGCTTGGGAAGCCCTGTACCTAGAGCATTGGGCACTGGAAGTGTTTTAAGACTTTTAAATATTTCAGTCTAGTCTTTCAATATGTGCTTCTGGTGACTTGAAAAGGAGTTCTGGGAATTTTGAACACTTTACAGAAGTGTGCATTGATGTATTTTCAAGGAGAGTCAGCAAGCAGTGAAGTGAGTTCAGCTCTGGTGTGAAGTATCACACCTTTTAGAGCCCACATGGAGAGGTGATACTTAACCTCTTTAAAGCATTTGCAAACTAATGTTGATAGGTTTGATACAGTAGAAGGCATAGTTTTGCTATTAATACTAAAGGGAAGGTTTCTTGGTGTTGTCAGTATTGGATACTTGTATTTTCTGGAAATTTTATGATGAAGTATTAGTGGAAAGAGCAACAAATGCTAAAGGGGAAAATAGATCTTGGACTTGGAGCTTCTCAAACTCTGCATTCTATTTATGGTGGCTGGCAGAGTGTGGTACCTGTCTGGAGTGACAGTGTTTAGGTTAGAAAGGTTAGGCACAGGCTGCTTGTTTCGTAACACTCTTCCCATAAAAGAGGAATAGTTAGAGATGGTAAACTGCAATTGTGGGCAGACTGTGTGTGTACTAAATAAAGGTACTGCAATTTACTGTAGCTGTGAGGCCTTATTTTGAATTAAGAAATGTCAGTTTACAGAAGAGCTAGAAAGGGGAATAACATCTTAAAATAACCTTTTTAAGAGCACCTAATGTTCTTAACTTGATGCCAGGCTCTTTGAGCTACAGTGAATGAGAGTAATAACAAAGTAAGGCAGGAGTTGGAAGTAAGGCAAGAATATTAATGGCAGAGGTATTTCATATGATCATGTAAAAGGTATTTTGTTAAATGACGTTTAAGGAAAACTTTCTTTAACTTGGGTTAAGATGTCTGGCTTGATACTACCAGGATGCGTCTCTTAAAATGTGTAGCTAGTTTTCAACCTTGATTTGAGGATACTTTTACTAGATACAGTTTAAGGCAAAAGGATACATTCTGTTACTCCTAGCCAGCATAGCAAAGATAAGGAGTTTACACATAGCAGAGGTTTAGTTCCTGAAACAATCTTGAGGTCAGGAATGTGTCTCTTGGTAGGCTAGTTTTCTGTGGCATGAATCCAAGCACCAGCTTTCAAGAGTTAAGATGGTTTAATAGCTATCTACTCTCACATCCTGTGGCAGGTGTAAGTAATGTTTACATTTTAAGTGACCCTATTATCTCTTACAACTTGATTTAAGAAAAGAACTGTGGTTTTCACTGAATTTTAGTTGACAAGGACAGGTAATCAAATAATACTGTGTTTTTTCTTCCCTTAGATGAATATTGTGCATCTAAGTAGAAAATTTGCCATACAAGTGTTTTGCAATTTGAAGCTTTTTATAAGTGTTTGTCGTAAACTGTGTCCTAATGTTTTTTTTCCAAACTTCTTTTTATTTAAGAGAATAATATGTAATGTTTTTCTTCCAACTGCATCAGAAATTTTATAAAAAGACAGCTAACTGCTAACTATAATAGTTTTATAATCTGAAACACACATAAAATTATTATTTAAGTAATATGGTCATGAAACTGAAGTTCTACCGGACAGCACGAACCAAAACTTAAAACTTGCAGAAAACTTGATAGTCCCAGATCACTCAAATAAAGAATTTTTGAGATGAGGCAGAAGAGACTGCTTGATTCTGTAGCCCATTACTTCTTGATGACTTTTTGTAACCTTTACCTTTTTTAATCCCTTAAAAATCAGTTGTTCCAAAAATTGACTAAACTTCTTGTGCCTTGTTGGATATTAGACCTTTTTCTGAATGGATGATTTCTGTATTTACAGTTCACTGAAAGCTAGTATTTTGTAGCAGTTTAAGGTTTTAAAGTGTGAATTTACCTTTTTTAAATTTACAAAATAAGAAATAGAAAAAGGAGAGAGTTTTTTCTCAGGAATGGATAACAGTTCTATGAAGCAAGATTCCCTCTGTAATGTTTTTCATGTAGATGCATTTGGCAAACCTATCCATTTAAGCACTTGTACAAGAGAAGGGTGTGATCAAATGTGTAGTGACAATGTATTCGTGACCCATTGATGAAGTCAGAAAATTTTCACGTCAAAAGTTTCTTGTGAAATACTTTACAAGAACAGTGTTAATAATGTGGAAGCCTTGTGTCTTTACCAGGGGGATGGGAACTGATTATCTTTAAGATCTGTTGCAACCCAAACTGTTTTGTGGTTTTATATTGTGTTTAGTGGGCAAAGGGCTAGTCTTGAATGTTGATGGGACTTCCAATTGAATTGCTTGTTTCTAGGTTTTCTCTCCTACAACAGAAACAACACTTTGAAATGACCTTGTGTGTGTATCCTTTCTCCTGAGCTCTGCTGCAGAGACAGGCTGGACCAGGGATCCTGAGCTCAGATAAAGCATGGGGCCCAGCTCTGGTCTGGCTTGGTTGTGCAGTGCAGGGACAGCTTGTCCTCCCTCCCATGGGTACCAAGGGCTGGCTCCTTTCCCAGGTGAGGAAGATCAGTGCTGGCACTGAGCCACAGGTGGAATGCTAGAATGAATCCCTGTGTGGCACTGCCACCCGGCACTAAGCTTTTCCTATTGCTGTTCCTATCTGCATGTCAAGAAGGCTGATAATGCCTTCTTGAATGTCATTGATTGTGTCTAATAGAAGTATTCAGTGCATTTTTCTCTATGACTGCCCCTATGAACTCATTTGGTTTTAAGTCAGAAAAAAAATTACTTCTGTGTAGTGAAAAATCTGGCATTTATTGTTTTTGTCAGCATAATATGCCAATCTTTGTCATATAGTGAGAAAACACTCGTCCTGAACTGCGCTAACTGTGTTTTGGGATTGTGCTTCTAAGTTTTATCAGTTCAAGTATAAAGAGTGTATTCTTAGATAGACCTAATTGCTAGGAGCAGCTGGAGATTTCAGAATACAGCCCAGGATGTGTAATGGATTCTAAAATATGTTGTATTGTGTAGAACCTTTGGGTTCCAATCATGGCATGCAGCTATCCCTTGAAAGAATTTACTTCTTTTTACAGGTTTGGTTAGAAAGTTTTATCTCAAATGTTTAATTCTGAGAGCAAGAGATAGCTTTTGTTAAATAGTTCCTTTAACAAGAAGAATCCTTTGTAATTAAGGACTTCCTAGTAGTCAATTCATACATGGAAAACCAAGATCATATTAAATTATTTTATATTCACTTATGATAATTTGACTGTTTCTTGGGAATGTGCATGAGAAGTTTATAAAATAAGAGAAAAATGCTGTTTGTTCTGAAATACTTAGTTTCTTTCTTATGCCAGGGACTTCACTATCAGTACTAACTTGTGCATTTAATTGCATCCTTCAAAAATAGGGCATTACTTTTAATTAGAAAATTAGCATAGCAGAAGTATTTTTTGTGAATTCGTGACTTGAGTGATTTTTCCATTATAAATACGATAGTGAGTGTGTGCGTGTAGAAGCATCATTCTTGTTCCTTAAGCTTTACGAGAGCGAAGAATATTTGGAGAAGTCCTATGGGCAGTCAAATTTTTATGGGCAAGAAAAGACACTTTTGTTCTTACTCTTACTTCTTCCATCCACCTATTTTTTCCCATTTGTGTGCTTCTACCTTCAGAGCAGTCTTGTGACTGAAAAGGTAACAAGAAATTATGCTTGTAGATTGCACTGAGCTTATTTTTGTGCATACAAGTATTCTCTGTGATGTAAGGGAAATTAATACCAAGGAATGAGATGCTGTGTTTCCTACTAGGGTAATGCATTTGGAGATGCGAGTTAAGACATCAAACAGCTGGATTTCTTCCCTGTTTTATGATCTCAGGGAGTGGATTAGGATCTCTCCTGCAGATACTCCAGTTTTTCCATACTCGAATGCTCCATGCCAGGATGAGATAGATTATGGCATTATTCGATTAAAATAGGCTTCTGTATAAACTAAATTATCCATCCTCAGATTATTATTTTAAGATTTTCAGAAAAAATAGTAATTCTTCAGTTTTAGTCTTCAGCAGACTTGAGAGCTTATTGAGAAGATGGGGTCACACTGATGCATTGTGAAAGGGTGAGTGGGATCACGGATAAGATGCTGTATTGGAAGTGATAGTTGGATATTAGGATATATTTTTTTCAGGTAGTATGTTGCTGTAGGTTCTAGATAGGCTATAGAAGATATATCCTTAAAAATACTAAAAGGATGGCTGTCATCCTAACTAAATTGATGAAAACCATGGCTTCAGCTTTGAAGTTGGCTATACTTTGAGCAGGATTGGACCCAGTAGCTCACCTCCAGGTGGTCCTTACATCCATCGTTAATATATGATTACTCTTAATTCAAATTTCTAAGTAACAGGATTTGAGAATCCACATAGATATTAACTTGATGTTCTTTGCTTTTCCTTAAGATGGAGAACAACGTCCGTCTTGCTATGAAGCTTAAAAGACATATAGCCACAGAAAAGAGAAGGTTCTGTGTGGAATTGTATTTAAAGCCTAGTGACATCAGGGCATTTTTGTTGATCTCTGTCAGGCTTCAGAAGTCTGTTATTACAATTTTCATAGGAGCTCTGGGGAGAAATCCAGAAACATAGAGCATTTTCTTTTCTGTAAATGGTATAGGACTTTACCCAAATTGTCTTTTGGAGTGAGAGCAACCATGTGATTGGAGATCAGCCATGTGATGGAGACACGTTTCAAGTTCCTAACATTTAAGTTTGTTTCATATCGATAAAGGCCTTAAGTAGTAAATACTCTCAGTGGATTTGAACAGCTAAGCTTGGATAAAGTCATGTTGGATTAAAATGAGCAATCATCTCTTGAGCTTTGTATTACTAAATTTAGTATTGAGCAGTCTACTAATTCTATTGATTATTGGTTTATAGTAATTCTGTAAGAAGCTTTGTTTGAAAGTGGTACTCTGCTACAGACATTTACGTGAATAAAGCTTTGAAGGTCACATAATGTACCTTTTGAACTTTTAAACACAATATTCAAGTAGAGGTTGTGTCTCCTTTAAAAATAACACCCAGTGCTAGAAACTTGAATCCCAGCCTTTTTAGAGTTAAATTTCTTTCCATTGCTTTCACTGATGAGATATTAATTTTATATTAATTGCTTTTCTTGAAGGTCTGGTTTTTGATTTTGTTTAGGTTTGGTTTTTGTCCAGACTGAAGGATATCATTGTTTTACCCAATTCATTGGGAATGAAGGGAAAAAAATGGCCATTTTTAAATTTAATTTTGCTTTTCCTCATAAATTTATAAGTCAATCTTTATCTGTCCATCTACAAACTCCTATCTGAATAATGAAACTTAAGGAAACAGGCCTACTCAGTGTAGCTATCTTATTGTTAGAAAGCTTCTCAGTGCTTTGCCTTACTGTGTTAGAATCAAAGTTAAGCTTGTCCAATTTTAATTGTGTAGTTTTGTTCTACCTTTGGAGATGAACAGGCCTGTAACATGTTTTTTGGTAATCATGGCAGTATACTCAACAGCAGTAGTTTTAGATTTTCTAGACAGTAGTTAAAAAGTCTTCATGACTTTTTGTGATACCAGAATGAAGGTGCCTTTTCCTAACGAACAGTCAGGTGCATTCATAAGCTGCTGTTTGCTGTAGGTAAATTTTTCTTGGTTTTATTGTACTGCCACCGCCACTGCTTGCTCTGAAAAATATTTCAGAGGCTCTTTGTCAACATCAGGTTTTTTCTTAAAGTTATTCTGATAGAATTGCATTGGATTTGCTTTATAAATGCTGAAAATCATTTGGTCATTGATATGTCATATTAGTCCCAAAATACCATTGCAGATGTCTGAACACTTTGCATGTGCAGAAGTGGTTTGGGGAAGGTATTCTTGGTTTACATTTGCCTGCAAGACCATGTCTGCGTGATGAAATAGTCTCATGGTAGTCACCTGTGGGCAGTGTGGGCTGAAGGGCAGGATAATAGCCCATGGCTAGACCGTTCGCTGTCTCTGTGAGACCCTCGTTTGTTTGGGTAGTGAGAAGGTGTTTTCTTTAAATCTTCCTTTTGGAGTTGAACAGCAATATCAAATGTTTCAGGTTGTGGACTGACAGTCTGGGTTACTTACTTGGCAGTGCCTACTTGATATGTTTGAGGCAGCTCCGATGCACCTGGATATGATTCTGTGGTTCTGTGATAGTAAAAGCCATTTGCTGTGGACACAGGTTGTTTAAAAACATCTTCTGTTTGTTGCTTACTTCAGCCCAGTTTTCCATAGCTTTTACCTATGTCTTTGCAGCATATCTGCTCTCCTCTAAACGTTTCTACTTGAAAAAAAAATCTGTCTCAGTGCAATTAAGTAAAAGGAGATAGACTCCTCATTTGCTTGTTCCACCTTTTCTCCGTGCAGCAAAATGGTCTTTGACTATGGAAGTGGTCACGCTATTACAAATGCCAGTTTTTGCAATAGCAAGATGTATTGGAAAATCTGTGAGGGATTTTTGTCTCAAATTAGTGGAAACAGCAAGAGACCAAAATGTGGAAGTCCTTATTTCTCAGGGAGTAAAATCCTGACCAATTTCAGATTCCCATAAGGTTGGTGGTTTGTTTTTGTTTGTTTTTATTTGTTTTTTGGTTTTTTTTTTGGTGCAGTGATCAAAACACATGGTTAAAACAGTCTTATTAACAATATTTAAAGCAAGCAGTTATATAAAATGGTCTAGAGTTTCTATTCTAGGAAGAAATAGTTCCTGCAAAGAATCCAACACTTTGGCAAGAAATAGAACTGTTCAAGTGTATATATAAACTGTAGCTTGATACTTGCTAATTGAATATACAAAATAAAACATAAACCCTAACAGGCATAGTGACAGCATTTGCAGTGAGTGATGTCTCACTCAGTTGAAGCTTTGAGTGGGATGTGGTGAGTAATGCAGTTATTTTTGAGCCTCATACTTTTGCTTTCCCTATGCATAAGATTATTGTATCATGATGGTGTCAGCAACATGACCATTGTTAATGATGCCCCCTGATCATATTATGTACCAAGTGCAGTCATTTATAGGTGTCACATTGGCATTAATTTCTCTGGGAATTGCATTATTCATAGCAGTCATGGAGGTCAGAGGTTAGGATGCTGGGCAGGGGCTGTCTATTGTTGTTGGAAGAAACTCACAAAAGACAAGTCTCTATAAATAGGACTGATGAGTGCTTTGAGAAATTAATCTTTTTTCCACTCTTACATGGAAACAAATAGCTTTTAATATGCTTAATTTCAGATTTGGTCATAGTGCCAGTCAGTTGACTCTAATTAAACTAGTGTTGGAAGTGTGTCAAGAATTGGGTCTTGTTATGTGAAAAGGAATCTTTGGCCAAATTAATTAAATGTTGAACTTACTTGTATAAATAATGATTTTTGCTTATATTTTTAGTCAATGTAGCACTGTAAAAATACACAAAACTTCTGTAAAGCAGTGTCTTTTTGGGCTTAAGGATTCTTTTTTTGGGAAATAAGCTTGACGTCTTATCACTTTTTGTTTCTTTAAAGCTCTATAATCACAAGGAATTTTCAATGTCTTTAATGTATGTGTGCTAGGCACACACATATATATGTATGTATATGTAGTCACAATTTCTAGGGCTCGCCTGCATAATGTAAATTTGCTGAATTTGCATCTGTCTAAGAGCTGGACGACCACTTCCTTTTACTTTGTTTTATGTCAGGCTTCTGTAATAACTCTTCAACACTATGAAACAGAGTATTTAGTGTTGTAGTTAATTTGTGTCTTCCTGTGATTGTTTGTTTAAATAGGAATTGAAAAGCCTATTGTATATGCTATCTCCAATACAGGAGACATGGTAGTAATATTTTCATAACAGTCAGTTGATTGATACCTTTTGATAAGATGTTTATGCTAGTATTGTCTTGATGTGAAAGGTCAAAGGAAAAGCAAGATGTTGAAAGTAAATGTCTGAAAGAGCAGTATGTATTAATTTGAAGATGTACTCCTAAATTTTTTAAAATGTTCTAGAATAGAAAAAAACCCACCTCAACATCTCTGGAAGTTATTTGAAGTGTTGGATATACACTTCAAAACAGAAGTTCATTTTATGTTCCTGATACTTAAATTAATGGTGTAATTGAACATCAGTTTCACCCTGATGTGTTGTTTGCCACTTGAGGAAATATTGGCAACTCTTTCAAGGACAGAAAACTACTTTTAGACTCTAAATGGAAGGCAATTTCTTGACAAAGCTAATAAGCTGAATCAGAAGATTATTTTGCCATTCTTACAACTGTCTTGATATGAATCCCTGCAAAAAAAGAGGACTATCATGTAATTTCTCTGCCTTGGCCTCGTGTTTATCAAGTTGCTTCTTTCAGTGTTACAGGTCAAGCTTATACTTCTGAATTATTTGTTTCACAATTGAATTCTTAAACTGAATAAGAATATGATCAGTTTATCAGAGAAATGAGTCTAGCACTAGTTCCTTGACACCCTGGAAGGAGGGAAAGGAAATGGTCATATTAGTTCACTAAAGGTAATCTTGTCAAGTGCTTTTGGATTTCTATCTCTTAAATTCCTTGTCTTTAGATACTAAATTTGGGCAGTATGTAATTTTTTGTTTACTTGTGTCCTTTTAAACTTTCTTGAAAAGGCCACAGAGCTGTGTATATTGGAGTTCACGTCCCACTTGGAAAGTCAGGCCGTCGGCGGCATAGACATCGTGGGCACAGGCACCACAGAAGAAAAAAAGAAAAAGAAACTGATAGAGAGGATGGCCGAGAATCTCCATCATATGGTGAGAAGTTTGTTGTACATGTTCTTCATGCCTCCTGAAAATAAACTTGTGGTAGCTACTCCGTGCTTAAATGTTTGTTCTGTGCTATTTCTTTTATTCTTGCTGTAATTAATGTCTTTTTGTGTACAATCAGACAAGGATTTTGTGGTTCTGTTTTATCTAAGTTAGAAGCTATTGGACTTGGTCCATCTGTCTGCATGAATGTTCAGCAGCCTGCACTGAATTGGTTAGACTAGAGCTTTGTAATGCTCTCCTGTAGCATGAAAATCTGTGTTGTTTAAATTAGACACCTTTTTTCAGATTGTGTAGTCGTGTATGCTTCTTCCTCTGATTTTTGAAACTAAGCATGTAGCTGTGAAAAGCAGCATTTGCCATGGTAATTTGATCAATGATCTTATTTTATTTAAATATCTACTTCAGCCTTCCTGCTGTCTGTTAGTAAAGGAATTGTACTGCTTCATAAGTTTTTGGTTTGGATCACGAACTGCCCCCTACCCCAAACCTATTATCCTCAAGATATGACAGTTTTGTCATATCATTCTCTGAAATGAAATTATTTATCAGTATGCTTAGCAGTTTTTCTTCAAGACCCTAAGTCTACTTTTATTCCTGACTGCCATGAACGGACAAATTATGGTGCAGTGTTTGAATTTAAGTTTGGACACCATGCTGTTCACTATTACCTTTGAATGACTAGCACCATGTTCTACGTGAGGCCAGTACCTGAAACAAAGGAGTTTTCAAATGGAAATGCTTTGACAAATCTCCTTTGACCATTCTCCTACAGTTCTTGGTTTCAACCATCTTCAAGGCTTCCTGTCCCAAATACAAATTATTATGAAATATATGTTTGTAGAATCTTGCTGTAAGGTTTTGAAGAAACAAGTGATTTTAAGTTGATAGAAATTCGCTTCTCTGTTCTGGTTGTTTCTGTATACTCCATATACAGGGTTTGGCAGGATTTTGGGATATTTTGGTTTTTGAGATGGAAACAATCTGCTACGGACCTTAACTGAAAATGAATGTTGTTTGCATTCAAGAGCACATTTCAGAATTATGCTACTGGATGATGGTATATACCAGAACAAGAATGCTAGAGCAAAACTCAGTTTGAAATGCACTTTGTTAGTAATTCAGATCTTGTATTTAAATCTAAAAGACCATCTTCCTTCTGCAGTAGAAGCCTACAATTTCATAGATATGTGTATTCATATCTAACAGCCGTGAGAGTGATGTTTCAGTGAACAAAGTTAAGAGTTTTAAAATATGAGAAAATTAAAAAAAAAAAATTAAAATTGAGATTTACCTAGATTTTCTGTCTCTGACCTTCCTTGAGATAACATTGCAATTAATATATTATTGAACCCTTATAAGATGAAAATTCACTTGAGTTGAAACAAAATCTTTGTATAAGTATTAAAAGTATCTCTAAAATCTTGTGGTTTAATTGCTGTTTTTTTAAACTTTTGCTTGTATTAATTGAAATCCAGTACTTACTTGATCAATAAGGATAGTTTAATTTTCTAGCAAGTTTTTGAGCCTGTTCCGCTAGGCATTATACTATGAGAAATTAAAATATTTTCTGGACACTTCAGCTACCTAGTTTTCTACTTTCCTATGCTAATTTATATGTAGTGCTCCAACCATGCAATGAAAAGATTTTATCCTACATAAATAGCAACAGACCACAGAAATATCTGCTGCTCTAACACTGAGCGCCTGGCTACTCACTGATGACTCTTGAACTACTGCTTGAGTAGCTAATCTGTAAGTAAAGCTGTTTGTTTCAGCTTTTACTTCTTTAGTGTCTTAGGTCATGATGGCATTAATTATTTTGTTCTCAAAATGGAAACAAGGTTTCTAGTGTTTTAGTGTATTAATTTCTACTTTTTTTTAACCAAATTTGCTATTAATGTTAATTTTCATATTGGCAATCTGTAGATGAGGCAAAAGTAGTTGATTAATTTTCATAAATACGGATTTCCAAGTGTTATTTTCAGAAACAGTGCAAAACTTTCAGAGAGCCTTTTTTTTAATGACATGTATATGTTTCTTTTGTTCCTCTTACCTCTTAAAGAGATTGTCCTGCATATTTCTAGTTGAGGACAGGAGATTTTAGTGTTATGTAGTGTTTCTTGTTTCATAGAAATATGAATACTTCTAATTATTCAGTTTCTCCTTTTCTTCAGACACACCATCCCAACGAGTGCAGTTTATCTTGGGTACTGAAGATGATGATGAACACATTCCTCATGATCTCTTCACTGAAATGGATGAACTTTGCTTTAGGGATGGAGAAGAATATGAATGGAGAGAAACTGCTAGGTATGTTTGGAGTAGATTTTTCAAGGTATATCTTATAGTAATTTTATTTCAAAGAATTGCAAAGCATATTTGGCTTAGAATCTTCACTCTCTATAGGAGTTGTTTACTCAATTCATACTCAGCAAACCAAAACTTTAATTCGTCTTGTCCAATTCTGAAAGAATCAATATTGTTTTCAAAAGACCCTCAGTCTTTCTGGTGATGTGTTATTTTCCATAAAACTGATCATACAAAACATTT
Organism: Rhabdornis inornatus; assembly: GCA_013397075.1. Classification (NCBI taxonomy): domain Eukaryota; kingdom Metazoa; phylum Chordata; class Aves; order Passeriformes; family Rhabdornithidae; genus Rhabdornis; species Rhabdornis inornatus. The sequence continues at coordinate 6,343,872 of VWZS01007271.1, forward strand.
TGAAAGGTAGGAGTAGGCCAAGTTGTAAATACGAGTGTTCATCCATAGGGTGTGGTATTTGCTATCTCAGAAATCTCTTTAGTATATTATTGCCAGTATATTAGTATTTTTTTCCCTCAAATGTAAAGAAAATCAGGTAGTATGTTTTTTTGTGGGTAGTATCTGGTCAGTTTGTAGCAAATTGCATGCCTGAATGTTACAGGATGCCATGATTGTTTTTTACCCTTACTGGTGTAGTCACTTCCTTCTGTGTATACGTTGTGATGAATTCTTCTGCATTCAGTACTTCCAGCTACTTTTGTTGCATGTTAACTTCTGTAAAAACTCAATTTGCTTACTGCCTGTGAGTGGGAATCAAGATCAGTTTATAGTTTCGCAAGTCAGTATTGCCTAGGTCTTAAATGTCTCACTTAGCAGCCTTAGGAGACTTGAACATGCTATATGGTATGTTTCAGACAGCTTTCTAATCCTAAAGTACTACTGAAATCAAGATGCAAATCAGGTGATAAGGCAGACTACCGTATTATTCACAAGAACATGTGGATAGAGAGGTATTGGTCAAGCCCATAGAAACAAAATGGGTAAAAACGAAAACAGTTGAGTGTGGTTATTAAGGCCTGATAAAAATGTTAATCAGTTGCGCTGTCTGAGAAAATGAAAGCTGGTATGATTTCATGGGATTTTCTGTTATGTGTCATGCCTAAGCCGCATGGAAGAATGGGATCGCTTGCAAATTTTCCTTCCAAGAGAAATATAAATGTGTATATGTGAATGCATTTCAGGTGGCTGAAGTTTGAAGAGGATGTTGAAGATGGCGGTGATCGATGGAGCAAGCCTTATGTAGCAACTCTGTCTCTGCACAGTCTCTTTGAACTGCGGAGCTGTATTCTTAATGGGACGGTCATGTTGGACATGAGAGCAAACACACTTGATGAGATAGCAGGTTGCAGCAAAAATTTTTAAAAATATTTTATTCCTAAATTTTGATCTATAACTTGAGGTGTTTTGGTAATGTGTATTTTTTGAAAATACTGTGTTGAAGAAGCAGGTGTGTGCATACTTGCTGCACTTTTCTTGATCTGGTTGAGAGGAGCTGGTCCTACAAACTTCACTTACAAAAAGCAGAACTGGATGAGTAGGAGCTCCTTAGTATGTGTTTTAGGATGAGGCCCAGAACTTGCCTTTATGTTCTAATCCCTTAATGTGTTCTCTGTCTTTGTTTCTACAGATGAGTTGTAAATATCTGCCAGAACATTTTAGGAGTTATTTGTGCACTTTAGTACCATAATTACTAATCATATTTTGGCTGATGTTAACTTGATGCCATTAGTGCAGTTGATTGTTGCACATCTGCTATTTTTTTCACCTTTATAAGAGGTGAGCAGAAATAAATTTTATACATGTTGTGTGACCTACTGTGTTGAGTGTCCTCACTAATCACATGGTCATTTTGGATACTATACAGGCAACTTTGAAGACTTTCATATATATATGTGTATAAAAAACATATAGATACATGCCCATATATATACATTATATATGTCTGCTTGCTCTAAATGCCTTTGAATTAGTTCTACATAATTTTCCTGGTATCTCTTGCTACAGGTACCACACAGTGGAGTGCCTTCTCAGGAATCATATTAGACTTAGGGTTGACCAACATGTGCGTGAAGGACAAGGTGTTTTGGCCTTAAAAACTTTGGCAGTACTTGAAATGTTCTCTTGTTTTGAAATCCTTGAAATTCACTCGGGAAATTGGTATTCCCTTCCTATTTTTCTGATTTACTGAGCAAGAGTGTTCAATACATCATTTGTAAATGTAATGTTTCGGTTTATAATTTTATTTTTAGTAATTGAATTTATCGATAATCTTTATACATAAGGAAACTAGTTGCTTACTTCTGTGTAACCAGCACTCTGAGTAGCGGGTATGTTAATTGGAACTAGGATGCCTTAAGAGATTGTGTGAATTTGTTTCAAGTTAGTTTTAGGTGCTATTGTGAAGCATGTGGGTTAGCAGTGCTTGGTATACAAATGTGTTGTCTTGTTTCCAGGAGCCAGGAATACCCAGTAGGTAATATTATTTCTTACTCATAACAGGAGAGAGAGGGTGGCAGGTTTCTTTTTGAGAACCTGTAACAAGTGGCTGTGTGTTACCAGTGGTCTCAGAAAGAAGCTGCACTGTACTGACAGACACTTTGCTGCATGCTGTCCTTTTTGTAAGGACAGAGCCCTGCCCTGAGCCCTATCATTTTTCATTGTGAGGAGTTCTATGCAATTTCAGTTTAACAATGCAGTTAAGTCTCGATACATTAGTTGAAACTAGGAAAATATATTTTAAAAATTGTCACGTAGGTTTGTGTTACTTTGTGCAGGTTGAGGTTTTTTATGGATTTATTTTAGTTTTTTTATTATTTAAAAAAAATGGACCGTTAAGAAACCACAGTAGATACTTTCCTTGATAGGTAGGCATTCTTTCCTGGTGTGAGCATACTGGTGAGATGCCCTTTTGAAACTTGATGTTGTTTGACAGATGAGTAGTTAGTTTTAGATGATATACCTAAATTTTGTTTCATACTTCTTTTCTAAAGCATGTAAATCACATGAAGCTCAGTAGAGAGTCTCCGGAGCTTAGAGCATCTGAAGATGACAGAAGTTGTGTAATTCATCTCATTCTATAGCAACTTTCACTTTTATATAGTTGTATATACTTTGAAAAGTAGGGAACACCAGTTTAAGACTGTCATAAGTCTGTTTTCCATTGTTTGTGTACTCACTCCTAGTGTAGGTTTGTTGAGTACAAGAAATACTTTTTTTCAAAGTGAGTTTCCATTGAAAGTTGCAGTAAATGGCTCTGAATTTTAAGGTACTAAGTAATTAATTTCTTGAAATGATGCTTCTAATTAATACTCTCTCTTGGATCTGCATGTTTTGCTTTTCTTATTCTCACATGTGCTTTTTAGTGATGTCTTTGAAAATTTTGTGTGGATTCTTGAAGATGGTTTTGCTAAAGAGAAGACTTTTAGATAGATTTTTATTTTCTTTTATTGTTTGATGCAACTACAGTGCTTGAGTGAGGTGAAAGAGAGATTTGATAGCTACCTATATAATTTTCTTCTTTCTTCCTTTCTTATTATTATGTAGATATGGTTTTGGACAGCATGATTGCCTCTGGCCAGCTGGATGAATCCATAAGAGAGAATGTGAGAGAGGCTCTTCTAAAGAGACACCATCATCAGAACGAGAAAAAATTCAGCAGTCGGATTCCTCTAGTTCGGTCTTTCGCAGATATAGGCAAGAAACATTCTGACCCTCTCTTGCTTGAACGAAATGGTGAGATAAGTTGTAGCATCCAGTTCATACTAACCTGGTAAATGATGTTCTCACTGGGAGATGAAGGAAAGGTCAGCTGATAATAACAGATAAGTGTTTCCTTCTTGGTGAACAAAGAACTAACAATAAGAGTGTGTGTGATGCGTAGCTGTGGATGATATATTTTAATTTACTCAAATATTCTACTTCTGCCTGTATACCGTAGCATGCATTATTATTTTGAAGTATAATAGAAGACCTACATTGATCTCAATGTTTTTTTAGTGTATGCTTAAATAAAAAGTGCAATATTTGAGGAATTTCAGCATCGTGGCAACACTTATATGCGTCAGATAGATCCTACTTGGTTTTTACAGTCTTTGCACAAGAGATTTAGTGATCAAGATTTCAGTGAGGCTGACAATTACTGTGTTTTAACCCAGTGTTGTTATGTTCATTTGACAAGAAGTTTGCTATGCCAGTGGTGAAAGTAGTGCTGTTAGCTAGGATACTGTTTATTTTTATCTTGTTTTGTAGAGAAGGGTCTAACAGAAACCCAAACCCCAAGAAAGGCATTAGCAATGTTCTTAGAAGCTGCACTGTATCTTTTTTTGAACCAGTTCTTGAAAATTTATTCTAGACATCTAGTCCCAAATGCCAAATAGCAATATATACTACAGAGCAGCTTACTTGTATTCTTGTGTTTTTATGGGGCTTCTATTTTCGTCTTTGTTCTTTATTTTCATTTGCCTTGCATTAAGTAAGACACATAGAATTTCAAATGAAATTTTTTACTGTGATGAAAACTTAATTGTGATTTCATGGATCAGTCCTTGAGGTGAACTTCCTTTTCTGTCTCAAAAGATGCCTCATTGCTTAGAATATGTTTCACTTAGTTAAGTGCTTTTTAGAAGCTACATGTGCTGGAGTATTCTCCAGTGAATGCCAAAGCTTGCTGATAGTTTTTGTTAGCCAGTGAATATATGATATATGTTAAATATTTCTCTAATACTTTCAGATTTATTTTTTTAAGAATGTAAAATGCAGCCAATTCATCTAAGAGCATAATGTCTTGTGTAACTCCTGACTTTCATGTTTTGTTCAGCAAACATGAAAATTTCACACACACACACCCACACACACACTTGGTTTTGCCCATCCTTGAACACTTGTATCCCCAGGTATAATTCTGCAAATTTGAGATCTCTTTCTTGGCAGTTACCTTTCATGTATCATTTCAATTTTTTATTCTTAATACTCTTTATAGAAGAGATTATGGGATATATTCTGAAACAGGAAACCAGTATAATATGATAAACTCCTTGTCAGCATATACAGATTTACTTTTCTCTTTCGTATCCTTTGATAACCCTTGAATAAGCTGGTAAACCAAACATGCATATGTGCATATTAGTTCTTAGGCCTCTTGGGGGGAGTGTGTGTTAGGACATCTCACGTTCACGATTTATCACAGGTGTACTTATGGAAGTTAGTTATTACTGTAGTGATTATTATAGGCAAAATCAATCAAATCTGCTCTGTTGGTCCTATTTTCTTTACTGCTCTGCAGTTTTGATATTTTAATAGTTGAGTTTTGAGGCTTTTGTTCTTAAATCAGGTTTGTATCTGTAGGATCCATTCTTCCATTGCTTGGAGGGAGGGGGAATGTATGTGAGCTTTACCTACATCTGCTTTCTGCACCTCCTTCTTGTTAATTATTCTGGGGCTGTTCAACTTATTGGTCTCTGTAGTGCTTGGTATAAATGTGAGAGTAAATGTGTCTAGTTTGCTGTTTCCTTGCTTGATGGCATGGTACATGAAACCAGCATGTTTTGGATTTCAGGGATTGTAGGAGAAGCCATCAGTAATGTTTTCAAGGAGACTGGTCATCCCAGGAAAAGTGTTTGTGGCAAACGGGAGAAATGGTATCACTAAATGTTTTAATGGAAGCACTAATATGACCATAAATAGTCTCTCTTCCTGCTTAAGGAAGAACTGAAATCCATTACAAACTTCAGTCTGAAGGAACCATCACAAGACTGTGTTCTCTTCATATGAAATTAGTGGGACGTGGAAACTAGAGCAACAAAAGTTAACAAGGGATTTTGGAGAAACGTTTAATTTTAGGCATATGGGGCTACTGGTAAGTCACAGCAAGAAGATACGGAGAAGGAAATGTATATCTCATTTTTGTGCCCTCTTCAAAAATAGACATTAGACTACAGCTGCCTGGGAAAATTCTCAGTAAAACATGACTTTTATTGGATGACAGTTGCATTTAACACATTTAGATATGTTTGGCCATGATCACTTTTTAAAAATTAATAATTCTTTGTGTATAATGGATAGTTAACCAGAGTCTTGTGATGTTTTGGTTGCTAATGATTTTTTAGTTTCTTTTTGGATGGATTAACAGCAGCTGCTGTGCAATTTGGAATAAGGAATTCTAAAAAAGTTGAAGAGTCAGTTTCAAGAGATAACATTATTTTATTAACAAATCTTACACTGACTTAAGATATCTTCTCCCTCAGATCTTCAGCATTCTAATTAGTACTCCTTAGTAATTTCTGACTTTCCTAATGCCTGGTATCAGATTTGCTCTTTTATCTTACTTGCATGAGTATGACACTTTGGCCCATAAAGCTTGCAATTTACAGTGTAAATTGTTAATGCATATTTGTATCTGTGTGGGTTTGGTTTGTTTTGTTTTAATTTAATATAATATATCCCTTTTGTAAGCCTCATGGTGTTCCATTTGTTTTATCTCAGGGGAAGGCCTTTCAGCCTCCCGCCACTCTTTGCGAACAGGTCTCTCTGCCTCAAATCTTTCCCTGAGAGGAGACAGCCGTTTGTCGGTTCTTCTCAGTTACCTTCTTCCTTCTTCAAGAGCTGGGACCCCGGCAGCCTCAAGGTGTACAACCCCCGTAAACACCCCTCAAAACACACCACCCTCCAGCCCTACCTGCAGGCTCCCGCCAACCACAAGTGCCCAGCCAAGCCCACTTCAGGGCAAGGAATTGCTGGTGTCACCTGCCAGTGATGCTATTCCTTCAGTAGTAATCCACCCACCTGAGGAGGACTTAGAAGTGCAGGAAAGCCAGGAAAAGAAGACAGAGGAAAATATTGGCAAAACACCAGGCAACTATTGAAATTTAAGCTGTCGATGTGTGATGCTCTCTGCATCTGGATCACTTGCATTGCAATGTTTTTGGCACAAAGAATATGATAACTTTTACCTCTGCCTGCATGATTATTTCTTCTCAGTTGTGACTGTCTTCTTGTTTGGCATTTTTTAACTTTTTAGCTTTTAACTAAAGCCAGCAAAAAATTCTTTAATTAACATTAATTTGTGTAATTAAAAAGGAATATGGTTTTAAAGTCTAATATATAAGCAAAATGTCAAAAATGGTGGCCTTTTCCTTTCACTCACCTACAGTCCATAGCAGGTTTTGCTTTGGTTTTGTCAGTGGTTGAGTTAATGTTTTAAACCAGTGTTTGATATCCTGAGATAGGTACTGCTGAAACCATGGTCAAGTATTACAGGTGAATATGAAGAGAATTAGGAAGAATACAATTATCAGTGGCATTCACAGTTTAGTTGTATCATGAAGCCTTCAAGCAGTTTTATTTTTGCTTTTGTGCTTTTTAAAACCATGACTGTTAAAACCAGCAGTAGTTAACTGATGAAATTGTCAGGTTCAGTTTACCTGCAGCTGTGTCCGGATAGTTCTCCATTAGTGCACTGCTTTAGCTAGCATCAGACACTTCATTAGTGTTTTGTTGTGTTTGGTATGCAAAATTGGAGACAGTAGTTAGGAGCTTGTAATTGTAGGCCAGAGCTCAGCAATTTATTACTTTGTTATCTGCAAAGCTATTCTTCTTTATATGTAAAAAAAGTATATAGGTGTATAGATAAGTTGAAAGAAACTGTTAGAACTTTCCATCCTTTCTTGAAATGTTTTTAGTATAAGTTTCGTAACTTGTGCATTCTGCAATAATACTGTTATACTTGCTTTACTTTTGCAAAATTACCATCTATTTAGAAACTTCACAATTCTTCTTGGCAGATTGTGTTTTTAAGAGGGGATCATCTTTCCTTTTGGTCTTCAGGCTCTTCCTCCCCTGCCCTTTGTTTTGCCAAAATCTAGCTTGTAGGTTTGACTGCTTTAGGCCTGTGTGTGTTGGGAGTGGGGGGACTGATCTCTCTCAGTTCTTCCATCATTTGAGGCTTTGGTTGGTTTCTTTCTCACTTGTTTAATGAATAAGAACACACTGTTATATATAGCAGTGAAAATATGCTGACAGAGAAGAGGCTGTGATTATCTGCCTTTTCACATTGGCAGCCAAGTCACTGAAAAGGAAAGAAACTACGTCATAGTTTCTTATCTTCAGTTGAAGTATAGAGGCCTCATCATGACTTAAATGTGGAAAAGCAAACACAAATCTCTTTTTCTGACTTCCTTATGGGAAATTAAGAGAATTCACATAATGATAATTCTGTCACAGGTCATCTTCCAAATATGCTTAGAAATCAGAAGTAAAATAATAGCTGTCATTTTTTTTCCAGTTCTCATTTCTCTGACAGGAATGACAGCATGCCAGACACAAGATCTTTAAAATCCAGGAGAAGGCAAATAAACGAAGCTCAAGTACATGATGCTATTATTCTCATCACTAATAAGGCTTTCCACTAGAATCTCCAAGTCATGTTCAAATCACTTTTGTTCCTCATGTGGATGTTTCTCTTAAAGAAAAAAATCTGAAAGGGATGATTTCGCAGTTAATCCATAAGTTTTTCCAGAGAATGATAAACACCAAAAACAAAGATATTTTTGTTTTCTGGAGTTTTTCCCCCTTTTCTAGTTCAAGAAATCATCTGACCACAGAAAGACACATTTTTTCCTTAGAGGTGGTTTTGAAGACATTCTCAGACTATGACTTCAGGGCTACAACTGGACCAATCTTGGGAGAAAAGAGTCAAAAGAAAACCCTGACAAGGAAGTCAACTTCCTGGTATTAATTAAGGGAAAAAACTCCAATCTTCCTGGTCCATTCCAGTATAGGTTATGGTCTGCATCACCTCTCTAGTAATTCAGAATATTGCAGTCTGAATACATTTTACACATCTGTATGATTGAGTTTGGTTTGCTTCCTGTGAGCATGAGGAGCTCTGTTAATTTTCTAAGTGGCTTTTTTTTGTTCACATTCCTCTTTCGTTTGCCTTGTGTTATTCAGACATTTATTTTTTAGTTTTCATAAATAGCTGGAAGGTTACTGAACTTAATGTGAGTTAATGTAAAAGGAGGGAAAAGAGACACACCTTTGGTCTACCATTTAATTTTGATCAGCCACTCATCAGTTCATAGTAAGTCAACCAGACAAAGGCTTCTCTTAGTAATGTTTTTTAATTTTGTCATCAGTTGAAGAGCAATATTTGTTTTCCCATCTTTGAACTGTTGAATAATGGATTCCATAGGCAGGGCTGGGAAGTGAGCTGTGTGTGTCACAGCTAAAAATTAACACTCTTAATTCAACTAGCATCACTGAGGTTTCATAATGTCTGTGAGCAACAGCAGAGAAGTCTGTTTTAAGAGGTCTTTTGGTCCACTGATAAATGTACTTTAAAACTGAGCAAAATAACATTTACAACAGCTTTCCTCTTACAGTAATTGCTACCTGAAAATAGTAATTCAGAAAAGTTTGCATATTTGCTCTCTAATAGTAATTTGAACAGTTTTTTTGCATTAGAGCTGCATTGGAATTTATTTTAAAAAATTGATTTTAATTTCTTCAAATACAAATATAGTAAACTTCATATTTAGAAGGTTTACATTACATAATTTTTGCCTTTCTAAATAGAATTATTTTGGAATAGTCATGCTTAGATGTTGAACTCATATTATTCATTATATATTACTCATCTTTTTATATGAAACAGATGTGAGACAAATGTATGTAGTCTTCTTGCTTTCTTTTTTCTGTAGATAATTTAATTAGGTTTTTGTGATCACAGCATTAAGTGTAGTTGGCTAGAAAAAGCACATGATCTTTAGTGAAGGTGTAATTATAAGTACCTTAACTTGAGTTTGTGGGGTTTTATTCCAAGTTACTCAAGACTCACTCCACTGTAGTCTTTTGGAGGAGACAAGTGGTCCATCTGCCTAACTAACATCAGGAAGAGTGCTGTGTTTTTAAGGATCCCCTTAGTAGCTTTTTAACAATGAGTTTCTCTGTCTTACAGTCTGAAAAGTAGTATTAGGTAGTTGTCCTGGAGTTTGCATTTGCTGAACTGGAGAAGAGAATTATTTTATTTTATTAATGTGAGATTGGAATAGAAGTGTTTCACTATTAAAGAAGATAATTCTTTTGTTCAGAATTTCTCTATAAATATCAGACTGATGGATATGTGTAATAAAGTGCAGTCTCATATGGAAATGCTTGCTCAGGTCTGAAAAGCTGTGAGCAGTATTATCTTGTGAGAGCAGCAGTCTGTCCAACTGCAAGGCCAACAGAAAGGAAAGCTATTCACACATGGTTTAGGATCAGACAAATGTTCCTGTGTCAGTGCCAAAACTTGTGAGCCTTCACTGTGACTGATTGGTGAAATTCTGAAGGCAAACCCTTTAGAAGAACCAGTATCACTTTAGCACTGAAATAATAAGTATTTCTGCTAATATGTAGGATCCTTATTCTGTCCTTCTTCACTGTCTCTCCACTTCTTATTCTAGTCTGTGCTTGCTCTTGCTCACAGTGCTTTTCCAGAAAATGCAAAACGATGCATTATGGCTCATCTTTCATCAGTTAAAAACATTTTAAGTTACCTGTATTGCTACAGAGAAGGGGAAAAAGTGAAGAAGTTTATATGTCTAAACTTTTATATTATGCTGGTCTTTTACAACAACTGCTTAATATTTATTGAACTCCTAAGCAGTTAAATACTTTGATCAGGTGATTTTGTTGGTAGTTGGTGATAGGATTCTTGTAAATAATGTAAATCTTGGAGCAGAAGAGTAGAATGTGTTTTTTGTTGTTGGGTTTTTGTTGTTGTTGTTGTTGTTGTGTTTGCACATTGCTTGTGCATATTAGGATTTATGAAGGAAATGACAGCCTAATAACTTGATTTGATTTTTGCTTTAGGAAAAATTACCCACACCACTTACATCCCTTATGAACTGTAAAAATGAAAATTAGTGGTAAAGGCTTGGACCTGCATGTTTTTGTTGATATGATGACTTTTTGGAAGCGTTTTTTCGAAACAAATATGGGGATAATATAGTGAAAAAAAATATAAATATAAATNCCTGCATGTTTTTGTTGATATGATGACTTTTTGGAAGCGTTTTTTCGAAACAAATATGGGGATAATATAGTGAAAAAAAAATATAAATATAAATAAATATACATAAATATATAATGGAAATAAAGTGAATTTGGTCATCATTTGAAATGCTAAAAAAAGGTCAAAATTAAGAAATTATAAACATGGAGGTATGCAAGTAGTTATGTGACAGTAGTTATGATAGAGTAACCCCAAAGATAGCCAGAGAGGGCTTCATTTGTATCTTGACTAAGAGATGCTTGACCTAAATGCAAACTTTCTCCATGTAATAAAATGTTTAGGCTTCAGTCTTTTATCTAGATGTGGTTTTGAAGGCATGTGAAAGCATGTTCTGTCACCACAGCTGAAAGATCTAGTGTAGACAAGTGAGAAGGCCAAATGCACTTCTAGTGCGTGTTAAACTGAGCAAGTAAAAGCTCTGTAATTCAGAAGGTGGGATTTGGGCTTGGTTATGCATGCCTAGACCAGCTTTTAAATGTTAATTGGTAGAGAGACCCATGATGCAATATGGAATTCAGTGTGTGTGAATGCTTGGGTTACTTGCTTCTTGCACCCTTTACTGAACCTGCAATTCAGTGCTGCTGGCAGCGTAGCAAGATACATAACACAGTTTTGTTTTGGTGCAAGTATTAGAGGGAAGCTGTACGTTGACCTTGAAAAACTTTGTGTGTGCTTCTTCAGCTCAAGTGTATATTCCATATAGGGTGAATAAATAGTGGGAGCTTTAGTCTGTTGATTGAAAGCATGGTTTGCAAGCTATCCTTCATGTAGTACACTGCTTACTTTTACAGCTTAGTTAACTTAGTTGCATACATTCCTTGTAGCTGTAGCCTGAGGCTTCCTGACACTTTTTACAATTGCAGTAACTGCTACACAGCAGATTAGAGGTGTTTGCATTTGGTGTCCAAGGACTTCTTAGTATGGTGAAGATGCTATATACTAACTACTGAATCAGTTATTATTAAAATGCCAGCAGTTTTTTTTTTCTGGGCTTAAAGTAGCTGATGTTTTCTGGTGACTGTTCTGCAAATGGCCATCATTTGGGGCAATACTTAATTCTTTTAATTATGTCATTTTTTTGACAATACAGTGACTTGTTAATCCTGCATTTATGATACTAATGTAGGGCACTTACTGAATAATGTGCACTTTTGCATTAAGCAAGCTGCCACATTGAGTTTTGGTAGTGCTGCGCACACAGTTCATTTCCTGCACCATTTTGAACTTACCTCTTTTGTTTTAATTTAGGGCTATTGGCATCTCCACAGTCAGCACCTGGAAATTTAGACACCGGCAAAAGTGGAGATGTTAAAGGTGCTGGGACAGGAGGAAGCAGAGAAAACAGCACGGTTGATTTTAGTAAGGTAAGTAGCATTAAATTACCTTAGTGTTTAGCATCAATTAACTATATAACAAAAACTGCTGGTTGTAACTTCCCCCTTAGTTACATCTGAGACGTGTACCAATGTACACATGAAATAGGTACTGAGAGATAACTTGTGTCACAATATGATCTAGGCAAAATGTTTTGAAATTCTTCCCAGTGAGAGCTGTTTGATCTTCTCACTATTTTGGTAACACAGGAGTGCAGCCGCTGTACTTTCTCATGCAGATGGAGATATTTTCATATCTGCTATTAAGGCTCTTAGGAAAGCAGTTTTGTACATTGTGTTGTAACTTCTTTTTTTAGAACTTTTTGTTGATTCCTTTTTTTTTTTTTTTNAAAATGAAAATTAGTGGTAAAGGCTTGGACCTGCATGTTTTTGTTGATATGATGACTTTTTGGAAGCGTTTTTTCGAAACAAATATGGGGATAATATAGTGAAAAAAAAATATAAATATAAATAAATATACATAAATATATAATGGAAATAAAGTGAATTTGGTCATCATTTGAAATGCTAAAAAAAGGTCAAAATTAAGAAATTATAAACATGGAGGTATGCAAGTAGTTATGTGACAGTAGTTATGATAGAGTAACCCCAAAGATAGCCAGAGAGGGCTTCATTTGTATCTTGACTAAGAGATGCTTGACCTAAATGCAAACTTTCTCCATGTAATAAAATGTTTAGGCTTCAGTCTTTTATCTAGATGTGGTTTTGAAGGCATGTGAAAGCATGTTCTGTCACCACAGCTGAAAGATCTAGTGTAGACAAGTGAGAAGGCCAAATGCACTTCTAGTGCGTGTTAAACTGAGCAAGTAAAAGCTCTGTAATTCAGAAGGTGGGATTTGGGCTTGGTTATGCATGCCTAGACCAGCTTTTAAATGTTAATTGGTAGAGAGACCCATGATGCAATATGGAATTCAGTGTGTGTGAATGCTTGGGTTACTTGCTTCTTGCACCCTTTACTGAACCTGCAATTCAGTGCTGCTGGCAGCGTAGCAAGATACATAACACAGTTTTGTTTTGGTGCAAGTATTAGAGGGAAGCTGTACGTTGACCTTGAAAAACTTTGTGTGTGCTTCTTCAGCTCAAGTGTATATTCCATATAGGGTGAATAAATAGTGGGAGCTTTAGTCTGTTGATTGAAAGCATGGTTTGCAAGCTATCCTTCATGTAGTACACTGCTTACTTTTACAGCTTAGTTAACTTAGTTGCATACATTCCTTGTAGCTGTAGCCTGAGGCTTCCTGACACTTTTTACAATTGCAGTAACTGCTACACAGCAGATTAGAGGTGTTTGCATTTGGTGTCCAAGGACTTCTTAGTATGGTGAAGATGCTATATACTAACTACTGAATCAGTTATTATTAAAATGCCAGCAGTTTTTTTTTTCTGGGCTTAAAGTAGCTGATGTTTTCTGGTGACTGTTCTGCAAATGGCCATCATTTGGGGCAATACTTAATTCTTTTAATTATGTCATTTTTTTGACAATACAGTGACTTGTTAATCCTGCATTTATGATACTAATGTAGGGCACTTACTGAATAATGTGCACTTTTGCATTAAGCAAGCTGCCACATTGAGTTTTGGTAGTGCTGCGCACACAGTTCATTTCCTGCACCATTTTGAACTTACCTCTTTTGTTTTAATT